>VZTU01022676.1:54101-237807 GCA_013400835.1 Zapornia atra
TCCCCATGAGTAGCGGGGCGCGCTTGCGGGGGGAACTTGAAGGGGGTGGCAGAGGGCGCTCAGCCCGGTCCCCCAAGTCCCGATGCCCCGAGCGGGCTGGCGGAGCGCCGGCCGCGGTGCAGCCCCCCGCGGGTCTGCGGCGGGAGAGGGGGGGGGACGGCGGGGCCGCGCACTTGCTGCTCCAAAATAACTTCCGCGCGTGGGATGGGGGGGGTGAGTCCCGCATCCCCCTTCCCCCACCCAAACCTCCTGCCCCGGCCGAGAAGGTCGCTCCGCGGCAGGGGGGGAGGCAGGTCTGTCTTCGGCGGGGCAGCCCCGGCGATGTCTAACAGCTCGCCGAGCCGCAGGAGCCCGGACGTGAAGCCCTGCTCGTCCCGGCTCTCCCCACTTCTCCCCATGGCTCCCAGACCCGGCTCGGGGCTACCGGCACCAGCGGACCCGCCGTCGGTACCCGCGGGCTCGCCGCCGTCATGATGAGCGGCGATGGAGAAACGGGTCGTCCCCGCGGTCCGTGTGGCGGGTGGGAAACCGAGTGTCCCCCCCAAACCCCGGGTGGGAGCGGGCGGGCGCTGGGCGCTGCCCTTCACGCAGAGTTGGGCGTGTTGGACATTGCTGTGCTTAGGGACTAGAGCAGAGGAAGGAAGCTTTTGGGGGAGGCTTTGCTGGTGGGGAGGCAGCGTGCCCTTCTGGGGAAGGAGGGCTCCTTTGGCCTGTCTGATCCACTGCTCCCTGAATAAGAGGGGGAGAGGACTTGCTCATCGACAAAAAGCATAGAAACTGCTATTCCCGAAAGGATTCCTGCTTGGGTTCGATTCACTGGCAAGTTTTGCTGCTGGGAGTAGGAAAGCTCCCCCTCTTCCCCCTTCCCCAGCCAACCATCACCTTGGCAGGGATAAGGAATGACCCAGAAGCTTTGGGAAGCTTCAGCCTTCAAGTCTCTACTTTTTGGGTTTTAATCATCCACATGTGAGACTACGTTGCCCCACTTGACCCTCCTTGCTTACGCTGCCTGAGCCCCATCACGTGCCTAAAAGGCTGCTGGGGGGGGGCCGCGGGGGTGGGGACACTGGCCTGTGCACGGATGAGGAGCGCTCATGGAGAGGCTTTGAGCCTTCAGCGACGCCTGCGTTCGCCACCTCAGCCAGCGCTGGGTGCCCTGTCATTCCCCTGTTAGTTAGATGACAAAGAGCCAGCTGCCAGCCAGGACGAGCTCTAGAGCTGCTGGAGGGGTGTGCGTGGGGCCAGCACTGCTCTTAAAGCCCAGCTCCTGTTCCCTTGTTTAGAGGATGGGAAAAGCTGTTCCTACTCCCCTTGAAAATCTGCTTCGCCTCCTCTGCCCCCTCAGCGTTTGGCTGTTTTTAGCACCGCGCCGCTACCCCGTTTTAGAAAAAACACAACACTCCTCCGCAGAAAGGCATTGGTGGCACTTTCCCTTCTGTCTCCCCGTGGCTTCCACCTAAGCCACCTGCCTGGGACAGGCAGAGAGCTGCGGTGGCAGGAGCAGCCTCTGTGGCTCCGACATGCAGCCCCAGATTGCTGCTGCTTCAGGGTGGGAAGCACAAATTTTAAAGCCTAGGTACTGCACCCGGAAGAGTTTATTGGCATTACACAACAGTTCAGAGTTCTCCCAAGCCCCACAAGTGCTTTAAATCAGGATCTGCCTTCATGGACAGGGACAGGAGGGAATCCATGTGTCCTAGCCTCTGTTACAGATCTGACTGTGCAGCATTACTAACGCTGAGGGAGCCAGAAGGCTGTTATGGTAGGGTACTCGGGCACCTTGTCATAGCACGTAACAGTCCCCGCATCTCCCCTTCCCCAGATCTCTGGTGCTCTTGAGACCAGCAGAAAATCACGCAGTCAGAAAACCTTCCCTCTCTCAGGGATGTCATCATAAGGGGCAGTGCTTGGACTGAGCATCCTAGTGCCATGCCAGGCCCTTATCCGGGACGCATCCTGCACCTGTACGTTTGGCAGGTCACTCAGCCATATGCTACGTGCTGGCTCAGGCCCCCAATCTCCCTGCACCTCCCCGGCTCCTGATCGCCGACCCGACGTGGCCTCACAGGACAGCACAGAGTCCAGGCTCAGCTTAGAGGCAAAGGAAAGCGCGGCACAGGTTGGTGCTGCCTGTCACTGCCGTGGGTAACAACGCCAGGGGACTGGAGCGAGAGGGAGGAATGTGTTGCCCCGGCAGGAAGTGAGGAGGAGAGGAAAGTTCAAGGAGGAGAGGAAAGTTCAAACTTTTTGAGGCCGAACGCAGCTTACACGGCATCATCAGCAACAGGCTCAGAGCCCTCTTGCCCTAGACACCAAAGACCCAAGCACAGAACAATACTTGGATTCCTGGTCCGGATCCTCACCACCAATTGCCTCCTTGCCCAGGTGGGCTACAAAAAAACCTCTTGGGAACCTCAAATGACAGCAAGACCAGCAGCTAACCATCCCCCGGCGCCTTCAGGGCTTTGTCCTGACTTTCCCGACTCCACCAGCAATCCAGAAACTAAATGCATGGCTCCAGAGACTGTCAGCTTTAAGACAGTGCGGGTTTTGCTCCCTTGCACAGCCCTCGCCTCCTCAGGACTCTTGGCAGGCCTTACAAGGCACAGACCGTTACAGAGCAGACACCAACACGTGACGGGTCTTTTCTAGGACGCCGCTGACAGCAGGCAGCATTCCCAGGGCGAGACAACTGCTGCCTGCCCCCCAGCCCTCCCCAGACTGTCGGTGCACTCTGAAGCCCTCCTGGCAACCGCTGTGCCTCACCTTGCCGTCCTCTTCCTGGCGCCAGCCTCTGGCTACCGAGGCGGCCGCTCACCCGCAGCCTGTCCTCCTGTCCCTCAGCGGCCTCCATGCTCTTGCCTGCACACATCCTTTCTCGGTCATGGGTACACAGCTCCAGGATTTTGCATTTCCAGGGCACGTCCCCACCATCCCACATAAATCCCATTCCCTCCTGGGGGAAGTCCAGCCACGAGCCGCATCGCCCACAAGGACTTCACGACAAACACGGACAAGAGAAGCAGCTGTTTTGGCCTCCTACCTGCGTGCCAGCGCTGAGCATCTTCCATGACTGAGGCTGCCTGTCTAGCGAGGGTCTGTCGTGGCTGTGGCAGGCAGTGAGAAGCACTGGGCCAGGAGGCCAACCTCTGTCCACAGGTCCTGAGGGGCAAGAGGGAGACTCACAGTTACGCATTTACTGCCATACAGGTCTAACATTCATCTGCAGACAGCCCTCCACCTCCTTTTGGAAAGGCTCATCCAAAACCTCCCCCAAAAGCACGCGATGCTCCAGAGGCCTTTGCCTGAAGCTGTGCTGGGACAAGAGACATTGTATCTAACTGCTGGCGGCTCCTGGGCAGCTGGCTTGCCTCCCGTGCGAGGCCTCGAGCCTCTCCCCATGCTCCTAGCCCACACACTGCTATTGCCGCTGTGCATCCCCATCCCCTGAACCTGGATCACCACCCACCCTAACATCAGCTCATCTCCTTCCCTGCCTGGGGGAACCTGCTTTGTTGCTCTCTGGCTTCCTGTTTCCTGATGACAACCCATGATTCTGCAGGTGATGGAAAGGACCAGGTTTCCATTGTTTCCAGGCCATTTGCTATGAAACGACCTTTCATCCACCCTCCTGCCTGACCCTGACAGCCCCTGCCCCTCTGCACCAAGGAAGACCTGAGGCGACCTCCTCTGCTGCTGGTGCTTGGAGCGCTGCACGCTACCGCAGCCTGCATCGAATAAAAGCAACACCAAACCACAATGCTCTCGGGGATGATCTTTATCTTTAAGGCAGCAAGTTTTCTCAACAGCCAGGAGGATATCGCCCCCTGACATAACACCACAGTGACAGCTCCGTGCCAGAGATGTTACCATCTCTCTCTCTCTCTCTGTGGCATGGCAGCAAGGAAGCAAAGCAGTCCGTGGAAGACAAGCCCCTTGTTACACCCACGGCCATGGCTGGACAGAGCTGCTCCTCGCCTTCTGCAGTCCCTTCCCACAGCCCTCACACTGTGTGCTGCTTGGGCACAGCTTGCGGTGGTGAGGGACTCCAAAATACTGTTAGCACACGGTCTGTCTGAGCAGAAAGAGCCGAGCTTCTCTTCTTTGGAGGCCATTGGTGCGTCCTGGCTGTAGAGCCCACCCTTCCCTTCCCATGCATCCCCTCAGGGAATACAGAGAGTGCTTTGCTGGGTAAATGCTGTGCAGCGATGTGAACGGAGACATCAATCATGCTGCATCGGAATTGAACCGTACTTAATTGTGACCTAGTTTGCCAGCCTGGCAGAGACCTTCCCTGATTAGACTTTAACCTTCTGGCGCTGCCCTGGGTGGTGACAGCACATCCTGGCAGAGGGCTGGCTGTGGGCTCCCAGACCCCCTTGTCCATCCATCTGTCCGTCTTCCCTCCCCTTGGCAGATACCCCTTCCCATCACAGCGTCTGCCCAGGGCACTGGCACCCCCACCTCTTTCCCAGCCGTCCTGGGAAGGTTCCCCACTCCTGGCATGTGCTTTTGTGCCCAAGCTTGTCAGAAGAGACAAGTCTCCAGAAGCTGCGTGGCTGGAGAAGGTATTCCTGGTTTTATTCCTTGTTTCCCCTTCAGCGGGTTCCTCGCAGATCCTGCTGTTGGACTAAGCAAGTGCTGCGGTGTCCCAGGGGCATTGCTTAAGCTCTGTGTAGCTGTAAGGACTAGCTCGCAGCACACTTCACTGCCAGTGCTTGAGACCTTTTCAGCAGCTCTCCCCTGTTACAGGGGAGCGACTTCCATGGGCACTTATACAAATCGGCCGGGGCAGCCTCCATCCCCCATCCTCCTCTGCCTGGGCAGTTTCAAGAGAAAGCCCATCTGCTGGACCTTCTTGCCATGGTCCTGCTCGTTTCCAGGCCTAACAGGGCTCCCACCTCGACCACCACCTTTCTCATTCCTTCCCCTTTGCCTTTCCCCTCAGAACAACAGCTAGCAGAGAGCTCTGTTGGTGGTAGCAAGGAGAAAACAGCTCAGCGAGCAGATGATTTCAGTATTAACAACATTAACGGGGGCCTGGCGCGCGCTGAAATGAGTCACCCGTGTTTCATATCAATGATTTCAGACCCTGGCATTTTCAGTCCGAGCTGCAGGCAGCACAGGCTGTATTCTAAAATACCACGGCAGGGCTACAGGCAGCTGCTGGGGAGCACAGCAGAAGGTGCAGTAACGAAGCTTTGGTGGGAGCGCACAGGGAACGCGGCGTGCTGGGAATGCAGTAGCCACCCCTGACACTCATCCTTGATGCCAGGCTGTTGCGTAAGCCTCCACGGGGAGGGAGGATGAGGGATGCAAAGGCCTTCCGGTGAGGAAGGACACACCTGTCCTTTAAAGCCCTGCAGCTAACCGAGCAGTGGCTTCGGTTCTGACCCCACTGGCAACACCTCATTCCTCCACTGAACGGGTATGAAATGCTTCGCCCATGGACCGATGTTCCTCTCCTCGAGAGGCTCATTGAGGTGTGAGCACCACCTCAGCCTAAACCACACATCCAGACAACGTTCCCCCTTCCTGGCCCAGGCTGGGAGTGCTTGCGTTCCCCCTACAACCCTCGAGCTGTGCGGGAGCTTGTACCTCCTCTGGGGTGCACTCCCACGCAGCGGCGGCTCTGGGGGGCTGTCTTCTCACCCCATTTCTGTGGGGGTGCTGTTTATTAGAAGAGAGTCTGTTAACAAAAAATAAATATATAATGTGAGCGAGGCTAGCGATGTTAACTACGTAAACTAGAGCTACAAGCAACCTCTGCTATGTCTTGGCTCCAGCTCCCCCCTCCCAGACCTCATTTGGCACCTTACATATTAGGAGGACAAATTAGGTTTTGATGCATATTTCATATACGCTTAATGACTTGGCACAGACCAAAACGCTTCCCCATTAGTGGCATTTATGCTGAGTGCTGTTTCCATTAGGCACCAGGCATCACCCCCTCACAGGTTAAACCCGCTCCCAGGGAAGGTTCCCCCTGTCAGGGGAGGGGGGAGACACTCTGCAATGGTGGGCTCCTGCTGAATGAGCCTCATCCCAGCAAGCAGGGAAGGATTACTGGTGTTTGGAATAACAAGAGCCTTACTGCAGAGGTATTTCATGGACAATGTGCCTGATGACAGGGCATCAGATGCCATTCAAGCTGGGGCACGAGGCAGCACTGCTACTGGGACAGCAAAGACTTGGGGTCCCATTTGTTGCCCCCCAAGCCATTTGGGCACCTGCAAAACTCAGAGGGGCCAGAGCCGGGCTGCTTGGTCGCAGGCTGCAGTCTCCAATGCCGGGAACCGGTGGAGGTAAATGTGTGGGGCTCCTAACCCTGAGACATTGCTGCTTGAGCTCTTCCCCAGGGGATTTACAGTGCAAGACTTCCTTTGGGGGAGCTCCTCTTTCTTTACACCCCTTTGTAAGACACACTCTAGCAGCCTTGAGCTGCTCCTAGTCCTTCATCCTCCTAGCATCCTCAAAGATCACCGCTTCTCTTCTCCAGCAGGCGTGCGAGGCTACTGCTGGCTTGCTTTGTAGCTGATGCTGCTGCCTGACCTAAATCTCAGCTGTGATGCTTTCGGGGCTCTCCGACACGGGCTGCCCAGCAGGGGGGAGTCTCTGGCTGGGCAGCTGCGGGGGCAGCTGGGGGCATCGGCCCTGGAGCCTGCTTACTGACCACCCTGATTATTTTTTTTTCCCCCTCACATGAGCCTATTGCATAAGATGGATTTGAGGGCTTCTGTCATGCTTGCCCCCCCCTTCCTTCCCAAAGAAAGACCTTGTTTTTCCTAGCGTTTTATATGCCAGTCGCTGATGGAGGCTACACTGGCCCCTTATCCCAGGCAGCGCTCCTTGCTGATCCCAGAGTCAGCTGGAGCTGCAGGCTATCGGCCCTAAGGAGGGCTTAGCCCTGTATTGTTACAGCTTCCCAAGGCCATGAGCTCAGGAGTTACCAGCCATTGGCTGAACCATGGTGCCATGCAGGGGCTCAGGCTCGCATGTCTGCTGCTGCTGCTGAGGCGATCGGGATGCCCATCCAGGGCTGAGCTGGTTTCCTTGGCTTCCCTGCAAGGCTGGCCATCCCCTTCAGCTCCTGCTGCAGCGATGCTGCGAGAGCTTCCCCATAGAAACCAGTCCCTGCTAGAGTGCCGCTGGATACAGCACGCGCACGGGGAATAACGGGGTTGCGTGTGACTGTGGTTATTTTGGAAACCAGCTTGTCCTTCAGGGCGCAGAAAAAGCTGCCGCAGGAAGGTGACTTTCTTTCCCAGTGGCCCTCTGCCTACTCAGCCTAGATTTGAAAGTCACTTCTTGGGGCCCTGGTTTTAGCTTTCATTCTTACTGTTCCCTGAATCCTACTTCTCTTGAGGAAGAATAAAGGGAAAACTAAGCCAAATCCTGGTTTTTATGTGGGGCTGCGCTCGGATGTCTCCTCCCTGGGGAAGCCTCCTCTTTAACTGTTTGGTGGCTCGCAGTGAGTGCTTGAATACCTTGCTCTGGTGGCCTCGGTGACGACAGCCCTGGCTCAGCAGTGACAACGTCTACACAATCCCCAGCGCGTCGGTAGAGGTTTCCAACCTCCATCGTGATGAGCAGCCTCCCTGTTTGCTTGGCCACGCTTTAAACGGGAGAGGGTGCGCTTCCAGTGAGCATGCTGGAAGCGTGGGAGCAGGGTGAAGGCACGGCAGCCTTGGGAAGTGGTGGTGGACAGATAAAGTGCTTACTGCATGGCCAGAGACCATCTTGCTGTGGTTGAGCACTCCTGGCTGGAGTAGAGCTCGCCCCAAGCATCTCCATGAGCATTCCTCCAGCCCCACTGTGGTCTGAAGAGCCAGATGGACACCTGGTGCCTCTCCCCGAAATCTGTGTATCTCCAGGGAGGGGTGGTACGAGTGGGTGCTGCCCGCTGAGCATCCCTGCAAGCCAGGCTGTGGCTTAGGGTGCCCTTTTCCTTGGTGTTGCAGGTCAGTCTCAATGATTCTCACAATCAAATGGTCGTTCACTGGGCGGGAGAGAAGAGCAATGTGATCGTGGCCTTGGCCAGAGACAGCCTGTCTTTGCTGGGTCCCAAAAACAGCGACGTAAGTAATGCAAGCTGAGGCTTCCCCCCAGTCCTGTCCCCCTCCATAGTTTTCATCATTCTGACCGAATCCATGAGAGGGGAAACCAGAGCTTTGCTCTCCTCACGCTGGGGCTTCTCCTTTGCAGGTTTATGTGTCCTACAATTATGGGAAGAGTTTTAAGAAGATTTCAGAGAGGTTCAGCTTCGGCGGGGAGAACAGCAGCGAGGTGGCCATCGCCCAGTTCTACCACAGCCCAGCTGACAACAAGAGGGTGAGGATGTGGCAGCCGGCCCTGGTGGGGCGTGGCTGGGGGAAGGGCCCTTGGGTGAGGGGAGCTGGGTTTGTGGCCACCCCGAACCACATCTGTGGATCTTGCTGGAAACCTGCCTTTGCACAGGGGAAGCGCTCACATGGGCCTTTTTGTTGTGGCAGTGGGGAGGGACGGGCCCCTTTGGTGCTCAGGGAACAGAGGCTATTTTAGCACGGTCCTCTCACTTACCAGGAGAGCCCCCTCGGGCCACCCTGGGGGTTCCTGGGGCAGAGAAGGAACGTGCCAGGCATGCTGCCATACCTCTCATACATCGCTGAGATGCTCAGGAGCATTGGAGCGTGGCAGGAGAGGGAGTAGTCGGGTGGGCAAATTCCCTGCCGAAGGCTCCCCTGTGCCTTTCTTACTGCTAGCTGGCTCACCGTCTGCTTTCCTAAGTCTTTGTCGCTCCCTCTCTTCCCAGTATATCTTCGTGGATGCCTTCGTTCCGTACCTCTGGATCACCACCGACTTCTGCAACAATATTCAGGGCTTCTCGATTCCCTTCAGAGCTGCAGACCTCCTCCTGCACAGCAGGAACCCCAACCTCCTCTTAGGCTTTGACAGGTCCCACCCTAAAAAACAAGTGAGTACTTCTGCTTAGGCACAAGGGCCAGTGTCCCACTTCTACTGGGTTCCCCCCACCCAGGCCTGTAACGTGCCCCATAGCCCCACACCCTTCCTCGTGCTTTGACCGCCCAGGGTGTCTGGTCTTGGGTTACTGTGCACTGAGCTGTCCTGGATTGGCCAGGACACCCCATTCCCTACGGCTCAGCCTGGTTGCTGACAGCTGCAGTGGTGAGGATGTAGTACCCACAGGATGGCTGCCTTAAATGCTTCCTTTACCTTTTCCTTCATTTATGGAATGGCCTGGGCACATCGATCTCCCTGTCTGTTGTGGACGCAGCTCGCCACGGACCGCTGGCAGCGGAGGCGGGACTGCCCTCCGCTGTGTTTCGACACGGGCATGTGGCACGGCTGTGGGTATTGCACAACAAACTGCTGCTTGAAAACAAGCTCTTCTTTTGTTTCCACCCTGGAGCTACTGGCTGCAGTTTGTAAATAACTACGGCTCCGTCGGAAAGGTGCAACCTAAGCAACACCTGGAGATGAAACAACAGTTCCCCAATGCATTAGTGGGGACAGTCGAGCAGAGAACATGCACAGCTTGTGCTGCTGAGTCTGGCTGTAGCAGGCTTTGTGCTGGGCACCACTGATGCTTTCCCAAGGGATGGAGCTGGCTGGGAGGGCTGCTGGACTGACTGTTGAGGCTGGAGTCGGGCTGGCTGTATCCATGTACCTGCAAAAAAGAGGCCAAAATTGCAGCTTGGATGCCCCTGTAGTGCTTGGGAAAAGATCAGCAGGTTTCAGGGACACGGGCCCTCCAAGGGAGGGGATATGCAGAGGTGCCACTGTTGTAATGTCATCACTGCGATTTGAGACTGAAGATACTCACTCTCCTCTTGACCTTTGCCTTACTAATGCTCACAGGTCTGCAAGGACAGTGCGCTGCTCTGCTCAGGGTTGTAACGGCCTCTGAGGGGGAGCCGGCTCTGCCTGGATATTTACCCTTGCATCCCTACCCTTTGTCATTGCAGCTCTGGAAATCAGATGATTTCGGCCAGACCTGGATAATGATTCAGGAGCATGTGAAGTCTTTTTCGTGGTATGTATCACCCCTGTGTGTAATGCCCAGCTCCTGTCCCCTCTCACTCCTTGCCTCCTACCTCGCTTGCTGCCCTGTGCAACCCAAGGACTGAGGTACTGGAGCATGCTCTGGCCCCAGGTTCCTGCTGCCCTCACCCAGCACAGACCCTGCACCGTGGGGACGGGCAACAAGAGAAAGCCACTGATGTGGACACCTGGGAGTGCTCCGCATTCCCCTGCTTCTTGCATGCCCACCTCACCTCTCAATGGAGTGGTACCCTCTCCTCGGTACCCGCTGCTTCCACACAGCTCCATGAGTGTGGAGACCACTCCACCACCTTTTTTGTCCTTTCCAGGGGAGTTGAGCCCTACGATAAGCCAAATACAGTCTACATCGAGCGGCATGAGCCTTCTGGGGCTTCCACTGTCATTCGCAGCACTGATTTCTTTCAAACCCGAGAAAATAAAGAAGTAATCCTGGAAGATGTTGAAGACTTCCAGCTCAGGGACAAATACATGTTCGCAACAAAGTCTGTGGTAAGTATGACATGAGCAAATCGCGTCCACGGGTGCCAGTCGATGCTTCGGGAGGGTACCACCACGGCCACAGCAGGATCAGCGTCTGTGGCCCGCTGAGAGCTCACAGTTGGCTTGTGGCAGAGGTCTCTGCCTTCCTCGCTTGAGCTTGCACTGCCATGGATAAAGCAACAGCCACAGGTGCTGCGCTCCTGCAGCAGTGGTGTTTCCATGATGCACTGAAGTAGGTCAGGCTGCAAAGCGCTGGGACCTGGGAAAAGCCCTGGGAAGGCAGGATGGGAGGGGGGGCAGTGGCAGGGGAAGGGGGGATGCGGCTCTGCAGCTCAGTTAGGCGGCTGCGTGTCAGGGAGGATTACCATCAAGCGTGGACAAGGTCCAAGCGGCCTAACGTGCTCCAGCCTGGGAAGAGGGCTGGCTTTTCCATATGCTTTGCGAGAGGCTATGGGTGAGCAGGAGCTGCCTTTGGTCCCTCTGCAGCCCAGCACCATGCTGTGCTTTCTGAAGCTGTTGGCCACCTTCAGACAAACCTCAGTGAAAGCTAGAAAGCACGTGTGCTTTCTCTGAGGGCAGGTCCTTTGATCAGAGACATGACAGCAGAGCCTCGTTCCTAGAAGCACTTTCTTTTCTAGAAGGCATGAGCACTGCTTTCCTCCCCCGCCTCAGCAATCGAGCCTGTTTTAACGAGCAACCTTTGCAATTTAGGGGTGGCTCCTTGAAAACCCCATAGCATTTCCCAGACGGTAAGCAACTAGCGTGATGATGCTGGGATGGGAGGTGCTTACAGAGCTCTTTCAGGCTCTTAGGAGCCTCTCTCACAGGCAGTACAGCTTGTGATCCTCATCGTGCTTGCAGGCAAACCTGGGCTGCAGCAGGAGCGGTGCTGGGGAGCAGCAAGGCCAGTGCCAGGGGTGCCAAGGTCTCCGACTTCCGCTCCTCTCCGTGGGAGGCACGGTTGCTTAGAGATGAGGAGCCTGGGAAAATCAGGCCACTTATTTTTGGAGCCTAAATCTGGGTTTGGGTTCTTACCATTGCCCCCAGCTTTTCACTGTTCTGGTTCCGTGCTGGCACCTTTCGTTTGGTGCTGACCAGTGAAAACAGGAATGGACATGCTGCTCCATGGAAAGAGGAGAAATTAACACCAGCCTCCTCTCCTACGAAGGGCTGTTTCTCTCCTTGCTGAGCACTGCGTGGATGTAAACCCAGAGCAGGGAGCGCTGCTCCCCACAGCCAGTCCCAGGCAGCTGCTGCACTCAGGGAGGGTGATGTCCAGCCGGGTGGTTTGTGGGTTCCCCCCAGCCTGCCTTTCATCCGTTCCTGGAGATGAGGGTAATTTGCGGGGGGCGAGAGCTGCTCCTGACCTGTTTCCCTCTGCTCTACTCCAGCATTTGCAAGGCAGCTCGCAGCCGCCTTCGGTCCAGCTCTGGGTTTCCTTCAACCGAAAGCCCATGCGAGTGGCCCAGTTCATAACCAAGCACCCAATTAAGGTAAGTGGTGATGTCCTAGAAGACCTCCTTGCTGCCTCCTTTGCCAAGTACTCCCTCAGATGTCAAAAGCAGTTTTCTGCATTGCCTGGGACACTGCAGGAGCTGTGAGGGGACCTTGCATGACCCTGCTCGGGGGGGTTGGCTGAGCAGAAGCTCATGTTAGAATGATATCGTGGGTTACCTGACGGCACTTGGTTCTAGGCACTCGTGCCTCTGGAGAAGCAGCCGAGTACCCAGAGCATGGAGCAGGGACAGGGCTGTCCCGGGCGTGAGGCTGGCTGGGAAGAGACAGCTGCTGGCTTCCTCCCAGCACTGGCAATGGAGGCTGGCAGCAAATTCAGATGCCCAGAGAGGGGCTGATCTCTGCTATCTGTGCTTTGGCTCTGCTTTTGGGGACTTCTTCCCCGAGCGCTAGGTCACTGAGCTGGTTCCACCAGCACAGCCCAGAGCATCCGGCTTCTCCATAGGCAGAGGAAGCCCAGGGGGACAGCCCGGGTTTGCAGAGAGTCTGTGATGCATGAACCAGATGCGCTGCAGCATCCCCAGGATGGCAGGGATGAAGGAGAGTGCAAGAAGTACCCTGGGCATTTGGCAAAACATCAGGGCCTGCTCCTGGCTGCAAGACACCCCTGGCCTCGGTGGGGTCCAGGCAGAGAGAGGCCTGGCAGTGATGGGGCCTGGCCCCCGGTGCTGCTCCCAGAGCACTCTGCCAGCAGGTTGTGCCGGCGGGAGGGCAGAGAGTAGTGATCGCTTGAGGAGAAGCACAAAAGACAGAACAAAGGGAAGGTGCTTTCTTGCCAAGTGGAACAAATAGGAAGGAGTGGAGGGAGGAATAAATTTCGTCCAGCTAAGAGAAAACACTAAACCAAGCGGCACATAAATCCCACACATACGAAGCCTGCGTGTCTACCATTTACATCCCAAAGGAATATTACGTTGCTGATGCCTCGGAAGACCAGGTGTTTGTGTGTGTCAGCCATGATAACAACCGTACCAACCTCTACATCTCGGAGGCGGAAGGCCTGAAGTTCTCCCTGTCTCTAGAAAACGTGCTCTACTACAGCCCGGGAGGAGCTGGAAGTGACACCTTGGTCAGGTACCATGGGACGTGCCTGATCGGCTGTGGCCAATGATGATGTCATCTGTCACAGTACTAGTAGTTTCTGGCTGCATTTGATCAAAGCATCACCCTGACCCCCCGGCTTGAGAGGCCCTCACTCCCTGTACCCGGGGAGGCTGTGATTTCCCAGAGCCCACCTTTGCCTTTCCTTGCAGGTACTTTGCCAACGAGCCCTTTGCAGACTTTCATCGCGTGGAAGGCGTGCGGGGCGTCTACATTGCCACCCTGATCAACGGCTCCTTCAGCGAGGAGAACATGCGCTCCGTCATCACCTTTGACAAGGGGGGCACCTGGGAGCTGCTGCAGCCCCCGGCACAGACGCGCTATGGGGAACAGATAGACTGTGAGGTAGAGCAGGGTGGGAAGGGGAAAGGGGTCGGTCACAGGAGAAGTCCCCCACAGAATGGCTGAAATGGGAATCATGCTATGAGGGAGTCCTTCCTCACCTTTCCAAGGGGAAGGGGATGGGCTAGGTGGGATGAGGGCATGATTAAAGCCCCTGTCTTTTGCTTTTCCAGCTTTCTCAGGGCTGCTCTCTCCACCTGGCCCAGCGCCTGAGCCAGCTGCTTAATTTCCAGCTGCGTAGGATGCCCATTCTCTCCAAGGAATCGGCACCAGGACTGATCATCGCCACCGGTACCCACTTCCCTTCTTGCAGCTGCACAGGGGCTTGGCGTGCAGTATTGTCAGGGCACAATGAACTTGGCAGCATCTAGTCTGTATATCCAGGCTACGAAAAGGCAGTTGAATCTGTGCTTTGCTGGCCCTTTCTTCGCCACGGTCCCCATACAGTGGCTGCAGCAGGCGTGTTTTACTGCTGCACAGACATGTGACAAACCCTGCCAGCTTTACTCCAGTCCTCTTCCCTGCTGCTGTCCACGCAAAGGGTTTCTGGAGCATACGTAAATTGCTGCTTGTCTTGCTCTTCTACTGGAGAAAAGGCACATCTTGTGTGATGATCGCACTCGTTGCCATCGATTTTTTCCCCAGCCACTTCTAAAACCTGTAATAGGCTTTAAAATATGTCCTTAAATTGCTTATAGGGTGAAAAATCAGCTCCTCCATCGTCATTTTACTCTCAGATAAAACCAGTTTTGAGGTGTCCGGTGATCTGCTTCATTCTAAGCAATCGCTGTGTGTTTCCCAACCAAGAATGATTTCTCTCATTCTCCCAGGCTCCGTTGGCAAGAACATGGCCAGGAAAACCAACGTCTACATCTCAAGCAGTGCTGGAGCAAGGTGGAGAGAGGTACGGCCACTCTTTTGCTTGCCAGCTCAGCCCAGGCAGTGGTGCAGCAGGTAGGATGCTGGCAGCACTGCAGAGAAGTGATGTGCAGCTCTTGGGTGTTAAAGGTGACCTCTGCAGGCGTGTCCCAGAGCTGTAGCTGCAAGGTGCCACATGTCCCCTTGAGATCAAAGCAGAAGGGTCTTCAGTTCATCTGCCAGGTGTGGGTGGGCATGAAGGTGGTGGGTTCGAAATGTAGGAGAGCTCCCTTCTCTGCTTCATTTTTCTAAAGAGGTCAGGACTTGCCCTTGGCAGAGGGCATCTGGGCCCTTTTAGACAGGACTGCCGGCCCGGACTTGGTACGTCAGAGTGCCTGGAGAGCCTCTGGCATCTGCCGGAGAGATGGGACGTTGCACTTGGTTTATGGAGAGCCCGATGCTGTTTACTAAGTGGGTGTTCTGGTCTGCGGCTGTATTTGTGGTCCGCCTGTGCGCTCGGCAGCCAGCGTGTTATGGCATTTCAACATCTGCAAGCTATTTAATGCCGTGAGTTAAAGGGCCTCCTCTTCCTCCTGTAAGTGGCGCGCGGTCTGTGTTAATGTCCGGGTGGCTGCAGTGGCGGCGGGGACACGCTGCAGGTCTGGCTGCTGCCAGAGCCAGAGGCTGGCCTTGCCTCCGAAATTGGGGGAGCGGCTGTGGGAACGTGCTGTTCCTCCCTGCGGGAGCCTTGCTGCAGGACAGGAGTGCTCACAGCCCGGCAAGGGTACACTGAGGCTTTCGGGGGCCGACCTCCTCTGGCTCACAGGCAGGTTTGCATCGAAGCACAATTAAAACGTGCCGAGGAAGCGCTGACCCGTGATTAACAGCACCAAGCTTCTGACCTAGTCGGGGCCTTTGTATCACCAGCAGAGGTGCGGAATGACCCGGCCCTGCGGCTCCTCAGCTGAGCAGCAGTAACACATGAGTTCTTCCTCTTGGTTTTGGCAGGCAGTGGGCTGGAGGGCTCACTGCTCTTCTCATTGCCGGTGCAGTCTCACAGGGCAGGGAAGAAACAATGCACCCAGAATGTCCCACACATGTTGGCCTGTGCTGTGAGTGGATTCAGGCACGTTCGTGCTCTCTGCTTTCGTCCTGGCCTCCCCAGACAGAAAAGCCAAGGCGATTTGGGGGTGGTGGTCACTAGGTAGAGCTGGAGATGAGTGTGAAATACATAGAGGGATGTATGAGCTGTCTCCAGGGCTTGCTTGCACACACCAGAGCCCTGCTTCCCCTTGGAGCATTCAGGAAACCTTGCACCCCAAAACTCAAAGCTCAGTCCACAGCCCTAGGAAGGCGGGGAGCCCCAGCCGAGCACCGGGGAATCCTCGCAGTCACGGCAAAGAGCTGTGGGCTGAAAGGGGGAGCGACTGACCCTAGCTTCATGTACCAGCACCCTGTCAGCACCATTCCTCTTCCAGGCGCTTTCTGGACCCCACTATTACACCTGGGGCGACCACGGAGGCATTCTCGTGGCCATCGCGCAAGGCACCGAGACCGACCAGCTCAAGTGAGTGGCAGGGGCACTGGCACTGGGGTGGGATGGAGTGCCCTGTGGCAGGTGGGACCTGCCCCTGCAGCTCTCCCAATCCCTTCTCTCTCCAGGTACAGCACAAACGAAGGGGAAACCTGGAAAACATTCACTTTTTCAGAGAAGCCGGTGTTCGTGTATGGCCTGCTTACAGAGCCCGGGGAGAAGAGCACCATATTCACTATCTTTGGCTCGTACAAAGAGAACGGCCACAGCTGGCTGATACTGCAGATCAACACCACTGATGTCCTGGGTAAGGGGTGGCAGAGCATCGCCGACGCAGGCCATGCTGATAGGAGAGCTGTCCTCTCTGTCCCGCAGATTTGTAGGTTACAAGTGTTAATAAGCTCTCACCTGAAACCAGCTGGTCCCCATGCTGCACAGCCAGCCCCAAGCACTCACCCGCTGGGTGCAAGGCAGGCCTTACACCATACAATCTCCTGGGGGGGCTAAGAATGAGGAGGAGGTGTGCAAGAGGTTTCCGAAAGCCCAACTCAACCTAGAGGCCTCAGGCTGTGCACCAAACTAGTCCCCTAAGAAGTGCTGATACACACTGACGAGCGTGGGAGATTGGGCACCTAAATACGAATTGAGCATGGAGCTGGCCTTTGTGGCTCTTGCCCTCTGTCCTGTTTTCCAAGAGAGACCCTAGAGAGAAGCCCCTGAGTTCTGTTAGCAGTGTGTCCTGTGGGAGCCAGGGCAGAGAGGACATCTCGTGCAGGGACCACGCTCCCCCGCGGTACCACCACCTGCATTTGGGTGCCCGGTCCCTTGCGTCTCCTGTCCATGTGCAGGACAGATGCCAAAGGCAGTCGCGTCCCCTGCACCCTCACCAAATCCTCTCCCTCCCTCCCTGCTGTGGGATTTGTTGGAAAGGGGAAAAAAAAAAAGCAAACAATCCTTCTGAAGGCTTGTGCCTATGAATGTTTTATAACCCGTTTCAGCTTTGATTGCGAGGCAGCATTTTAATCAAAGAGCAGTTAAACCCAGCAGAGGAATTTGCTTGACTAAAATTTATAACCGATTCCCCTGACGTTCTGTTGGAAACAGATCTGTTTGGCAACCAGAACAGCTTCATTTAAATGAGGCATCGCAAACTCGCTGTCAGAAACCACGACAGAGCTGCTTGTTGCCTCCTGTCACTGAGTGCCGCCGCACACTCCGAGCTGGGCAGAAAAGCTTTCTGCTCTGCCTTTTCTTGTGGGCCAGGGCTGGAGCCCTGCAGGCCAGGGAAACCCACTCACTTCATGCCAGAGGAGGATGGGGAGGGGGAAAGGGTGTTATCGTGAGGCCAGCCCACCTGCCCTCACCCTGAGCATCCCTGGTCTCGATGCCACTAGCCACTGCCAGAAGCTGATGTTAATGCAGCCTCCTTGGAGCCCCAGGGCCTTTCCCACATCCCAGACTCCCTGCATCCCCGCAGTCCCAGGGGGGCACATCCCAGCCGGGCACGCATTGCTGCAGTGACTGAGGGATGCCCGTGGCTCTCTTGGTTCTGGAGTGCCTCAAGGACTACACCTTTCTTTACCCCAACCTCGTTGCTTCTCATAGGGGTCCCTTGCACAGAGAACGACTACAAGCTGTGGTCGCCCTCCGATGAGCGAGGCAACGAATGCTTACTGGGGCACAAAACCGTTTTCAAAAGGAGGACTCCTCATGCAACCTGTTTCAACGGGGAAGATTTTGACAGGCCCGTCATGGTCTCCAACTGCTCTTGTACAAGGGAAGACTTTGAGTGGTAAATACCAATTAATTTCTTTTAGTCTGGGTTGTAAGTCAGAGATAAATATCTGTGACCAAGCGCTCACAGTGAACAAACATCCAATGCACTTAGCTCTGCATATTGCTGCTTGATTTTATAGTGGAGAGGAAACTAAATGGACTGAAAACATCCTTTCATTAATAACGGGGCGTGAGACTTAATTAAGGTCTATAGAGCCTTTTGGGAGCCTCTGAAAGGTTCTCTAGAAGAGGAAGGTATTGTTAATCCATCACCTTCTTTAAAACGATAGCAAATGATTTCCCATCACATAGAGTGACCCTCTGCTAAAGTGCTTAGCAGTCTTTTAGCCTCAGGAATGCAACTGGCCTGGCTGTGTCACCTTACCTGGAGTCTGCACGTTACTTAGGAAGCATGCTGGCAATCGGATGCAAAGGGTGGGGGTTAGGAAGTCAATGGCTTTGCAGAGGCTGAACTTGCAGGGGTGAGTGCCTGGCACACACAGGTAAGGACAGAGAGTCGGACCTGCCCACCCACTACAGAGACTTGGAAAGGGGTCTGGCTTGTCATGAGCAGACAGAATCAGGCTGGTGCCATCTGATTCCTGCTCAACATCCCAGCCCTGGGCTCCTTGCAAAATCAGATCAACAAAAACCTCTTCCATAGCATTTTCCAAAGACAGGTACAGTGTAACTACCCTTTTATGAGCAGGAAAAGCTGAGAGACCAAGTGGTGACCTAAGCCAGCCAGCCAAACTGAGGCTCGGCTGCCTCACTTACCCCAGTCTGCTCGGCCCCTGGCAGGCTTATTTGCAAAATGCCCCTGAAACATCCCAGAGACAAACGCTGTCTGGCTGCTAAGATACTATTATGCAGCTAAACACTGATAATAAACAAAGGGACTTCTGAGATGCTTTGGGTTCTTACAAATTCTGTGCAAAACCAGAGCGGAACGAAGAGTAGAGCATGGCTGCATTTTCTCTGCCTCCCCCATCCTTCCTCACACCTCTCTTCTCCTTGCAGTGATTTTGGCTTTAAACTGAGTGACGACCTATCACTGGAAGTTTGCATCCCCGACCCCGAGTTTGCCGGGAAGCCGTACGACCCACCGGTCCCTTGCCCTGTTGGCTCAACTTACAAGAAGACTCGAGGGTATGTGTTGGACACGGAAGGGGAACCCGATCCTCCAAATGCTATTGGTGATTAAAAAGCCCACAACAACCACAAAACCCACAGGCAAACACCCCATCAGTAGTGCTACCAAAAAAACCCCCACCAAAAACCCATGCTTGGACATGTTTTGGATATTGCCTGATTTGTAACTAAGCACTGCTGCTTCTTCCAGCTGCACGTGATGGTGTATTAAAAGTTTCCCTGTAATAAACTGCCTGGCTGTATGTGTTGCAGCTACCGAAAGATCTCTGGAGACACCTGTACGGGTGGAGACATCGAGTCACGGCTTGAAGGGGAGCTGGTACCATGCCCGCTGGCTGGTGAGTATGTACAAGGTTGTTTTGGGGACAAGAGCTTTGTTGATAAAACCTCTGGCTGGTGCCTGAGGGGCCACACACAGGTCCCTGGAGGGCTCTTGGACAAAACCTATGACATGGGAGCTGAAATGCTTTGGTGGGTTACAAATCCATCATCTCCTGTCTAGAGCTTCTGAGGGAGCTGCTCAGGAGCAGCTTCATTCTGCAGTGCAGCCCTCTTCTGGAATCCCAGCAGGCTGATACCCTAGAGAGCAGGAACCCTCTTATCCCAGTTAGGTCCTCGCTGTAGCTGGCTTGAATCCCACCAGAAAGATGGGAGTTAGACCCACAATGCCCCATCCTGGAGAAACCCTTGGGAAGGTACAGCCCGGAGATGGGCCACTCAGGGCCGGAGCAGGGCAGAGGCTGCCCTTCAGTCCTCAGGCCCGTGCCTGCCGGACTTCGCCTCCGTCCTTGCTTTCTCCCCTCAAACAGGCACTGAAACACTCCTGTGCTGCCAGAGTTATTTGCATTCTGCTCATTACAGCTTTAATTTAATCTGCCGTCACGAGCTGCGTGATCAGCATGCTGCCGCAGCAGCTCAAGGCGAGCCTGAGACAGGAAGAGGCTGGTGTGAGGGCACTGGAGACATGGGGCTGCAGAGTAGCCAGTCCCCCCTGCCCCAGCGTGAGCTTTCCCTGCACCATCCTAAGGGTTTTCAGGGTGCAGGAGATACTCCAGGTGCAAAAGGGCCGAGCAGGTGCCTGGGGAAGCATTCGCTCTGCTGGGATTTGTGCCAACACTGTGCTTAGTTCTCCTCCTCGTTCAGAGCCCCGCACGGTATTCACCCCTCGGAGCCCTCTTGAGCTATTTGGAGAGCTGTGTTAGTCATGCTGAGAAGGGCCCTGCTGACTGAAAAATAAACCCGCAGTCCCCACCGGGCTGGGCTTTGAAGTGCCGTGTTCCCAGAGTATTTGCCGATCGTCTTCAGATACGTGTTGGCTCGCACCATGGTAACACTTTCATGTACAGTATCTGTTTCGCATCTCCGTATAATCTCATTAGGGATGCACAGCCAGGGTTACTTACTGACATTAGCTTTTACTCATTAATAGCATTATTGGACTAGCTACCAGTAGTGTGCTAATGCCCAGGAGAGTTTGTCCCAGGCTAGGATCCCATTACACTGGATTCGGCGCAATTCAGAAACAAAACCCACCCTGGGATATGTTCCTCAGTGCCGATGTCCCCTGGGACTCACAGCTTTACATCACTCCTACCTGGCCTTTTTTTTTTCCCCCCGCCTTTTTTAATGAGATTTTTGAGGATCAGCACTTTGTTTCCAACTGGCAGCATGCTAACATGGGAAGGAAGGGATCACGACAGATTTTTGTCGTCCTTATGCCCTCCTTCAGCCCCTGAGCACACAACGGCAGCAGTGTGCCCCCTGGACCCACATAAGGCACATTCTCATTAACCTCATCCCCCTGAGACAAAGGGCCTTTGCCTCCCTGAGGTGCAAAAACATGCGGTCAGGGGTAAGAAAAAAAAACTACCTGGTATTTTCTTTTTGCCCCTTGAGCCACCTAAAGCATCCCGAGCCGACTAAACAAGGCTTTCCCTGTTCTTGCAGAGGAGAATGAGTTCATTCTCTATGCCACCCGCTACTCCATCCACCGCTATGACCTCGCCTCCGGTGTCAGCGAGGAGCTGCCCCTGGCCGGGCTGCGAGGGGCTGTCGCTCTGGACTTCGACTACGACCACAACTGCTTGTATTGGGCTGATGTCACTCTCGACATCATACAGGTGAGCCGGGGAGCGGAGAGGACACCTGTGTCATCGCCTCCCTGCACAGAGGAGCTGCACACTCACCCTAAAAAACAACTGTTTACCTTGGGTACTCTTCCCAAGCCATCTGTTAGGGCTTGCCTCACCCTCCTGACCACTCTTGCCTTGAGGTTGCTGAAGTTCCTCACCTTTTACTCTGACTTTTGGGTTTTTTCTTTCCCCAGCGCCTTTGTCTCAATGGCAGCTCCGGGCAGGAAATCATCATAAGCACCGGGCTGGAAACCGTGGAAGCTTTGGCCTTTGAACCTCTCAGTCGGTTGCTGTACTGGGTCAATGCTGGGATTCCCAAAATTGAGGTACAGCTATACAGCAAGGTGGCTGTATCGGTGCATCTCTGGGGGGTCCCTCAGTTGGCTGCTGCCTTCAAGTGTTTACTGAACACCCACCCTCATCCCACATGCTGCTTTTCTGGATCTAAACACAGACAGGGTACAATAACCTTCAGCCCCATGTACTTAACCCAAGGTCTGTTTGCGAAGCCGAACTGCGCAGCCGAGATGGGAACGGGAGGGAAAGCACCATCCTTGCACAGCACACACGGGGGGTACAGACAGGGCACTGCGGCAGCCAGCTGCTCGCTCTGTCACACCGAAACATCCATAAACACACCCATTGATCTGCTTTTATCACCAGCCTCACAGCCACTGTGCCCGTGGCAGTTGTTTTATTAGGGAGCAGTAATTACCTGCCACAATTTGGTGTAACTTTAACCAGCATGACTGCCCTCCGTATCGCCTGCGGGGAACACGCCTCTCCTGGTTTTGGTTCCTATTCCAGGTTGCCAATCCAGACGGGGACCTGCGACTCACAGTCCTCAATTCCTCCATACTGGAACGACCCAGAGCCCTCGCTCTGGTTCCCCGCGACGGGTAAGAAAAAATCCGACATCACAGATAGTTGGGTACACCTACTATTCCCCAGGGGAACCCCACTGGTATTGGGCAACTGCGATGATACAGCCCCTCCTGCAGCTGGTACAGCCCCTCCTTCTCCCCCTTTACCAGCTTCTCCCTCAAGAAGCTTTTCGAGCGCTGCCCTCTGCCCTCGGGCCAAGCCCCATGGTACTGCTCTCAGTCCTGCCCAACTAAAGCCACCTCAGGGCGGAGATCACCAGCCCTTCCTTCTTTCGGTTAAATAGCTGTTTCCCTATGTATACACCCCTAGTAGTAAATCACTTTTCCTGCCAGTAAAACTGGTCTGGTCACTGGGGAAAGCTGCAGTGATTCGTGAAAGACTGAGCCATACTTAAATTCAAAGGCCACATACAAATTGTGCCTTTCCAAGCAGCGCTGCTAGTGTGGCACTGGTAGACCTGAGTTGCCCTTGGCCATACGCACTAAAGCAAAGCAGTTCCACACCAGGTAGCCCACAGCCACACTCACACCGCAGAACCCGCGGCTAAATCAGCCCCTGTGCTCCTCGTGGGTCTGCAGTAGGCACTCATTAGGCTTGCAAAGAGCTCCCTTCCCAAAGGCATGCCTTGCAAGAGACAAGGAATGTAAAACATTCAAGCCTCTGTTCCATGACCGTTTTCCTCTGGGTGAGCTGTTCTGTTTGGATTTTGAGCAACCGCTCTGCCTGTTGACAGGTTGATGTTCTGGACAGACTGGGGAGACTCCAGAGCTGGTATTTACAGAAGTGATATGGACGGGTCATCAGCCGGGTGCATCGTTTCGGAGGGCGTGCGGTGGCCAAACGGCATTTCTGTGGATGACCACTGGATCTACTGGACTGAAGCCTACATGGACAGGATCGAGAGGGTCGATTTCAACGGGCTGCAGAGATCTGTGATCCTGGACAGCCTTCCTCACCCCTATGCCATTGCTGTTTTTAAGGTACGCATGCAGCGGCACGTTTCCCATCAGTGTGTGTTTCCATAGCACGCTCACTGGGAGGGTGCTGTGTGCACGGGGTAGGCAGCAGAAGAGTGCTGAGCATGCTGGGTTCAGAGCTGGCATGATACTTGCTGTCATGCTCCTGGCAAGTTCCCACAATCCCCCAAAATGAGGAGGACGGGGCAGGTAAAACCAGGAGCAGCATCCAAGAGACCCACACAGCTCTCCCAGCAGCTGCACCGCGCTGGTTTCTCTGGACTGTTTTGTCAGTCTGCAGCTTCTGATCCCGATCAAATCGCAACTCAGGTCTTCCCCTCCTCCTGCCCCTTGGGCTGGGCAGACTTCATGCTCCGGATTGTCCCTGCACCCAGGGGGGTTAGGGTGGCTTAGTGCAGGTAAGCCCCAGCCTTGCTGCTCCTCATGCTAAGAGCAAAGCCTGTGTTTCAGAATGAAATCTACTGGAACGACTGGTCACAGCTGAGTATTTTCAGAGCATCCAAAACCAGTGGCTCAAGAATGGAGATCTTAGTCGGCCGGTTAAACGGGATCATGGATATGAAAATCTTTTACAGAGGAAAGACAACAGGTAATCGGCAGGAGCGTGCAGATGATCCTTCCAGCCATTTAGAAATGTGTTCATCCCCCACTTCCACAGGTTCCCAGGGACATGCTGTGCCATCCCAGAGCAGGTTTCATAGGCCTGGGGATATATCCCCATCCCTGCAGGGTTTGAAGCTCTCAGGCACCGTCACAAGGAATGCGTTTTGCAAGTGGTGCACCCGACTTTTTGGCTGATGGGAGAGATACTCCCCATCAAGGGGAGAGCCCCTAGGGCAGTCGGCTGCACTGGCACCTCACAGATAGGTCACAGACCCTTCCATGCGAAGTGCTGTACACCCCCAAAAAAAATACAGGGTTTCAGAGCTGCACCAACTTTGTCCTCCGCTTAGCCACCCATCTGGGCTGTGGTAGGGTGGCGGCAGGCCCTGGACTGAAGGGATAGGCTTCATTTTCAGATGGTCTGAGTCCATCGAAGGGCTTGGCCAGTCAGCAGCCCTCGAGAGACTGGCAGGACCTTTAAATGCTGTCGATTTCCCTGGAGCAGATGGCTCTGTGCATTTCTAAGGCCATCATCAGCACTCAATGTGGCAGAGCTGGCTGCTAGTGGGGGTCTGAACCCCAAGCCTAGGGTGGGAGGTGACATCAGGCTTCCCATGGTGTCTTCAGCCCCCTGTCCTGAGGGATACCCCTTCTTCCCCCTCCTTGTGCCAGGGGAGAACGCCTGCATCGCCAAGCCCTGCAGCCTGCTCTGCCTGCCCAAATCGAACAACGGCAGGAGCTGCAAGTGCCCGGAGGGGGTATCCAGCACTGTGCTGCCCACGGGGGAGGTGAGGTGCGACTGTCCTCATGGCTACCTCATGAAGAACAACACTTGCATAAAGGAAGGTAAAACCACGCTTGGTTCTTTATTTCCCAAGGAGGTTTCTACCTCTGTGAGCAGTCACAGCGTGACCTTTCTGCTGCCCTTCGGCTGAGGAGGAGCACACCCCCATCATCTAAAAGCACGGCGTCATGCCTCGTGCCAGCTTGTTTTTGTTTTCCCTCTTGCACCAGAAAACACGTGTCTGCCGAACCAGTACAGATGCTTCAATGGGAACTGCATCAACAGCATTTGGCAGTGCGACAACGACAATGACTGCGGGGACATGAGCGATGAGAAGAACTGCCGTGAGTGTCCTGGGCGGCATTCACCCGGCCAAATTTAGCTGCCTGCTGTGTCGGCATTGCACCTGAGCTGACGGCCTGCACTCCCTTGATCATCAGGGAGAGCAGGAGGCACGCTGAGGGTGCCACTCTCCTCCCTGGGCACACATCTGGAGCGGGTCTGATGAGCTGTCCCCTGCAAGGGCCACTGTTCCCCCTTTGACCGGCACAGGTGTAAACGTCTGAACTCTGGTGAGATGGATGCCAGCTCTCATCTGAGAGCAGGTGTTTCTCTCTTGCCATAATTGTCTCCTGAGGCCAGCTGAGGGCACAGCCAACACCAAGGCAAAGAACACAGACAGAATGTGACTTGCTGTTGGCTGGCCTCTCGTTGAGCTAATGAGTCAAGTTCACCCATTAAAGATGGAAGTCACCTTTTCAAGCAGAATTAGGGAGCAACGTGTGCAGGAGGGGCAAATGTTCTAAGGCTTTGTGAGGCTGGAAGGGGCTGAATTTAGAGCACTGGGACAAAAGGGCTGGGTTTAAAGTGCAGAGCCCGTGGAGGCCCCTAGCGGGCTTTAGTCCCAATCCCCAGCCAGCCACCACCTCCCTGCTCTGCTTTACATATGGTGGTGCCTGATAGTGACAGTAAAACACCCTAACAGTAACTCAGGGTGTGTTGAGCAAAACTCGGGGTACGCTGTCCTCTGTGCTCAATTCCCTGTGCTCGGTGCACACGCTCGTGTGGCAGGAGCCATCATCTAACCATCACTTCCACCTCCTCCCCCTCTGCACTGCATTAGCCACCACCGTGTGTGACGCCGAGACCCAGTTTCGCTGCCAGGGCTCGGGGACCTGCATCCCACTCTCCTACAAATGTGACCTGGAGGATGACTGTGGGGACAACAGCGATGAAAGTCACTGCAGTGAGTGCCGTCCCTCAAACCTCTGTCTCTGTGCAAGGGTGGGAAGCCCAGCAGTGTTGTGGGCAGGGTGCTACTCATAGATGCTGTAGGGTAGGGCAGTGTTTTGCCAGATCCCTGTTTATCCAGGCGAACACAGCTGCCCCATCGCGTCATCGACTAGGAAACAGGGGACAGAAGAAAAGAGTGAGGCCGTGCACTGGTTCTTCCTCTCCCTGTGGCCCAACAGGGAGACATTTGCCCCCTTATCATCCAGCTCTCCTGTTCTGCTCCTCAGCCAAAGATGAGGAGCAAATATTTGGTAGAGATTACCCGAAGCCAAATATTTGGTAGAGATTCCAAGATGACCTTGGGCAGCTGCCCAGCAGGCACGTGGGAGGCGTGGGTTGCTCAGTGGTGCCACGTTTGTGACCATCCACCTCCAGCTTATCCGTTTGGAGATGCAGGGTGCTGAGCTGAAGGAGAGAAGGGGCTAGCAAACAGCACGGCTGTACGCTCCTGGCCATTCAGGGCTAGGGACGAGGCAGGAAACCATGCTTTAAAGATGAGTCTTGAAAGGGCTGCAGGGCTGTTTTGTCTGTTGCCTCTGAGATACCAGCCTCCTCTCCTCAGTCAATAGCCCATGTGAAGCTCTCCTCCTCCTCTCCCCCAGCCCTGAGTATGTCTGAATCATACGTGTCTGTTTGCAGAGGCTCACCAGTGTAGAAATGATGAATTCAGCTGCAGCTCAGGGATGTGCATTCGCCTCTCCTGGATGTGTGATGGTGATAACGATTGCAGGGACTGGTCCGATGAAGCCAACTGCACTGGTAAGCGCTTCAATGGGATCAATAACCTTCCCCTGCAAACACTCATGCCGTAAGGCATTGGCCAACGGCCCGTGCCTCAGTTTCCCTGCTTGTTAGCAGGGCAGCCTGCAGCTCAGCTGGGGTGACATAATGCTCCATAAAATGAAGGGTTTCTTTCCTCCAGCACCTTTTGACAGGCCTTGGGGCTTGCTGTGAATTTGCTGGCAGCTTTGCTGTGCTGATACAGACACAGATTTGCTTTTAACTTCCAAGATTGCAGCCACAGGCACACCTTGCTGCAGCAGCCATAGGGCCATGCACCTTCTGCATACCAGCTGATGGTGGCTCTGCCTTTGGAACACATCGAATGGCGAAGCAGGCACCCTAAGGATGCTTCTACACAAAAAAAAGGGCTCCCTTGTTCCATGGGGGCAGCGAACAGGCTGGGGTACACTGATCACCTTTCACAGCTTGAGCCCAGCCCATTCCCTGCCTTTTATACTCCTCCACGAGCAGCTGCTCCGGAGCAGAGCAGGTTTAGCTCGGGATGGGGCTTCTTTTCTGAGCAGCCTCACTTTGCTCCGAGGGTTTGGAAATCTAAGGAGGGCATCATGAGCATGGAGTCACACAAGGAAGGGCTGCTCCTGTTCTTGCTTACAGCTCACACTGATGCAGCCCAGTTACCAGAAATAGTACTTGGCCCAGCTTTACACCTCTTGGGCAGGTCGCCCGCAAGCTGAGCCTCATTCTTTACTCGCAGTTGAAAGCCATACCACTCAACCCTCCTCAGCACCACAGTGTAAAAGCAACATCCCTCAGCAGCCTCCTGAGGTTAACAGCCAAACAGAGCCCTTTCCTCATTAGAAAAGACCACAGAGAGCAATATGTGGGTCTATTCCATTAAAAACAAACGAAAAGCCCCATGACCAAGCCAGCAGCCTGAGCATTTGCATGAGAAGAGAGTTTTGGGAGCAGGCAGCACTTCAGTCCCTTAGCAAGAGGCACAGGGTCATACTTGTAAGGCAATACATGGGATATCTTGGGACAGAAGCAGCGCCTTCCATGCCACCTGCCTGAGCTCAGTCCGTGAGAGCTGAGAGGCCGATGGAGCTGGGGGAGCCCTGGGTAGGGAGAGGCAGAACCCCCAGGGATACCGGCAGCATCACTGCTCTGGCTGCAGCCCCAGAACTGTTAGGACAGGCAGTGGGACTACCTGCTGCCGTGGGACTTTGGCACGAGGAGGGATCTACGAGATCCCTTTCAGGCCTCCAAGCTCCTGTGTGCTCAGTTCCCTGCGGCATTTGCCATGCCTGGGGCATACGGGGTGTATGGCACGGCGCTGGGGATCCTGCTCGTTAGTATTCTGAGCGCAGGATGATATAAGGAGCTTTAATTTATATTGGTATCACTTATCTCTCGTACGAGTTTCTCTGGAGAGAATTACTGCAGGAAAGGAACCTACTTCAAAAAAAAGCGTATCGCGGTTGTAAAGCCTGAAGTTGAAGTTATCTGAGAGGATCACAATTATTGGAGAAACATTTCATCTGACTTCACCGGCTGCAATTATTGCTCTTATCTAAAATAATTACATTTCACACTGAATGCCTAATAGAATATTACTGCCATGAGATTGTAGTATTCTGAAATATCTGCAGGAGCATGTCACTCGCTAACCTAAAATCCAGCAGCGTGCGATTTAATTAAGTTGAACATTGCTTTTCTCCTCAAGAATGATGAGTGCTGTCCTGGTTGAAGAGCTGTATTTGCCTCTAAAGCAACAACGCAGACTGGCCTTCAACCAAAGCTAACCCTTAGGCAGAAGTTTTCCTGACAGGAGCCTCAGGGAAGCCAAGGCCCTACTCCCTACTCCACCAAGGCTTGCTCTCTCACCATGAGGTTTATTTCTGGCTCCGGCAAGATGCCTCAGCCATCACACCTTTACCCACACACACCACAGACTGAGACCAAAGGGGAAGGGGCTCCCAGCCTGAGGAGAGCTTTGGGAGGATGGCGGGGGTTCCTGACTCTAGGCGCGCTGCAGCTCAGCAAGGAGGCAGAGGCACCCCATGCTCAGGTGGTGCTCCCGGCTCTGTTCCAGCAGTTTATCACACCTGCGAGGCCTCCAGCTTCCAGTGCCAGAACGGTCACTGCATCCCACAGCGCTGGGCCTGCGACGGCGACGCTGACTGCCAGGACGGCTCCGACGAGGACCCTGCCATCTGCGGTAACGCACCACGTGGAGGGGGCTCTGCCACGGGGTGGGGAGGTGTTTCTGTCAACTCATCAAAGTTAACCTCTGGCAAACTCAGGGGGACTGTTCCCGTCCCTCCAAAAGCAGGGAGAAGGCAGCTGGGGCTGCGCCACGTTCTTTTGTAGCTCACTAAAAGCAGCTTTCAAAAAAACCCAGCTCACAACACCCTCCCCATTCTGAATTTCAGAAAAAAAGTGCAACGGGTTCCAGTGCCCGAACGGCACTTGCATCCCAACCAGCAAACACTGCGACGGCATCAACGACTGTGCCGACACCTCGGATGAGCAGCACTGTGGTGAGTACCGGGGCCGTGGGGAGCTGGCTGACAGCCCTACACAGTCTGGGTCTGTCAAAGCCTGTCTCCCTGGGAGAAAAGCCCCCATGAGATAATGGGAAAGCCTTCATTAGCATTCACGAGCCCGCTGGGAAATGAGCTGGTCAGCAAAAGGTACAGGAGGCAGGGCTGGGACAGACAGGGAGGGCAGGCTGTTAGCAGCTGTGCTCAGGGAGGTGACCAAACCCTTCCTGATGCCTTTGCCAACCCACTTGCACCTCGATGTGTTATTGGGCAAGGGCAGCCCATGCAGGGACAGAGCTCAAGCAGTTTGGCTTGGAAACTTTCTGTAACGTCCTGATGTCTAGCTGCTGCGCTCGGGTCTGTGCTGATCACAGCAGGGGATGTGCCTGCTACCAAGCATGACAGAGGTGCCATCCCCTCTCTTTCCTGACCTTCCTATTCTCCAGAACCCCTGTGCACCCGCTACATGGATTTTGTGTGCAAGAACAGGCAGCAGTGCTTGTTCCACTCCATGGTGTGTGATGGCATCATTCAGTGTCGAGATGGATCAGATGAAGATGCCAACTACGCTGGCTGCTGTAAGTAGGATGTTGGGCATCTTTGCAAAAGGAAGGTCAATGACGAGCTTCCCTTGAGCCCTTGGTCTTTTCACTAAACCTCTGATGCCCCTCCATGCTGTCCCTGCAGCCCAGGACCCTGAGTTCCACCGGACCTGTGACCAGTTCAGCTTCCAGTGCCAGAATGGAGTGTGCATCAGCCTGGTGTGGAAGTGCGATGGGATGGATGACTGCGGCGATTACTCTGATGAAGCAAACTGTGGTGAGCAGTACCTCAGGGTCTCTTGTCACCATAGCTCCAGCTTCCTTTGACTTTCAGGAGCACAGAACACTGTCTACTTCATGTCTTACTCGGGCACTCATGTATGTACATGCATGCAAGCATGCGTGTGGCATTCCACTCACACATCGCAGAGTGTCTTACGTGGAGATCAGGTATTGTCCTCACATTGCAGGTAAAGTGAGGCACATCAAAGCTGGCACATCTTGTGGCTAAGTCATACGTGACTACTCCACAGATTCCCAGCCCAAAGCAGACAGGCAGTTTTTAGCCAAACTCAATATTTACTGCTGTTCCCTGGGTAGCTGTAGGAGCTGTGCCCAGCCAGACAAAGCAGCTGCAGCTTCTTTTCAGAGTTGCAGGGTTTGCTTCTCCATTTCTGCTACACACCAGCTGAAGTTTGCTCCCAGCTCTGGTTCTGAGATCATAGGTGGTGTCTGTCTGCAAAGCACCCAGCATGCAGGCACAGTGGTGATGACCAACTAGCGAGGTCTGTGAGTTACAGGGATGCTGGTGGTGAAGAGCAAGGATAGTGCCCGTGCTGCTCAGACAGGGTGATGTTCTTCAGGCCAGCCATAGCCTGGCCTGAGACCCTCCCACACCTCAGCTGTGCTGGAGACCGGTGAGAGCACCAGGGCTCACAGGACTCTCCTCTCATTGTCAGAAAACCCCACAGAGGCCCCAAACTGCTCCAGGTACTACCAGTTCCAGTGTGGGAATGGGCACTGCATCCCTAACCGGTGGAAGTGCGATGAGGAGAACGACTGCGGGGACTGGTCGGATGAGAAGGGCTGTGAGGGTAAGGGCATGCAGCGCTCTGCTCAGGGAGCCCTGGGCAGTGCCAGCCCCCCTGGCTCCAAAAACCCCCTGTGAATGGGCTGAGTAAGCGCTCTTGTTTATCTTTTTACTCCATGTGTTTGGAAATCCTGATTAGGAGCTGTACCCATACAATGCCAATGAAAACACTGGGCTTGTAATGCCCTGCCCGCTCCCCACTCCCCTTCGCTGATGGCGGGCTCCAGTCTGCTGGGAACGGGCGCAGCTTTCAGCCCGTAGCAGGAGCAGGCCTCTCAGATCGGCTCTGAACCGTGTATTTTTAGGTTCTCCAGTTCATCCCATTACTACATCGGTTCCACCGACATGTTTACCTAATCACTTCCGTTGCAACAGCGGCGCCTGCATCATGAACAGCTGGGTCTGCGATGGCTACAAGGACTGTGCCGACGGCTCCGACGAGGAAGCCTGCCCTACTTCACGTAAGCTTTTGTCATCCTTGTCCCATTCCTTTCTCTGCAGGGTCACACCTGCAAGGACTAGCAGCCTTTCGGTCTCAGAGCCTTGCCAGATTATAGGGTGAAATTACACCTTGGTGTAAAAGCCCCATCTCCTTGGGGCTGGACCTCCCACTACCAACTGGGACACTGCTCCAGCCTCATACACGGCATGAATCCCTGCCACAGCGGTTCCTGCCCCAATGATGCATCTTGGACTGCATAGGGGCATGGAGAGCGGGGGCTGCAGGGGCCTTTTCCAGTTCACACCTACGAAGGTAGAGGAGGGATTCTTCTCGCTGCAGCCCTGCTCTACAAGGATAGGCTGAAAGAACTGGGGCTGTTTCAGCCTTGAGAAAAGAAGGCTAAGAGGGGATCTTATTAACATTTATAAGTATCTCAAGTGTGGAACACAAGGGGAAGTGGCCAGCCTCTTCTCAGTGTCTGTGGAGATAGGACAAGGGGCGATGGCCTCAAGTTGGAGCACAGGGAGTTCTACCCCAATCTGGGAAGAACTTCTTCCCAGTGAGGGTGAGGGAGCCCTGGGACAGGCTGCCCAGGGGGTGTAGAGTCTCCTTCCCTGGAGAGATTCCAGCCCCGTCTGGACACCGACCTGTGTGCCCTGTCCTAGGGACCCTGCTTTGGCAGCGGGGTTGGACCCAGTGATCTCTGGAGGTCCCTTCCAGCTCCTACAGTTCTGTGATTCCCCGAAGCCCCCTGGACCGGGGCAGGAACCCCCGTTAAGCAGCAGCTTCCCCGGTTCTCAGCCCTCAGCCGGGCGGGCGGCTCAGGCACCGCCCCGGCAGCAGCCACCTGCCCGCTGGACGGGAGGAGATCGCCATCTAGTGGCGCCGGAGCCTCGGGACAGCCTTCGGCCGCCGCCGCCGGGGCCGCGGCAGCCCGGCCGGGCTGGGGATGGGTCCCTCACTCCCCTCGCTGCTGTGTGCAGGACCCAACGCCACGGCCACTTCCCCGGCGCTCCCGGGACGCTGCAGCAGGTTCGAGTTCGAGTGCCAGCAGCTACACAAGTGCATCCCCAACTGGAAGCGCTGCGACGGGCTGCGGGACTGCCAGGACGGCACGGATGAGAGGAACTGCCGTAAGAGCGGGGCCGGGGGGATGCGCCATGCCAGGCTCTTTCCCACGGGGAGATCTTTGCCAGGACGGGGGAGCTGCCCAGGAGTTGTGTTCCTTGCCATAAACTCAGCTTTACAGTAAAAAAAGGAGGGATGGAAAGCCCAAACAACCAATGCCATTCCCACAAGGGGTCCAACAGTTGTTTCCAGTGGGATAAGCTCCAGGTTTTTATGCCACAGTGTGCATTCATGCCAGAAGATACAGTCAGAAGGAGATAGCCCTATGACTGACATGCTCTGCCCGAGCTCCATCCCTGACACACAGCCACCCCAGCATCACACAAATGGCCCAGTGCCACTCCCCAGCGAGGGGACTTCCCAACCCTGAGTCCAGAAACCTTTTCTGCCTATTTCAGCTACCCACAGCACCCTGTCATGCCCTAATGGTTATAAATGTGAGGACGGAGAGGCCTGCATTATGGTGACGGAGCGGTGTGATGGATATCTAGACTGCTCAGACAGCAGCGATGAGAGGAACTGTACCGGTAAGCAGCATCCCTATCCCCTTTCTCATGCCTTAAGCACACCCACAGAGACACTCTGCTGGATACATAACCTTTAACTCACAACACCCTGTATGTATCTGCCTCTGTTTGGTGGTCTGAGTTACTCCCTCACCCATTTGTAACTGACCGGGACAAACTTACTAGCCAGTTTCTACACAGAACAATTTGTCTTCCAGCAGCCTCTGACACCGAAAACAACTTTAGGATGGGTAGGACCAAAGTTGTCTATTTTACATGGCCTGGGGGTGAAGTGGTAGTTTCTGGCTCTGTCCTGCCTCGCAAGGTGACCCCGGGAGCCATGGCACGTACTCCAGCACCATCGCTGGTCCTCCCACCAGCAGCCCCGTGGAGGCAGGCAGGATGCACGCTGCAGCCCGCCGTGGGCAGATAACAGCGATCAATCGCTGTCTCTGGTCAGCCATGAGATTCAGCTGCTCTCCTGCTGAACTGCTTGGGGGTTTGAGCATCAATCAGGTTTTAGTTCTTTAATTAAATATTGATTGGGAGAGGCTGGTGGGTTCAGGGGAGGGGGAAGGAGCTGCGGAGATTTGCAGGGTGGCTGCTGCGCCAAGGGCAAACTTGTCTCTTTTCCCTCAGATAGCTTGTCTTGCCAGGCCTGCCCACAGACCCGTGGGCCTGCTGGCTTCCATTTCTAGTTGGTTGGGGGAAGCAAAGTGGCAGCAGCCTGGCTCCACTCCGCTTCCATGCAGCACTGGGAATGAAGCCGAGCACCCGAGTGAGGCCAGGCCACGGCGCTCAGGCACGCAGTCCTTGGAGGGAGGGAGAGGGGAACAGCCCAGCAAGAGCAGGGCATGGATTTAGGCCATTTCGAATGAGCACCTCCAGTCCCACCACTGCCAGCGCTGGATTTCATGGCCCTGCTACCCGCTACGGGGGGCGTTATCCCTTATCCTCACAAGGTCAGGCAGCAGTTTGGCTGCAGGATTCATGCCAGGGCACTCCCCAGACTCCTGCCTTGATTACCAGCTTTTGCTTGGACCTTGCTGCCAAAGGCAGGCTGTGATAAAGCAAGGCACGCAACAAAAGGCCCTGGCTGGCTCACAGGGACATCACAGATTCGTCACACAAGTAGAAAAGTAGCTCACACTGACCAGTTTGCACTTACACAAGTACAGGGTCATTCTCTGGGGGAAAGGGGACGTTTGCATGATATGGGAGAGGCAAGCTAGATGGTTAGGGCACAACTAGGGACACCAGGGGTATATTCCTGCTCCGAATGGCTTTCAGAAGAGGCTGCTTTTCATGGATCACGCCCACCCAAATTACACACATAATTTGAACCATGCAAATGCTCCCTTCGGTTGTAATACTGTTTTCTACCTCTGCATGTCGTTTGTGCTACAAACGTAACTGTTTCTTCTCTCCCTTCCTTTCCTAACTCTTCCCATTCCCTGCTTAGATGACACGATCGTGTACAAAGTCCAGAACCTCCAGTGGACAGCTGATTTCTCTGGTGATGTCACTCTGACCTGGGCTCGGCCAAAAAGAATGTCCTCAACCTCCTGCGTCTACAACATCTATTACAGGTACCCCATAATATACGCATCAAGTACAGCCTGAGCAGAGCACAGGTGCTTACTGTGCAGAATCAGGCCCAGGGGATGGAGAGCTGCGTTTTTAGAGAAAAATCCTCTAAAATTGGGTTGCAAAGGAGACACAAAATAGCTGTAACTGGGGGGCATTTGTGAAAAAGCTGGATGATTGCTTACTCAGACATGGCTATCTAGGGGATTTTTGTTTCCCTGCTTGGGTCTTGCCTCTCTGGGACCCCTAGCAATGAGAACAAAGTCAAGGAATGAGAGCATGGCTATTATGGAAAACTTCTGAGGATGGTGCTTATGAGTCACTAAGCTGTGTGCAGTTCAGGCTATCAAAGAGCATCTTTCCTAAAAAGAGAACCAGGCAGCAAGCTCTTCACACAGTTGGGATAGATAGAAGCTTGGGGACAAGCTGTGTCCCCTGCTTTACTAAACAGCATCCTGACTCTCTCCTGCAGGACGGTTGGTGAAAGCATTTGGAAAGTTTTGGAAACCCACAGCAACAAGACCAACAGCGTTTTGAAAGTCCTCAAGCCGGACTGTACCTATCAGGTGAAAGTCCAAGTGCAGTGTCTCAGCCGAGTCTACAACACCAACGATTTCATCACCCTCCGGGCACCCGAAGGATGTAAGCAGACCTGCACGGCTCATAGCACTGACCTGATGCATACTGCTTCAGCCTAGAAAGTAGATACTGTGGTGGGATCCTCGTTACGAATACCCTAAGGGCTGGGAAACCCCAGAGGGGATGAAAGGGACTCAGGGGACAACATCTCCCACAGGCCAGGACCGCTTGGCCGTTTCCCCTCTGTCCCGACCTTTCAGGGGGAACTAGCTTTTCCCTGCGTGACCCAGACACATGACAGCGACCATCACTAACACCTCTATTTCTCCCCCTAGTACCGGATGCTCCCTTTAACCTTCAGCTGTCCCTGAAAAAAGAAGCTGAGGGAGTGGTGACAGGCTGCTGGAGTCCCCCTGTGAACGCCCACGGCCTCATACGGGAATTCATTGTGAGTCCTGCTGCCTGGCAGGGCTGAATCCGTATCGGTGGTGGGATGGGGAAGGCTGCTGAGGGCTCACAGCAGCACGGACTGGCCTGACTGAAAGCAGCTGGCTCTGCAGAGGGGGGAAGGCCATGAAAAGGCCATTTCATAGAGGAGATCACTATAGGTAGTAGTACAGCCCTCAAGTTTGTAACTTCATTTCTGGCTCCCTTTCCAAGCATTCATACTTCTTTCTGTGGAGGTTTCTGACAGGGAGGGACCTGTCTTCCCCACGGTAGCACTGACCGTGGAGCCCTCATCCCTTGTTTTGGTGCTCCTAGGTGGAATACAGCAGGAGTGGATCCAAGGAGTGGTCGTCCCTTAGAACCACCCAGAACTACACAGAGATCAAGAACTTGCAGGTCAACACGTTATACACAGTTAGAGTGAGTATTGTCGAAGCCTGACTCTCATTACTCTTCACTACATGGTCTGAGTCCCGCACAGTTCTGTACTTGCTAAAAGAGTACATCGTTAAAATCCTGCCCATTAAGGGCAACCTTCAACGGGGCCTTGGCATCTGAGCCGCTAATGGATATAGTTTCAAGGCCTGGAGCAGGGCCCTTGATTCGCTCCTTCTCCCAGGCGGCCAGGCTCTATTATGAAATTGGCACTGCTAATTGCCTGTTCCAATGTCACCATGATTGCACCAGATCTGGGCCAGAGATAAATTTGGTCCTTACCCTTTCACTGGGAAAAGCAGCAGATCCGCCTGTGGGGAACGTATTCCTGTGGGAGAAGCTGGGTAATTATAGCCAGAACTAACAAGAATAGGAAATCAAAGTCTGCACAGTGAGCTCTGGGAAATTGACTGTCCTGGATGAGCACAGGTTCTTGGGGGAATTCTTGGGAGGGTAAATAGCCTCCCCCCCACCTCCCATGAACCGGTGTTGCTCTCACAGCCTTTCCATGCTGTTATTCCTTCCTGTGCTCACCTGCTCGCAAATAAATCTTTGGAAGTGGATTCAGTGCTCACCCAGACTTGACCAGCATGGTTCTTACCTATGCTATGGCCAACACAGAGTCCAAAGCTCCTTATCTTGATGGACTCCTTATAAAGATCTCATAAGAGAGTGGTTATCTGCAAAGAGGATACACCTCCCTCCTCTTAGATTCCTTTAATTGACTTAAAGTAGTCTGCTTTATCTCCATAATAAGCATTTTACTGCCAAGTAATTAAGCTATTGTTTGCTTCAAAGTCCTTTTCCCATGAGCTCCACCATGTCTGTAACCTTGCTCTAACCTCGCTCTCTGCTTGTGTTACACAATGGCAGACATTTGTCCATATTAACTAACCCTCTTATTTGAAAAGGTTGCTGCGGTCACTAGTCGAGGAGTGGGCAACTGGAGTGATTCCAAATCCATAACCACCGTAAAAGGCAAAGGTAAATGTCGTGTTTCACAGTCAGCTCAGACAAAAAGGTGGAATATAAGCCCCAAGTGCTAGCACCAGCCAGATAACCACTTCCTCATTTGTTATTCGTCCCTCTTGAGTGTTTTACACTATTTACCAACTTTGCTGTATCATTTCACTTTAACCTGAGCTGCGTCAAAGTTCAGGGGCAAGCCTGAATGGGTCAGTGATGCTTGCTCTGAGCTCTGTGGCATGTAGGATGGAGGTACCTTCTCTAAGGGACACATGTCTTAGAGACACCTGAGGTGGGGGGCTGGAAAGATGGGGCATTCCCGGTCTGAGGGATGGCTGCTGTCATAACCAAAGCCTGTATTTTAGCTGCCCATTCTCAGTAAGATTTGTGCCAACTGCTGGTTCTCCCTTTCCTTCCAGCCATTCCTCCCCCTGTCATACACATCGAGAGCTACAGTGAGGATTCCATAAGTTTCAGCCTAAAGATGACCACTAATATCAAGGTAAAATTTTTACCTGTACTTCTGAAACTAGGATAAAGGAAAACAAAAAAGCCAGTTGTGGGTAAATGGTAAATACTGGATGGGATGAGGTGTTGGCAGTTTCAGTACTCAGTAATTACCTTTGAAACTAGCTATTTCATGCCAAATCATTTCTTACTACTCCCCAACCATCCCAATGCTCGCAATTAAGATGGGAACTCCAATGCAAAGACTTCCACTGCCTGCACCAACAGCTGAACTGATATGTCACGTTGTGTGCCCTTGCTGCCTCACAGGTCAGCGGTTACGTCGTGAACATCTACTGGACGTTCGATACACATAGGCAGGAAAAAAGGACTCTGATCATAGAGGGAGAAAAGTCTGTCCAAAAAGGTAAACTCTGCTTAACGTGTACAAATTCTGCTCCAGTCAACCCCAAATAGGCAGCTTGATGTGAAAGGCTAGAGGATTTTTGTTTTCTTTACTTGCAACTGAGTAGTTTCTGCTTAGGAAAGAGTAAATCTCGAGGGGACAAACCAGCAAGTCCTTGGCCTCTCTTCTTAGGACTTGGGAGATTTCGAGCGGATTTGGGATTTATCCCCTAGGTCTTCACTGGCCTTTCCTCATCACACAGGGTTTTGTTTGTGGTGCCTTATCTAGTCTGCAAAAGGTCAGTTACTTGGGCTCGGACACAATGTCCCGGCTAATCAGGTTACTTTCTGGTTTGGAAAAAAACACTCGTGTGCTGAGCCTAGCTAGAGGAAAGCACCCTGGCACAGAAAAGCACAGGCTGGGTTAGAGACCAAAGTCCCAGGTCCTTCTGTATACAGGGAGTTGCACAAAAATTAACCAAAACACAAACCAAGGCTCCTGGATGCTGCTCACTGCTTCCTAGCACTCTCACCCTGCCATCGCAGTGCTTTGCCTCTCACCTAACAGTGCACGTTTCTCTTCACCTTTCTCTTCTTGCTCAGTGGCAAACTTGACAGCACACACCCCCTATGAAATTTCTGCTTGGGCTAAGACAGAGCTGGGCGACAGCCCTCTGTCTTTTGTACATGTGGTGACCGGTGGGACAAGGCCTGCATCCCCAAGTCTGAAAGCCAAGGCCATCAACCAGACTGCAGTGGAGTGCAGCTGGACTGGACCAAGGAACGTGGTAAGGCCCCGACTCCCTTTTGTCACTAGCCAGGACAGTGTTTAGCTCAAAACAGGCACAAAACCATAAACCGGGGTTATACACAGGGGCTGAATTGCAAGGCACTGAGAAGTTTATGCCTCGTAAATCCACTGCTGTGTTATGAGAGCTGAGCCTGGGGTTTTAGGGTGGGAAGTGCTGAGGTGAGTGGATAACCTGAACTTGGGCAGGAGAGCATGCCCAGAGGAAAAAGGGTCTTTGGGTCGTGTCCCTAAAAAGCAGCAGCCGGTGGAAGTTTGTGTGGGAGCTCCGTCCCTTGCCAAAACCTGTACCTGTCCCTGTTGCGCTCTGCCTCTGCAGGTCTATGGCATCTTCTATGCCACATCCTTCTTAGAGCTGTACAGGACCCCTCACAACACCACCACGACTTCCCACAACATCACTGTGATCGTGCAGCGGGATGAGCAGTACCTGTTTCTGGTAGGCTCCTTCTCTGGTGCCCCTCCTACCTGCACTGCAGGCTGTAGTTCCGTACCAAAGGGTGCAGGCACAGTATTAACCACTGTGTCATCCCTTCAAGGTCCGTGTGATGTCTCCCTACCAAGGGCCACCGTCGGACTACGTTGTGGTGAAGATGATCCCTGACAACCGGCTTCCCCCTCGGCACCTCCACTCGGTGCACACCGGCAAGACCTTCACAGTCATTAAGTGGGAATCGCCCTACGATTCGCCCGACCAGGACATGGTAATACCTCACAGCACCTTCCTCTGCCCCTTTGCACCCAAAACACTGGCTCTAAGACAGATCCGTGCCTTGCTGCTGATGGGGAACTGAGTCTGATACCTACCCTCCATCTGAATAGCATCAAGATGCTTGACATGTCTGAGACCTGTGTTGCCTCTCCTCACATTACTGGCTGTTAGCTCAGGCCTATGACATTCACACCGTGTCTACAGAGAGTCACATTTGGGACATCCATTGCTCAGAGCAAACCTGGGCATTTGCTAAAACACCTCTCTGGGCTTCAGCTTTGCCCTGGAGTCCAGCACAACCCCAACAAAGCCCGGTTCTGTTTTCTGGCACGCTGACATACAGTCAGGTTTCGCTCCAGTGAAGGCGAGTCATTCTCTCAGCAAGCTTTCCACCCCTCTTCTGGGTTCAGAGACTTTAATAGCAAAGCTATCTCCCCAGCAAAACCAGAACACTCAAGAGTCCAGCAAGAGGCTTGAAGCCTCACTTCCCAGGCTTTGTGGAGACCGTATGCATGGTTTAATTTGAATTTTGCCTCTCTGTCTAGTGTCTTGCCATTGTAGGAGATGGGTAGCAAGTCTGCAGGAAGGTAAGATCGTTCACAGTGTCTGCCTTTCCTCTCCCCCTCCAGTTATACGCTGTTGCAGTTAAAGATTTAGTGAGAAAAACAGATAAAATCTACAAAGTGAAAACCCGGAACAGCACGGTGGAGTACACCATCAAGAAACTCGAACCAGGAGGCAAATACCACGTGATTGTTCAACTGGGGAACATGAGCAAAGAATCCAGCATGAAGATCAACACAGGTAAAGCAAAGAGTCCTGCTGGGTGGGTGCCGGGGTGACTCTTTGCTAGAAGGAATCCAGAACCTGTCCCACACACCATCCGTCCCGCCCTGCGCTGCCTGGAGGCTGCTACAGGGTTCCTGCATCACTTACCCCTCTCCCACAGCCAAAGCCCAATTTTGAGAGGTCTCCTTGCAGCTCCCTTGGAAGGCGATTAAACCCCACAACAACAACAGCAGCCGAGGGGAAGCCTCTCAAACAATAGGTGGGGTGTTTTTCTCCTAGGTGGAGACGGGAAGGACTCCTGTTTGGTGATACGGACACAGTGAAGGACCATTACGCTCCTACCAGAGGAGAAAAACACTGAAAAACTCCAGCCACGCCCCACAGTACCCTCAGCTCCTGTGCAGCCCTTTCCTATCTGGAGTATTGTGCTCATCCCTAAAACACACCCAGTTTCAGAAGCGACCCCAGAAAACAAGCGTCACCAGTGTTAAAAACTAACCTGCCTGCCCTTTTCCCTCATTTGCAGTTCCACTGTCTGCACCAGATGCATTAAAAATCATAACAGAAAGTGACCATATCCTGCTTTTTTGGAAGAGTTTGGCATTAAAGGAGAGTAATTTCAATGAAAGCCGGGTAAGTTGCTCTGTCTCTCCTGTCCCATGGGCAGCACTTTGAGAAACTTAGAGCAAGGTCACTGTAAGGCTCCTTTTCCAAACACACCACTCCACTCTGCTCCCCATCAAGTGTCCTCAACGAGCCCTCTACGCAGACCTCGCTTTGGTCCATGTCACAACCGAGATGCTAAAGCTGGTAGATCTGACTAGTGGTCACCATTTAGGATCATAATTACCCCTTGGACTGGGAAGGGCACGCTGCCCTGCTGTGCCAGGAGTCATCAGTAGCTCCCAAGAATTGTCAGTATTTAAATGCTGATAGAAAATCTGTATCATGTTCTATGTCAGGGCCCAGGCAGGTAGTGAGCTCTGCCAAGAAAGCCATCACTGTTACTGGGCTCTGTGTTTTGGGGGGGTCTCGGGTGGGTGCTAAGAACAGAGTGAATTAGGCAGACTGAAATCCTCTCTCCCTGAGCCAGCCAAGGTCAGGGCACGCTGGTGGGGATGCCTAGAAGAGGCTCTACATCACTCGCTCCCAGCTTGTAGCCCAGTGCATTTCATCACACCTGGATTCAGGTTTCAAAGCCCCATCAGAAGGAGCATGCCTGACCCCCACAGCTGACTGATTTGGGCTTTGCATATTTGTTTTTACGACTCTCAGGGTTACGAGATCCACATGTTCGACAGCCTGATGAACATCACCGCTTACCTGGGGAACACCACAGAAAACTTCTTCAAAGTTTCCAACCTGAAGATAGGTCACAACTATTCATTCAGCGTTCAGGCCAGCTGCCTCTACAGCGGGCAGATGTGTGGTGAGCCCGCCACACTTCTCTATGATGAACTAGGAACTGGTAAGTCCCTGGCATTTTCCTCACTCTCCTTAAGAAAGATGAGGGGAAGCCTGATTGGAGAACCGTGCTATGGGTTGCTGAGGGCGCTTCCCTTCCTCCCTCACCTTAGGTGCAGATTCCTCTGCAGAAAAAGCCAGCAGATCCACAGATGTGGCTGCCATCATGGTGCCAGTACTGTTCCTGCTGCTGGTGACCCTTGGCGCTGGATTCGTGGTGCTGTACATGAGGCACAGACGGCTGCAGAACAGCTTCACCGCCTTTGCCAACAGCCACTACAGCTCCCGCCTGGGCTCGGCCATATTCTCCTCAGGAGATGATTTAGGTACGTAGCCCTCAGTGGTTTCACACACACAGCCATAAGGACATGAAATCAGTGCAAGACTGAACTTCTCCATCGTGCTTTGGGCTGATTTTGGCTTAACACCACCCCCCCGCCATGGATTTGACCCTGCTCTAAGAGCCCAAAGCTAGCCTAGGGTACATGTTTTCAGTGACTTCCCCTAACCCTGCCCAGATTCAATTAAAACGTTAATATAACAGATGAAGCAGCCAGGTAAGATCACAAGCAAGGCCACAATGTACTCATTTTGGGGGTGGGTTTGTAGCCAGCTTTGGTAGCTCATTTCCTTGTGCCCCATGAAACGTGGGGGGAGGCGTAACAAGAGCTCTGGGTTTGTTTTTCAGGAGATGAGGATGACGAAGCCCCAATGATAACTGGATTTTCAGATGATGTTCCCATGGTCATCGCATGAAGCGCGTTTCTGACTGTAAAAACCAAATGGTGTAAATATTTTATTTGATAAAAATAGTTGATTGTTTATTTTAAAAATGCACTTTGAGTTGCAATATGTTATTTTTATATGGGCCAAAAAAAAAAAAATTTAAGAATACACTTTGTAGTAATCAACTGTGAATTGCAGACTAGGTTGGTTTAGTAACAAATTGCTTTGATTTAACATTAATTTAGTCTTACAAGGCTATGCTTGCTGGGCATGCTTTTAAGTCTGTGAGATATTTTCCGTTGACTAAATTGGCTACTCGTTTTATTTTTCTAAGACAAGAATAAATTTATTTAAAAAAAAGAAGTTCAGGAGATTATATATGTAGAGAGAGATAAGTAATATAGTCCCTGAAGGTTTTGCTCTTACTTTTAAAAAAAAAAAATAATCCTTTGGACTTTGTTTTATATGAAAGTATTTTTGTTGTGTTAATTTATTGGGAAATCTGCTTGAGAAGAGATTTCCAAAGCCGTCAGACATTGTACACATTATTGTGTAGAACATGTGCCACTTTATCTTGCAAGGCAGTAGCACCCTGGCACCCCCATCACTGTTCTTGCCATTACAATAAAAAATCCTTCTTTTTACTTATTCCCCCCCTTATTAAAGACATGATCTTTCAGCAGTCTCACAGCCCAAGTCAAGGGATGGCAGCACAGCGCTGCCCGAATTCCTTTGGAGGGAACATTTGGTTACCTAGCTGCTGGCCATGCCCCACCATCCGTGGCCCAATTCAATCTGCAGCTTACGACAGCAACATCACTTGAAAAAGCTTTGCCCCGACTCAAAGTTTAAGCACAGACCTTAGAAGCCCCTTCCCAGCTAGTCAGGACACCTTTTCCTCCCTGGAGCTTCTCCGAGATGCTGCTGTGTCGGAGGGACGGAAGGGGGAGCCTCCACTGTGCACAACTCGGGAACGGCTCCGTGTACAGGCTTTCCACACTTGTACAGAGCTGGAATTACTACAGCCTCTCCATTCATTTGGTTTACCACAGGGATTCATTCCTCCTTCCTTAGCATGCCCTAAAAGTAGCTGCACTTGTTGTACCTTCAGCTGGGGAAGTAACATATATATATATATATATATACACACACACATGCATATTCATTATTTCCCCATCCCACGTTCCCAGTAGACATTATACCAGCTACAGAGCTAAGCAATAGGAATGCCTGGCTCCCACTGCCCACCCAGCTCTTTTTGTTTAGTGGTAGCAAAACATGAATCCCACCATGAACCCGACCACCTGCCCACCCAGGAGTGATGGCACAAGTGGATGCTGGTGGGTCATGCCTGTCCACGGTCTAGATATGCAAAGCTCAGGACCAGCACACTGCCTTGTCACAGGGTTTCCTTTGTTTGAATCAGGAGTGTTTTTGCTGTGCCAATGAAGTTACAAACTGCAGTCTTTCTCCTCTGGATGAAATGAGAGGCCAACTATGTCTTGATACGTGACCGATCCATTTAATTCCAAGCATAGATGATGTATAAAAAGCTGATATTCTGTGTGGTTTGATACTCCATAGCAATGCTAACTCTATTTTCAATTGCTGGTGGTGTCATTCCTGGTGACAGTGTTTCCCTCCCTGAACTGCGGCCGAACTGACCAGCTTTGTTCAGCAGCAGTGGGCTTGCAGAGTCATGATGTTTTTGCCTTGTTAGAGTCAGGTGCTGCTCTGGAGTAAAAGTTTTGAGCCAATCAACTCCACGTGTATGGATCAGTTTGGCTAGAGCCACGGCCACACAGAGAAACCAGGGTCTGATCCAGAGGCTTAACTACTCTAAAATTATAAGTGAGATTCATTTTTTTAAGGTTTATAAATAAAGGTTTAATACAAGAAAGCAGGCCTCAAAGCAGAGAGAGAGTATCAAACCCCTTCCTTATTAAGCAGGTATTTCTGGCACGGGTAACAAACCACAGCGCAGTGTCCCACAGGGTGGTACCTGTCTGGGTGAGAATTACTGTTGGGTAAATACCACAGCTTTACTCCATTCCCCCAAGGGTAAATCCCCCTCGAATTCAGCCCGCCTCGTGGCTCTCTCTGGAGAGCAGACCCCAAGGGAGGACCCCTGCAACCACTTCATACCCTGCAGAAACCCCTTGGTTGGATGCTTTCAGACATCAGCTGGGGGACAGGTCGCTTCTGGCCACTCTGAAAGGCTCCTTTGTACCAGTGGCTCAGCTTGTACAGGGCTCTGTCTGTTGCCAGCCAAGCATTTTCTTTCAACACACTGTATTCCAAAGACAACGCTCCCCAGCTACCTGCATCTCACTGAGGGAATGCAGGGGGAACAGAGCCCTCTGTGCTGGGTCTGCTATCTCCCCGTCCTTGCACTGAGGGGCTGGGGGCACTGCAGCAGGCAGGCTCCATGCAGATCTCAATTTAGCTTACCTGGACAGGGCCATAGGGGCAGAGGCACACCCAAAACTTTCCCTTCGTGGCAGAAATCACCACTGCGTGCTCTCAGCAAAGCAGCTTCACAGGGCTGGGGTGCTTTATGTGGAGAGAAGTCTATGCCCCAGGCAGAGAATGAGCAGGATAGATGCTGTTCTGGGTAAATTGCATCTTTTTATGAGCTTTTTCAAGCATGGGATTTTGTTGACAGAGGTGTACATGGTGTAAATGTGGTATGTGGATGTGGATGCACATTTTGTCCATGACTCATTACCCTAAACTTTTGGGAAGTGACTTGCTTGGGTTCACCTCATAACTACCCAGGGAAATGCTCAGATCCATAAGAAAGCAGAGGGGTATGAGAAGTACCCCAGCTGGAGATGTGTTTGCATCCATTTCTGATTTCATTGCAGATGCTTGCTGGTACTCCTGAGTCCAAAAGACCATGGTTGAGCACTAAAATCTGGTGGGGTTTTAGACCACAAGGTTTGTTTTGCTTTGGCTAGGGGTTTTTTGGGGTAGGGTTTTGGTTTTCACAAGGAGGTGCCATTTTCCAGGCTTGAGATCTGAACACTGATCCGAGGCCAAAAAAAGGGATCCCTGAATAAATCACATCACTCCTTCACCCATCTATTGCCTCCTCTATGAAATGGCTGCAGTGAGCTACTCACCCCAGCTCCCACAGCAACCTGCACACACGACCACCTCCACGGAACCCAGACCTGCTCCGGATGCACATGGGAGACAGCTGGAGCACAAGCTTGCAGCTCTGCTGCTCAGCCATGCCTGTACCCCAGGTAAAGGCTCAGAGGAATTTCAGAGAGGGGGGAAAAACGTCCTGCTGACTGCAGGGGAAAGCTTTGCACGAGGATAACTCACTGTCAGAGCAGCTGGCGTGCTGTAAGCTCACGCCCTGGCTAACCCTGCTGTAACACCATCCACGTGCTCCTACCTTGACGCAGCATTAGAGAGCTGCAGATGCAGCCCTGGGAAAAAGGCTGTTTTACTTGGACAGAGATCAAGCTACATATAGGTGTATACGAGCGCCAACCGAGCCAGAAAGGGGAGGAGAAAGCATGAGGGAGCACGTGCCAGGATGCTGCTGGCTCCCAGCATCCACACCACCGTCTTTTGGCATCGTGGCCAAAGGACCTTTGAGCTTGCAGGGTGCAAGTCACTGCCTTGGCAGTCACAAAACGTATTGCTTTTCGAACCCTCTGGAGAGGTGTCTTGACAGCTCCTGCCTGGGTGGGGAGGGGTCTACCTCGACCAGACACCCGATGGGGCAGGATGACATACTAACCCCTGTCACACCAAAAGCAGCCCCGAGCTCACACCAGCCATCAGGAGAGCCTCACCCATCCACACCCTTTCCTTGCAGGGCAGGTTTCACCCTTAGGGTCTTCACGTGCTTGAAACCTCTCTGTAAGGACAGAGGCATTTGATGACAAGCGTCACTAATTTGCTGGCAGAAACGTAGAACTGTGTTGGGGAGGGACCAAAATAACTTTTTCCAAAACAACTTTCAAGTCTCTTTCAAACAGACTTCGGAAGGGAAGTGGTGCAGTTGAGTTACCTCCTCCTGGAGCCAGGGAGCATCTTCATTGCTGGAACCAGCCCTAACCTTTACGATTAACCCTTCAAATACACAGCATTCTACAAGCAGCCAGAGCCTAATGATGTCTTTTAGAGGTAGTGTCAGCTCCTACTCTGGTTCCTTAGGTGAAATTTAAGATGATGCCATTTGAATGGCTACTTTGTGTCTGTCTTTGTTTGGTTTTGTCTCTGTTTCCTGACCTCTGTTACATTGTTACTGCACAACTTTGAAGGAATTTTTGCCTGTCAATTTCTATCCTGCTTAGTGACAGGAATAAAAACCGGCCCAGGTAAACAAAACAATTTCTGGCTTCCAGTGTTACTCTCTAGCCTCCGTGCCTCTAGTGGGAGGGAAAGGAGACCTGCTTCCTGACTGCTGTTTTACACTAGAGGGATGCAGGGCGATCGGAAACAGAAAGATCGAACCGGAGGAGCAGCAGAGCCCTACCAACATTCGTAACGCACTCACGTATCTGGCTGGTGCTCAGTCCCTTCCTTCAAGGTCAGCCCCAGCCAGTAAGCACCTCCCTCAGACTCCAGACAGCATTTCCAGCCTTTCCAAGCCTCACCTCTGTGTTTCTCGAGCGACATCTCCGGCAGCAAGCCCAGCTTGCTGCCCGCATCACACATTATTTCCCTGGTTAAAATCCATTTACTCGGCAATCCCAGCACTGAGTGGGGTGTTTGCACTGTCTGGATGCTGCTGTTTGAAGCCCTGCATGTGGAAACACACCTGACACCCAAGCAGCTGAAAGCAAGCAGAATTACTGCTCACGGGGAGAGGTAATGACCGAGCAGCAGCCCCAGCACACGTACCTCATTTTTTAGCCTACGTAATTGGAAAGGCAACACGCAAGCTGGGTGGACATAATTGAGGCGTACAAGCGTCTTAAGTGTCGCACTTCATTAACGTTTAGCTTAAGGCAACATTAACACACGGCCATTCCTTCCTCCCCGTGTCCCCTTCTTCATGAATGAGGCTGATTTTCCCCCTGTGGTTGCCAAAATAGATTGCTCCCCCCAGGAGGCACAAGAAGTTACACCTCATTCCCATGCACCTACTTTCTGTGAAAGTAGTCAGCGTAACTGAGAGAATCCTGATGGAGTAAAGGCTTGGCAGGAGAGAGAGATCTGTTTGTGCCTCTCCTCCCAAGGAAACTTGCAGATTTTTTTATGGGCAGCGAAGATTCCCCCTGTCCCCATCCCCTATCCTTCACCAGAACTGTATTTATCAAGTTTTTTACTGGTTTGTGTCCTTTCCTTATTATCTAGCCTTAAAAGCTCTTAAAAGATAAGAGAGTTTTCTCAGCGAGTCGCTATACTACCTGTGCACTACAGGCAGTGGTGCAATGACTTCTAACAAATAATGGTATCTTAAATATTGCTGAGCAAGTTGGCAGTTCCCAAATAAATCTCCCAGCCTGGCTCGTTACATTACTTCATTTTCGCTCTGAGACCCCGATTGTCCTTGTTTTACACCTGGACCTGAGCATGCTGTGGGAAGCATCCATCTCTCTTCTCCCTCCTGCTTTCAGGCATGAGTTTAGGGGAGAAACACAGCTCAGCACGATCGCATCACTCACTCGTTTCCCTGAACCTCCTGTTTCCCTGTAGCACCCCCACAAATCAAGCATGTCTGTCAAAGGGGCAGAGGTCTCAGAAGGCACCATGCTACCCCACAGTCCTTAAAAACAGGCAGCTATACAGGAAAAAAGAGATCCAAGGGAGCATTCCTGCTGCAAAACATTTCTCTCGACTAAGAGACACATGAGAAGCCACCATGGAGGAAGACTCCAACTGCCTGAGGAGCTCTGGTGGGGGCACATGGCACAAACCCAGCCAGGAGGCCCGCATCCAGGCTCCCTTCCCTCTGCAGCTCCTGAAACTACATCTCTCTTTCCCACAAGGAATGTCAGGGGCCGCTTCCAGTGAACGGCCTGCAACCACAGGGAGAGGAGGATCTGGATCCACTGATCTAGGACTTAGCAAGCTGCCTGCTGGCGAGGAAGCCAGGTGGAAATACAGCAAGGCTAAGGCTGCAAAAACCCAGCATGGGTTAAGCATTTACAAAATAGATGCACTCTGATCTTGAGAGAGAGCAGCTGAAGTTCTGGCTCGCTGGTTCCCCTTTGAGTAAGCAATCCAAGTTTCTTGTGCCAGACTCCTGAACGTTTGTGTTTAGCCTTCCTCGGCAGGAAAGATGAAATAACTGAGGATATTTCACAGCAGAACTCAAGCTGGAATTTGAGATGGAAGAGCCAAGAGCTCCCAGATAGCCCAGCCCCTGTTCTAAGGAGGGAAGAGAGTCTGTGGGAAGGAAAGATTCATGCTAACCATCAACATCTTGGCTCCTGCCACAAACCTCTCAACCTGCCAAAATGTGGGACGCAAGAAAAATGGCAGTCCGGGGCTCTTCCAGGATGTGTGGTTTATTTCTTCCCTCTAAATTACAGGCATCCAGAAGCCCACATCCCCCAAGTTCCCATAGCTGGGCTCACACGGTGCCTGTGGACCTGCTCTCCCCAGGTCCCCAGGGAGCAAAGCAGAGAGATCTGGCCTCATATTCAGCAAGTGCACCTGTGTGGGACTAGGCTGGAAAAAAAACCCACTGCTTTGGAGGGTGATGAAGGAGGAACCAGGCAGTGACAGAAGGCCAGGAAAGCAGTCAGTGGATGGAGAACGGGGGTGTAAGCTGAGCAGGAATTAATTAAATACATCCTGAGGCCAGCTACAACCTGACACTGGTTGAACAGGAGAATGTATTTTGGAAATGGAGGATCCAAGACAGACACAGACAAGACGCGGCCTTCACATCACCAAGCCTCACATCTCCAGGGTGGCTTGGCCAAAGGAGAAGGCTTATTTTCCCAGGATCTTTCTGTAGACAGAGAAGGGAGGCCAGTGCCCTCCCAAACAGGAATGTAGAACTCAAACCAGCTATTCTCAAACATTTTTCTGCATTTTTTCATGTCCTTTCCACTGCAAGAACAGCTGCCTGCGCATCCTTTATTTTCCCCAAGCCCGAAGAACACGCACGGTCTTTGGAGCAGGGGACCCTAGGCTGCAGCCTGGAGAAGAGACCTTGCCAAACATCTCTGCTTTTTCAGTGCTCTTTCCCTGAGCCCCTTCCCAAGGCTCTGCTCAGGCTGCCAGTGGTGAGCAGCATGGCATGTCATCTCCTAACAACCCCCCATGCTCACCCTTTGAGGGCTGCCAGCCCAGCATTGGGCTTCAGCTGGCTTTCTGCAATGACAGAGCTTCCCTTTCCCCCTCGCTGTGGCTTCTTAAGATCCCTTGGAAAGCCAGAAACAGAAGCCCAGAGCCCGATTCCCAGCTGTGTGTTCAGTCACAAGACTGGCTTCGTTTTCAATCCAGTTCTGCTTCGCAGCAGCTATATGTAGCTCCCAGCCAACATGCCTATGTACCCAGGAAATTACCACAGTGGACTCCGAGCTGGTAAAGACAATAGTGCTTTTGGCTCCTTCGTTTGGATCAGCACCGTTTCAAATGTACTTTTCCTCCTAAACTTATTTAACCTCGCAACCAAGAGCCGCAACGATGGTGAGCTATTTGTTTCGAGACCAGGTCTCCTGGGAGAATAGGCACAAAGAATAGAAGGCAGCCTGGAGAGATGGAAGAGAGAAAATTGAGAAAGGGATTCGAATGCATCACCCTTGGAGACCATGCCAATGACCTGCTAGAGTCCAGCCATCATAAATAAATAGACTCCGTTTATTGTCTAGCCAGGCCGGCAAGCACGGTAATGCTTGAGCCGGTTCCAGCGGGTGGGGCTACCGACCAGCATCGCTCTTTCGTGCTGCGCTTTTCTGAGACAAAACAGATGTCGGTCACCCAGCGCCGGGTTTTGTCGTGTGATTTGTGATGCAGCCACTCGCATGCCATTGAGGAGGATTTTGTTAACGGCCCCCCAAACCGGAGCCAAAAACTTCTGCCGTGGTGCTGCATCCTAAGCGAGTGCCAACAATGCGAAACGAGCGCACGGCTCGAAACCTGCGGCAATTAAAGCTCCGTGTTCTGCTGCCTTTGAAACGGACCCACCAGATGCTCCACAGCGGCTGGAAAAAAGCCCGAGACAGACCCCAGCTCCGCTCATGCCAAGGGCTGAGGGCAAGGCGTGCGGAGCTGGGAACCTTCTTCCATCCCTACCAGAACCGACAATTCCCTCCATTGACCTGTTTCAGAGGCGATTCGGCCCAAAGCGAGCCCCTCCAGCTGGCCCTACTGCCAGCCGCGTGCAGTAGATGGCAGCAGAAGCTTTAGGCACTGCCCACCAAACTCACTTGAATTTCCCCCCACCATCCCCCCCCCCCCTTTTTTTTTTTTCTTTTTCTTTTTTTTTATACTTTTTACTTTTGGTGGCCTCAAAAATTATTAGTTCCAGATGAGCTCCTGCCATTGTAATAGTCCATTTAACCCGATCCGCTCTGAGCGGAGTCAGCGCGAGTTCAAACGCCATGTTTTCACGTGTAAACCGCACATCAGAGGCTGTATTTCTGCCCGGCTCCGGGTGTTCCTCACACAGCCGAACAGGGGAAACGCAGAAGGTGAAACCTCACACACACAACGCACACACAGCCCTGGCTGTAGGCAACAATGGCACTTTGTCAGGCGAGGGCCGCCAGAGCGGAGCTGAACTTCAGAACTGAACCAGGAACCTCAGGCCTGCTTCTCCCTTTGAAGATTAGCACTAATAAGCCAAACCAGTGGGTATTTTGTTTTATAAGGAAAGAGCATTTCGAGTCACGTACACTGCTATTGTTGGACACAAAACATGTACTGTGCCTGCCTGCAGTGGCTCTAGTAACCGCTCCCCACTCGTCTTTTGCTGGGATTACCTTTATTTTTATACTGTATTGAATTTACCTCCCTCCATCCTTCAGGCCTATTAAAACTGATGACATTTCTTAGGGCTAATCACGCGCACACACACACAGTTAAAAAAGCTCCCACCCTATTTGTGCTCTTTTACCACCGTATTTAAATTTTACGCCTTATGTGGATTATGTACTGGGAAAAACGATAATCAGAACTACTTCCCTCCTCCTGGAATAAGGAGCACATCCTATATAAACGAGTTGCATGTAAGAGGTGCATTAAATGACTTGTTTCTTGTAAATGAAGACAGCTACAACACAACACACGGAACGTTTTCATGTTGTTTGCTTTTGCAATTCACTGTACACGCAGCCTTTAATCTGAGGATCCCCAAGCACTCCACACGGTTTAATTAGGCCCCACAACTGCCATGTTGGGGAAGTTATATTAAGTGCTGTTATGCTGATTCTTTACAGATGGGTAGACTCGGGGACTGAGCTGAGTGCTCTGAGCTCCTCTCTTCCCCATTTAGGATCAGTCCTTGAAGCTCTTCCATGTGGCCGTCCCAGTGACGGTTGGAAAAAACCATAACGAGCTTAAAACCCCAACCAAATGAGAAAATCCTGCCTCCATGGATGGCTGAGCCTTCCAACGGCACCTTGTTCCCACATGGCAGCTGACTGCATTCCACCTCCCTTCAATGCTGGTGGTGGAAACCTGTCCTCCTGCCCTGCAGATTGGCACAGTGCTCACAGCTGGGCTGTCTTAACCAGCCCTCTTGCCAGCCTAGACACAGTGTGTCATTAAACTCTAAACCCGTGCCACTGACATGACCTGAATGTCGGGTCAGGAGCCAGGCCCCATCCCAGACGGAAGCCTGCCGGACCCCAGATCTGCTCTTTCGCTGCAGAGCTGGGAAGAAGAAAGTCCCAGCCTCTTGGCTCCCAAGCCCTCGTTTCTCCACAGCATTCTCTCCATGGGATCTGTATAGAAACCACTTGCACTGCCGAAGCCACAAGGACAAATGAATGGGAGCTCACCCTGCCAGTGATATCCATCATGAGACACAACTCGTTGCATGGGAGGGGCACGCTCAGCCCTAACCAGCTGCACATGTACAGCGCCTGCCTCATCCAGCCCCTCTGCTCTGGGATTAAAGAGCTGCTAAACCTTGGGAGCGAGCCTTGCTCCCAACAAGCCGCCCCAGGGCTACCAGGCACAGCAGCAGCCAGGCTGCCCCTAGCTCCTGGCTCTTGCCCTCACACCTAATCCGCTTGAGGCCACAACTTCAGGCAAGCACAAGGCTTGGGCCAGGGTATGAATAGGTAATGAAGTAATTCAGCTTTTCCCAACATTGTTTTAACTTTGGCTGCGTAGCAGGGCTCTATCTCTCCCTTTCCCTTGTTCCTTCCCCCTCTTCTCTGCAAGCTCCTTTGTTCTCCTGTTTACAGCACCATCGATTTGCTGTCAGAAAGCAACACGGCCTTGGAGTTTCTGTACACACAGTCAGAACCCAGCCAACTGGAACCTGCCCTCTCCCATCCCAGCTCCCTGCAACAGGCTGCACTCAGTGCTGCAGTACTTTGGGTGTCGGCGCCTTTTCCCCTCAAACTCCCACAGCACAGCTGGCAAATTGCTGCTTCGCTGCCAGGGAAGGTGGGTGTGGGCACGAGCCATGGCTGCCATACAGAGCTCTGCCAGCCCTTCTTCTGGGTGAGCACCACCAGCTCACAGCCTGCCTGCCTTCCCTCCACTGTGGAGCTACGCACTCCACAAGGAAGTGTGTTCCCTTCTCCCCAGGGCTGGAGCCAGCGCCTGACACCCCAAAGCATTTTTCAATGCAGGAGCGAGCCGGTGAGCCCCACCATTCTCAGCACAGGCCCAGCTTTCCAAACCATCAACAGCATGTGATCTGTGCGACCACACAGCAGCCTTCTGTCTCTGGACCTCAAAGCGCTTTGCAAAACCCAGTGTATCCGAAATGTCCTGAGAGGTAGGACTGTGCTTGCTCACCAGCAGAGAAACTGAGGCACAGAGAGATAAACAACCTGGCACAAGGAATCATGAGAAAGTGACCAACACCAAGGAAATGGAGTTCTCTAGACCCTTATGGTCACAACACCTCCTGGTCTCCAGCTTCTGGCTCTCCTCACGTGTCCAAGGGAAGGGGAACAGTCCTACTAACATTTTAAATGAGGCCACAAGCGCTGTTTCCCCACCCCATCCCCATGCCCGTGCTGGATGGTGTGACAATTCTCGTGCCCTGTTACCGAGTCCAGCCAGCCAGCGTTGCACCCAGCCTACGTGTTCCCAGGTTTGAGAGCCCCAGACCTGTGCTCAGCTTTATTAACTACCAGCAGGCCCTACCCAGCCAGCAGCAAAACCTCCCCCTGCAGCAGCTCCCCTGATATGTGATAACTCAGGTCCCTTTAACAGCTCCTCCAGCGGCTGAAGCCCCCATTTCTCATTGGTTCCAGTTTCCAGGCCCACTCTCTTTTCCCAGCTCCGTTGATTTCACCTGCTTTTGTTCAGCTCTCCTGTGACAGGAGGGGTGGTTTGAAGGGGTGACAGGCCTGTAAATATATCGTATCATCTACCAATAAAAAAAAAAAGGCAGAACAGAAAGAATGATGGATATAGTCTTCCCCTCCCTGCACTTGGGACAGATGAAGGAAGATGGCAGATAATTGCTCTTTAGTTTGCCCCAGGTTCACCTTAAGATGAAGGAAGTGATAAGATTTCAATTAATGTCATTTAAGATTCCCTGGAAGCTGTCCTATTCCTTTCTTGGCTTCTTTCCTTCTCTGGAATTGTGGTTCTCAATGCTGCTTTGAAACCTCATGGGGACTCCTGGAACGGGCCACATCCTCACCCGGTGAGCCCTGTCAAGGCGCCATTGACATCAGCAGAGCGATGCTAATTTAGACCAGATGACAATCCCCTTCCAACCCCAATCTCAATTTATTATAGGGCAGGATAGATAACATACTTCGTCATACAAAGCAGGGATCATTTTCCAGCTTGCCCAAGAATGAACCAAGAAGCTCTTCTAATCAGCTTAAACTGATCAAGACACAGAAACTACAGTATCCAGGTTCCTGTGTAAGACACCTTGTGCTGAGCGCTCTTACTTTCCTGAGTAATTCTATCAAATTCCTTGGAGAATGCAGCGAGCTGCAGACCAGGGAGCTGGCTCCTCACTGAAGAACATAAACATGCTATGGCAGAGCAAAGTCCTCACTTAAGTTATCATTACTTATTTATTTTTAATCAGAAAAAACCCCAAATCCTTAAAAGAAATAAACAGCTGAGCAAAGATGCTCAGGAAATTTTATATACCTGAAACATTTTAATTTTGATCTCATTTTATCTAAAACCAGAAGAAAGCACTGAATCACCAAGGTGTTCCAGAACAGTGTCATTTTGGGAAGAAAATCCCCACCCAGACCCAACCAGAAGTTTCATGTAAAGACTGACTCCTGGGTTTCCCAGCCTTACTGATTCAAAGAGGCTTTCCATACATGGATGTATTTTGTTTTCACAAACAGTTGTGAAACCCCCTGATGAAACCCCATCAACACAGCACAGATAGCTGAAATTCCACCCCACCCCCCCGCCCCATAGATAGCCTAATGTTTATTGCCCCCAAGAGCATCCATTTTCACTCCTATATACAAACACATGCATGACGTTTCCATATGTTCTTTAGCTCCCCGGTAAGGTACCACCCTTCAGGGGAGAGAGGGAAGGATGCTGGAACAAGGGGTCCAGTGAGCAGCCCTGGGCCACCAGGATGTGGGAGCAGGGTGGGGAAGAACTCAAGCCGAGGTTTCATGCTTCCTCCTTGTGCACCTGAACGGCACCAGCCCGCGTCCTCCTGGTAAGGACAAGCTCTGCAGCAGGGACCCGACAGAGATGCCACAGTAAACAGTCATTTTCCTGCAGCGTGCGCATCCATTCCCTGCAGCCAGTCCCCTGCAGCAGGCTGCCTGCACCACCAGCCTGAGACCGGCAGCTCCTTTTTTACAATAGCCATTACCAAGGTGTGAAATCTGTGGGGAGGGGGGGAGGAAGGTTGGGAAGGGGGGTATGCATCTGTGAATATGATTACAGGCTTAAAACGTGTGAAGTCTTTTCAGATTTAATGAACCAGAATGTGGCTTTCATTTTGGCTGTGCATATTTTCAACCCTAATATATGTTTATTTAGGCTAATTAATTGCCTTTTTTTTTTTTCTTCTCCCTTTAAATGATACCTGCTCAGCTCTCCCAAGTATTTCTGCAGTATCCACACCTCATGTCTAACAAAGACTGCTCCTCTGCAATACCTGGGCTGAGACCTCATCCTTCCCGGCTACTTGCACTGCATGATGGTAGGAGGGAGGTGATGGGGGCTGATTTGAGAAGAAAACACCATCATCAACAGATGAGAAAGGTATATTTTTTTCCCCTCCTAGGTCAATACTGAGGTGTTACATTTACCTGGTCTGGTTTTAACAGATACTGTCGTTTGAGATGGAAAAGTCGGGGGGGTTGGGGGGAAGGCAAGGGGGTGTGGAGTTATGCAGAAAGATGAGATTACCGAGACATAGCGCTTGTGAGCGTGCTGCATGCGTGACCTCAGTGGTGAAAGGCAGGCCACGACATGGCATTTACATTTGTCCTCTACGATTTAAGCCCTCCAGCTAAATATAGGGAAATAGCATGGCAAGACAGAACAGGAGGGAGTCCTCCAACACCGGCAGCGGGCACCCCAGTGCACAACCACTGACCAGTTTGGAAATGGGAAAGCTTGTACAGACAGAAGGGCAATCCTTCAGCTTGTGAGGGAAGACTAAAGGCAGCGCCAGCCCGAGCCTGGGTAGATGATGGAAAGATGCAACCGGGCCACCTTCCTATTCAGAAAACAATTAAATAGGTGGTACAGACATAGCATATGTACGGTGGGTGCACAGTGTAAAGCCTTTCATCTGGAGCCTTGATTTTCCTTTGAAATGCCTTTGCCCAAGGAAGGGTTAGTCTGCCCAAAATTACGTACTTTAAAAACCTTTCCCACCACGCTCTGGATGCGATGGAGCAGGCAGAACCAAGTACTAAGAGAGAATCGATTCTGCTCAAGCGATCATCACTGATCATGGCGAACAGAAAACCCTGACTGCAGCAGGGAGCCCGAAGGATCTACAAGCCCCCCTCCCTCCATCCCCAGCCAGGGAAAGGCCATCAAATGAGGGGGGATTTACAAGCGCACATCCTTTGTCTGCCCCCTGTGGACCAGGGGCTCAAATCTGGAACTCCCATCGAGTGCTTCCTGATGGTGTTTTCCTGCCCTCAAAACTCTTCACCCAAACGTCAAATAGGAATTTTTATTTATTTATTCCCCCTCCCCACCCCTCCCCAAGTATGAAAAAGTTTTTCAGGACAGGAAAAGTGTTTCCTGTCCAGACCAGACAGCAGCTTCCTGCGCACTCTCCAGCAGATCGTGTAATCCTACGCCTCTATTTGTAAAATGAAGATGATCAACTGCCTTTGTCTCCTTTACTTAAACGTACAAGCTGTAGTCCTTAATACACACACGTGACCAGGCATAACTCTGCCCTGATCTCACACAGCACTGCAGTAATACTCATAAATAATGACAGAGTTACGAAAGTAGGATTTACAGTAATGCGTCAGAGCGGAGAATGACAGAATTGCCTGGGTTTGCTCTTGATTTACATGAGAATAAACAAGACCAGACTTTTGCCCTAATTCTGCACTCTGCCTCGTGTGTCTGCATTCCCTCTCCTTTCTGTTTCCCCCTCCCAAAGCCTCTTACATGGGAAGTTCATTTATTTTAACGTGGTGAACTTGAGGACAAAAGTTTCCTCGAGCCACGCAGCGCTGCAGGCTCTGCTGGGAGACGGACAGGCTGCAGGTGACAGACAGATGTGATGAGAGGGCTCAGCTCCGTGTGCATCAGTGCAGGAAAGCCAGGCAGAGTGAGCCTGCACCTGCCTGTACATGGGCACCCGGGCATGGGGCGCTCAGTTCCCCTGCCCCTCTGAGGAAACCCATCTACACTAGCTTCTGGGCTGGGAAGCTGGAGGAAGGGAGATGGTTAACTGCTTTCAGGATGAGCTCTGGTTACAGAGAATTTTTTTTTCCTTCTTCTTTCCTACATTTTGGACATGGGCCACAAATGCAAATGCTCCGAAATGAGAACTGGTGTGGGGTAGCCCCAGCGCTTTTGGGCTGGTGGTATAAATAAAGTGGCTGTTTTTACAAGTGGTCCAAGGAGCGGTGGGGTTTCTGCCAGGTTGCAGAGCCAGCTGGCCTCCCGTTGGGTCGCTGCACTGCGGACCAGGAGAAGAGCAGGAGAGAGGGGCAGATTGTGGGACTTACTCCTTCCACCTGACACCCCCAAGGCCTTCTCAGCAACTTACAGGCTTATAGTCAGAGCTGGTGACAGCCTGCATGGCACCTGCTGCCACTGCAGTGGGCGAGAGCAGAGCAAGTGCCCCGGGGGTCACCACTCCACTGTACCCCATTGGGGGTTCACAAAAGCATCCATTGACATTCAGCCCCAACAGCACTGCAGCCCCTTGTAACGTGATTAACAGGACTGCTGACCTCCCTTCCCCAGCCACCCAGAGGCATAAACAGCTCTGCAGAGCATCTTGGCAGTGGGCACACAGGGGGACCACATGCCACTGCGGAGTCATTGGAGGCAACAGGTACATCCCAGCAGCAGGTCCCAGCTCTCCTTATGGAGAGGGGACAGGCTAGAATGGTTGTCCAGGAAAAGCGACTGGCAGGAGGAGAAGAAAAGAGGTACCAGCCCCACGGAGATCGGAGAGGGAGCTCCATCCACCTCCGAGATGGACTGCTAGCCATGGCTGCCGGCAAGCGAGGGAGTGGATTCGATGACCCAGGAGATGCCTCCCGCTCCCACGGGAAGGGGATGGCTGCGGAAAAGCCGGGCGGTTACGTAAGGAAAGCGCCTCTGCTACAGCAGCATGGCAGGAGTGCGGCGATTGCAAACAGTTAAGGATGACAGGCAGGCAAATCTGCTTACTTAGCTATTCCTCTGTCAGGCAGGCACTACCAACAACTTAAATAGGAATGGTTTTTATAGCCAGGGTCTGAAATAACAGAATCACACGCAATTACACTTTCTAAAGGGATACCTTTTGCTCAAAGACCTTTGCAGAGAGCAGGCTCCCGCCGGCTTTGTGCTGCTGCTGCTGCAGCATTTATTCCAGGACAGCACAGGGCAGGAAACCAACCTTTCCCACCGGCTCCTTTCCCCTCTCTCCTTCCTCCTGCACAGAGCTGCTGCACCATACTGGTGCTTCCCCCACCACTACCACCATGAGAAATTTAAGTGACAATAATTACAAAAATTAGAGGAAATTAATTCTACCTATTCTCTTTCTGCAGGCTAAAGGTAATAAAAGCATTCTGTAATCTTCTGTGCCGTGCAAGTGGAAAACATCCCCTGTCTGTGCTAGCCGCTCCGAGCTGCCAACTCAAACAGAAGGCAGTATGGCTGCTAATTGCCTCGGACCCAAGGCTGGTCCATTAGGGCAGCATCACCCTACACAGGGGGAAGATTTTTGGTTTAATTGTACCCGCACAGTACTTTGCACCACAATTTGCTCCGACACTGCAAACACATTAATTGTCCCAGCCAGCAGTTTTTCTGCTTCTCATTTCTATGCCGACTGCTCCACGGCGATTGGCCAGCCGGGAAATCCCCACCAGCCAATCATCAGGCGCTTTTCCATTCACGTCCTAGCAACAAGGCCCGTTCCAATCTTGCTCCAGCAAACTGACACCTGAAAAATGACATCATGAAGAAGCAGGGCAGCAGCGGGGCCAGGGTGCTTTTTTCAGCTGTCTGCTGCAGAGTTCATTTAAGGTGTTTCAGTCTCGATTCTTAAAGCCACACCACGCCGCATATCGGCTGCGCTTTTCCCCCGGCTCCCAGCCCCATATGTGGGTTAATAGTTTGCAGAAAATCCCTCTAAATCCTCTCCCCAGCATACACCCCCCTCCCACCTCAGCCAAGCACAACGCCCTTGAGTCGCCTTTCCCCTCCGCGTGCGGCAATCGAGGGATGGACTTGAATTCACCCAGCCAAAAACACCCCTCCCGCAGCCCTCCGCGACTGCTTAAGCACTGAAGGTAACACAACCCAGTGGGAATACCTGCAGCAGCGCCCACGAGAACACGCGGAAAGCCACCCTGTGAAGGGGTTTGTACCATCACTTCACCCCGCGCCTGCTCAAACGCATCGTGGTGTCCACCGTGCTCCCGGGGAAGAGAGGCAATGCTCTGCGACACCGGCAGCCCGCCGCAGGCATGGGGCATGAAAGGAGCGCTTAAATCTGTCCCTGAAAGGTTTTTAGCAGCAGCCACACGCTGTTCTGGCAACGCAAAGATCAAAACCTTTTGCTTGCCTTCCCCGCTATCATTTTTAATTAATGAAGGCAGAAATGCCTGCAGACACAGGATGGGAGAGAACGCCCTCCCCATCTTTGTACTGTATTGCCTTTGGGGGGGTGTGGAAATGGCGAAGGGGGGTGTGTGTGGTGATAAAAAAGCATCACGATCAGCAAGGATTGCAATCGCACGACAGATCCAGGTGATTAACCGCAGCATTTTGCGGTGTTTCAGGGTGCTGTGGGCCCCGGGGCTGAGGGGGTTACATCTCAGGGTCGGTCTACAATTTATGTAAAACATTTTAGTGCACCGGAAAGTGTACAGCAGGGAAAATCCAATTCCAGATGATTCAAAAGGCACAAAGACAATGGAAGAAAAGGACCAAGTTCAGCTCATTTAAATGTTGTTAATTGTTCATTCCCGTAGTGAGACGGTTTCTTCTGCAAATGAGAGAACAAATCCTTTAACATTTAGGGTTTTTTTGTGGGTTTTTTTTTATTAGCACCATGCCAGGACTGCAGTGAACCCAAATAATGTTAATCACTGAATAGTACTTGCTGGTTTATGGCTTTTTAAAGGAAGCAGGAGAAGAAAAAAAAAAAAGAAAAGCCGCAGATAATGCCCCACTGGCACAAAGAGCTGGAGCGGGGGTTGGAAGTCACTGCAATCTGCACCCAGACCTCTTGGAGGTCTCAAGCACCGCTAGAAAATGGGGAGAGGAAAAAAAACCTGCAACAAACCAACAACCAAACCCATACGCTTTTTGGGGGACAAAGTTTGATTTATCGCTCACCAGTGAGGGCTGCAAAGGGGCTGGCTGTGCCTCCAGGTACAGATTCGTAGTGTGCTCTAAGGTGTCCACCACTTTATATTGACTTTTCCCAGGTGTTTACACACTCAACATCTCGGGGTCGCAGCAAATAGTTACAGGAGAGCCCAAGCTCTGACTCAATTTTCAGCCCTTGCGAGTGGTCGGTGTTGGCAGGGGAGGTTGGAGGCTCTGGCAAGCTTCCCCCGCTCCTTGAAGCCATGCCTTGCATGACTATAAAAGGCGAGAGGAGGAAGAAGGGGCATGAGAAGGAGAAATGTTGCCCATATAAACTCAAGCGTTTAGCAGAGGTAGGAAGCCCATCTAAATCTAGTTTGCTGCAGGCAGTTGGGGTGGCTGTCTGGGGTCCCAGACCTGGCTGTCAGCCTGTTGCAGGGTCTCTGTGCGATGCTGACACTTTCCACATCCCCACCAAGAAGCTGGGTCCCAGCAGCGCAGCACCCCCTCCCCCATTCGGCCGGCCTTCCTTGGTCCTGGGGTACTACAAGTGAGGTGAGATGGCTGTGGGGGTAAGGTCTCTCTTCCTGGATGGGGATGGTGTCTGTCCCACCTGTGGGCTTGTGATCCCTGCCAAACACGACCATATCCCCTTCCCCCCTGGCTGCCCATGGCTTTGCTATCTTGGCACAGACTCTGCAGCTGAGGAGCTGCAGCAGCATACAGCCTAGTTCAGGCAGCACTGCTTTCCCCATCGCTGGCAGCACACACACACATGTGAGGTAAAGTGATTTTTCTAAGGAAAACCCTCAGATGCAGTTGGAACACACACATACAAACTCACTCAGCTTTGTAATTCCTTGCCCTCCCACCTCCGATCCGGGCTCCAGGAGGAAATTCCTGGGTGCCAGCCCTGCTCTTGGGCCAGCTGCAGATGCAGCCATGGTGGGACAATGAGCAGGGGACAAGCCTTCTGCTGGAGGTCAGCTGCAGGCTGAGACTGTCCCTGCCATGGCACATGGAATACTGAAGAGACTGGGAGACCATTAACACTTTGTTTTTCCTGCTCTCCTCCTGGAGCACGCTGCCCTTTGGCATAGCCTGAGGCTTTCCCTACCATGGCCTTTGCTGGGCCTACAGCAACCTGGCTGGACTCACGTGCTGGGTGCAGGAAGACAAGAGCCCCCATTGCCCTAGTGGGAACAATGCTAGGAGCAAGGAACGTGGTTTGCAGCCATATTCTCCCCACAGCACTGCTAGGACAAGTAGCCCCACGCCTTTTGGCTACAGCAGAGGTCAAAGCTCTGGCTCCCCTCTGAGGACCTGGCCACCTCGTTTAATTTTCCATACTCCAGTTTCTGCCACTCCCCTGTAAAATGGAAATATATTCAATATTTGCAAATCACTGGGCTCTCCCAGGAATTACTGTCATTAATAGCTCCATACATCACGGACAAAACATTTGTTTTTGTCATTAGAAGAGACAGCCCCTGCAAGCCAAAAGGCAACATCTCTGTTGTGTGCCTGACAGCGGTTTTGCCCTGATCCAAAGCACGCCGAGGGAAACGGGAGCCTTTCACTTCATTTCAATGGACTTTGGAACCGGCCCCTCATGCAATATGCATTTAGTCATATAGTGCTCACAGAAAAGGATCCTGAATGAGACAAAATATCTAATCAACTGCATTTACCCCGGGCTTCAGTCACCCACCTGCACCAGGATTATATTTGATAGCGTGCAGACTGTACCCGAGTTTTCTCTATAGCATCAATCATGACATTATGCTGCCGTGTTTTGCATTGGTTAGAGATGCAATGTATAATTTGAGATGACTTCAAGTTAGGAAGCAACTGATTACAGAACAAGAACTTTGTAACTCCACAGAATTATAAACCCACGGCTTGAGTGAATCATGTGCAAATTTAAATTGAGCATCATTAAAATGGCTGCCATACCCATTCTGGAGGTAGTAAAATACGCTAGGGAGAGTTGTGGTGGATCCTGAAAGTCTTTATGAATGAAAATGTCATCTTAAGTACACAGGCGGTCCCATTGCTTGCAAGCAGGAAGGTGCTACTTAAAAAATCCCAAAATACTTCAGTCATAGAAATGAGGGAGAGGCTTGTGGGTTTGGTTTTGGGTTTTTATAAATAATTTTTTTAATGTGAAACACAAATATGACAATAAAGCAGGACTGGAAGGATTTGGTATAGCTTCTAAGCTTGTGATCTTCCAGACCTCACTGCTTAAATCAGCATGATTTGGGGAAATTTTTGCATGGTGGGTGTCAAACTTAAGCAGTTGCCATGCTCCTGTTTTTAGTCAACATTTTCTATAATGACCTTGCTGGAGAGCATGTTTATTAAATTCATGGGCGACAGAGCTGTGAGAGACCACCAGTATGTTGAGGGCAGAATTAGCCTTCAAAGTGATCTGGATAAATTGAGAAATTGTCTGAAATAGCTGGATGAAATCCAATAGGAATACAAGTACAAGATATTGGAGTCAGGGAAGAATATTCAAAAGCATAAACAAACCCCAGGCTGATTAGGAGCTCTGCAGAAAAGGACCCAGCAGGCAGAGAACAAGCCGAATACTGGTCAATAACACAATGCTGGGCTGGACAAGCCTGGGGGGGACAGAACCTGCTGGGTACATCTCTGCCCTCCTCCTAGCTGGTGAGGATTCAGCTTCAGCATTAGATCTAGCATAAGGTGTGGTGCTTGTAGAAAAGGTGGAAACCCTCTGGAGGAGCTTGGAAGGATGCTCACATCCCAGGAAAGTTACGTACAGGGACAGCTAGAAGTAATTGGGAGGGCTTTTTTAGCCTGCCAGAGGTAGAGAGGGGAGAGTGAAGGGATATGTAATCACCTTTTTCAGACAAGCAAGATCTCTCAAACACAAACTGCAAAGAAATAGATTTAAGTCTTACAGCAAAGGCTTGGTGCTGCTAAGCCATTTGTTCTTCCCTAAACCAAAGGCTGTCTGTCTCAGACTTTTTTCCCCTCCAGAAAAGAGACACTGAAAAGCCAAGATTGCAACAAACCACAGAGCAATACCACTTCCACATTGAGGTGTCCAGGTGTCCTCACCATGAGGTCAGTACCCTGATTATAAATCCTTAAGTGCCTCCTACAGTTCCCATTTCAGGCCCCAGGTCACCTACACGTTGAGTGCAATGAGCCTTGGAGCCTGTCGTGCACCAGAGGTGCCCCCAAACAGCACTTCGCCCCCCTCTTCCAGCACTGCCACCCACACCTTCCCTCCAAACACAGCCCTCAGAGGAGACCCACATTCCTGGGAGGTAACAAAACCCACCCGACCCTCACCCAGAATAACTTGCCTCCCGTAAGGGTATGTTCTCCTTGCTCCTGGGCTGAGCCTAGACTGCTGCCTCAAACCCACACTAACTTCTGGAGAGCTGTAGTTAGGCATGGCAATCTCCTCCCTGTGTGATTCATTTTCCCCACATGTAAATCAGGAACGCTTCTTACTTTACAGGTGCTGCATCACTGCTCGCAGAGTGCTCAAAGAACCACAGCTAAACCCACTAGAGAGTGCTCCCCGAGCCAAAAAGCCACATTTCCTAAGGGTTAAATCACATTCTGGCACTTGGGAGCTGGTGATTTTCTTTCCTGTGGTGCCCCTGACTCTACAGATGATCTCAAGCATCTTTCCTGCCTGTTTGCCTCAGCCGTAGAGGAGCCAGAACACCACTGGACCAGTACTAGAAGAGTCTTGTGTGAAACGTATCCTGCAAGCACAGAACATTATCGTTCTTCATCAGTTAATTACCCCTATTTACTGGCAGATCACCTCAGCATTTCTGCTTCCTCCTCTGGAGGGTAAAACCTTACTTGCAAACAAAGCAATGAAGGTTTTATTTTCTCTGGCATGTTCAGACAGCATCTTAGATGTGTGTAATGGGCAAACCTTTCAGGGTTGTGACTTCCAGGAGGACAGGGAGCTTGGCTCTCCCTCCACTTTAAAGAAAACATGTGCTACCCCAATATTGGGCATTTCCACATATTGGCACAGCAGATACAAAGCACAAACCAGCAAATTCCTGACAAACACAGTCAAATATCCAGGAACTGTACTCCCATTTTCCTGTTCCACAAGCATTTTAATGGCTTTGGAGGCCAAATTAATGCGAGATCTGGTTTTTCTCAAGGCATCGCCATCACCTCAAAAGTGAAATACCATGAGGAGATCATAAACGTGTCTGTGAGGCGTAAAAGAAAGGCAGTGAAAAATATGAGCACAAATAAAAACATGGGCTTAGGCTGCACACCCTGAATATTAATATTTTTTTCAAAAACAGTGTCTTCCATTTACACTTAAGGATATATTGCTTTATAGATAACTGTTAACCTGGCACAGAGCGATAAAAGCAATCGTAACTTGGGGGCTATTCTCATCCAGATAACGTTTAAACAACAACAATAATGAACAAAAATCATCAGAATTTTTTACCAGGGGAAACCCTACCACTCCAACAGGCAGTTGGCTTCACGTTCAGGTTCAGCTTGGCCTTTGGGAACCAGTGGCCATGTCCACCTTGCGTGAAGTAGCTGTATCTGAGTTGGAGCTCAGGTTCTCCAAGACTCAATGTCTGTTGTGCCAGCACAGTCTGTATGTCCCAGCTCAGAGAGCCATTGCTCCCTCCTAAGGCCAAAGCCTGAGCAAGAGGCAACTTATTGGTGGCACAAGAGATCGATCTGGGGCTCAAGCCCTGGGCAAACATGGTGTGTGACTGCTGGGTGTATGGCGCCTCTGCGCTGTCCTAAAGTTGAGGGGGCTTAAATCACTTGATCTAAAGACTGTGTCCAAGAGTCAGCAAATAAACTGGACTCATTTCCCCTCTTTTGCTGAGCTGTTGTGGTAGAACGGTTAGAAGCTTCAGAAAGTTAGAGATTTTTCCCTCTTTTAAAATACATCCTTCTTCAGACTGGTTTGGGGTTTTTTGGTTTGGTTTTTTTTTTTAATGTGACAGAACTTCGTTAAGAGCATGTTATTTGGCTGCAAAGTCAAGCATCTGAAAGCCCAGCATGCCAAACCTCAAACTGCCTGTGCAACTCAATCCACCTCCCTTTGTGCCTATGCATTACCATGCAAGCTTTTACGGTCGTCATAGGGTTGCAGAAGGGGAAGTATCAGACAAGCTTAATGGCAAATTAATCATCATTATCATAATAGGCCCCATCCATAACACACACATTCCAAATTATACCAAGGACTGCAGTTGTCCTGCAGTCACTGTTCCCGACTTATTTTATGCATGAGCCCTGGCACAAGGATCAAGCAGCTCCTGCAAACTCCACGTTGAAGGGAACATTGCCCACTCCAGCAGCTTAGGTTTTATGTTAAAAAAGAAAAAAGACAAGAAAGAAAGAAAAAAAAGCACATTGAATTCTATGGCCAAATCCACGTCTGTGCCGGGATAAACGGAGCCGGTAAGTAGCCAGCCGGGCAGAGGCCGGGAGAGTTCTCGGCGGTCAAGTGTGCAAAAGGGAGAGAGCAGGAAAGGCACTGTACTCCTTTTCCTTCCCCCTTTTCTCAGAGAGTGAAAAAGCCCAGCCTGGCTCCCGGTGCCAGAGCCTGCCTCGCGCCTGTGCGTCTCCCCACCATTCATTCGTGATTACATGCCCCCCGAACACCTGCGAGAGCCGCTCATAAAGCACGCATTCATGGGCCCTGGCAGCACCAGCATGGGAACTGCAGGCTACGGGGCGACAGTCATTGTATCTCCAGATAAAAACATTCTCTTACCCAGGCCGCTGAAAATAGAAGCTGGCTGCAATTTCAGTTCGGCACCACAGGGTATTTAAAAAAAAAAATAAAGAAAGAAGGGTTACTTCACCTCGGTCCCTTTTTAAAGTCAGTTAAGTGCACGGCTGTGGTGCTGTCAGGAGCCCTCTGTACAGCAGCAGCCTCTGCTATACAGCAGGGGGAAGTCACAGGGCTCTGAAACTGCTCTCTCGCTCAAGCATCTGGCAGTGGTGCCATTCCTTCCCTTGCAAAGCCGGCCCCTGAACGCTGTTCTTCTGACAGGGGCTACTGTGTCAGGGTGGTCAGCAGTGCAAGGTGGAAGAGAAAGGCACCAGCTTCTATAGTCCCATGGGAAACAGCAGAAACAGCAAAACCATCATTTAAAGAAAAAATAAATGATAGCACCTACCATGCTTAAGTGACTGCATGCCTAACAAGGTAGCAATACTGGCAATGAAATGTTAGATAAAACTGTGCCTCTCACAGATTAGTGGCTCAAGGAAGGGCACGCTGAGATGGGTTGCAGCAGCTGTGGGTAGGCTGCTGGCAGAGACAGGCTCAACATGCACCTAGGGTGAGCTAGGGATGGAGAGACACTGCCCAGACTTCCAGGTACTTGTGAGCCACCTCCATCAGGTCTGTGCCCCACCTGCCCCTACTAGGCAAGGCACGTTGGTATGGTCATAAGGGGAAAGTTATTGCCACAGAAATGCCATGGGGAGAGGGAGCCCTCTGTTTCCATAGCTGAGATGCCAGAAAAGAGCCCAATTTTGAGGAACTGACAAGCATTCTTCTAAAGGCAAGTCTCATCCATGCCTCAGCTTTGGGAGGCCGGAAGGCAGGGTGGTGAAATGAAGCCATCGGCCTTTGAAAAGTCTTCAGGCCTAAGACACAGGGAAGATTGGAGAGGATGCCTGCTGGCATGGAGATCTGAGATAAATGCAAAGACCTTGACCACTGGGACATGCTTCTGTTCTGTACTGTCACCTCCTGTGAGAGGTTTGGGGTGGGAGCTCAAGTGCCACAAGCACTTCAAGTGCAGGTGAAAGCACTGTCATGGCAGACAAAAAGTGCAATGGAGCATGTGTACATGATCCAGTCCCTAGCATGAAAAGTCCCTGCTTAGACTCCTTCGCTGCGCCCCTGAGGAGCAAGGAAGTAAAATACTCCACTGCAGTCCTCACCATTAGCAATACGGAGTGGCTCAGCGCTCCGATTCCGAGAGGGGAAAACACTGGAGATGTGGAGAGGTAGATTCTTCATACAGCAAGCTCTAGGGAGCTGGGGATGCTGCCAGGAGAGAGTGTGGCAACCCTCACAGGTACAAAAAGAGCAGCAGAAGCAGGCTGCCAGAGACACCTGAAGCCTCACTGCAGTCAGTAGGATAGACCAGGGGCCTTGTGCAAGAGGAATGGCACAAGGCCCCTGACACCAGAGCATCACAGCGCAATACCCACAGAAGATGACTAAAGAAAGGTGACAACATCTTTTGGGTGGGAAGGGCAGGGCTTACTAAATCATCTTCCTGCCCAGGTAAACCCCAAAGCTTCCATAGTTCCAAGGCCAATTCGCACGTACTCAGAGTCTCCTCGTTTATTAACACCTATCCTCCCCTCCCACCACAAAGATGCCCCCTGTATGAAACAGTGCCAAAAGCCAGGGAGATACAGTCAAGAGGTCCTTGCGTGCCAAGTTTGTGGCTGTCAGTAGATATTTTAACATTTATGATTCTTGGGGACACATTGGAAACAACTGCTCTTTTTAAAAAAAACACAAACCTGTTTGAAGATTTGCTTGTCACTGATTTCTCAAGCAGCCAAGCTGGAGATCGCCTCATCCAATTTTTATTCACGTAAAAAATTCAGTGTCTAGTCTATACGCTATTTAAACCATCTCTCTAGTCAGCAGAGAGGCATCTCTGTCTCCAGAGGGTTGTTCCTTCCATCCTAAAACCTCCTAACCATAGGATTACAGCAGGAAGCAGCAAACAGCTACACAGTCAGGACCACCACAGTTAAATGACCACTCAAGAGGAACACCAGAGGGACCTTTAATGGCTGCACAAGGGCAGAAAGCTAACTTTGTATCTCAAAAGGGAGAAGAGGGAAAAAAAAGAGCTCTGGCATGGCTGGAGCAGCAAGTAGCAGAAAGCAAGGCACCCAAATTAAGTCACCTGTACCTTTCCAGGAGCAACCACGCTGAGCTCGGCACAGCCGCTGAGCAGCTGCTCTCGGAGTCAGGACAATGCTGCTGCACAACACACCTGCCCGCTGCCCACACTGCAGCTTCATGGGCCACCCACAGACAATCTGGGGCCATCCCATCCGTGAAAGGCTGTTGCTCTGTGTTTAGGAGCCTGTGGGCTCTGGGGGCATGCTCCCACCCGCTGCCACCTTCCCGGCTGGCTACACAGCAAGAAACACTAGCCTTCGGGGTCACCTTTGGTTCAGACACTGTCCTGAGGGCCCCAAGGGCTGCTTTCCACCATCTGGGCTGTCCCTTTTTAGCACTGTGACTTTTAGGGCTTCAGGAAGAGGCACTGCATGAATAGGAAGCTGTAGGAGGATGCCAGGCACAGTGACCGGCATCTCAGAGCAGGATCCCTGGGGGTCCTTTTGCAGAGCTGGGGGGAAGAATCTGGGCACTATGACCACAGAGCTGGAGATGGTATCTCCAAGATCAGGAGATTATATCCTGCAGCCCAAGCAGTCTGAAAATTCTGCCATTTCAATTCGCTTAGCCATTCAAGAACGTGAGGAAAATAACATCTTCTTTCAAAGAAGGAAAAAGGAAAGGAAAATATGCAGCAAACTCTCCTGTGTGTGTTTTTGACTTAGTAATATCTGTAGCCAATTTTCCCAAGAGACACAAACAAACACATGCCGAACCAGAATATCAATGAGGTCTTTTTTAGAGCAGGCACATTAAAATGCAAAACAGGAGATAATGAGATAAAGCAGCAAGTTACAGGTTTCTTAATTCCAGATTTTTAAAGACCATGAAATAGCTTTAGGAAGAGAACTGGGTTAAACCTTGGGGAGGGCTTGGCCTGGGGGGGCATGGGATGGGACCTTCTCAAGCTGGTGCAGCTGAATGAATGAACAAACAGGGGTAGAAAGGAAGGGNGGGCGGGGGGGGGGAGAACTCAAGAGACCTTGGGGACCCCCAAGAGACTCAGGTAAGGACATTTCTTAGCTCTGAGGTCAAATCCTCCTCTAAGGGATGTAATTCTGCACTTGCATGCCCTGGTTTTGGAGGAGCAGATCCTGACGCATGTGCACCAGCAGCCCCAGGACCTAGGAAGAGAGAGAAGAGGCCAGGAGACCAGGGACAGGTCGCTGCCTGGCCATGCACGGCTCTGGCTCGGAGCAGATCCGGGAGCCAAACCCTCGCAATCCCACATCTCCCCACGATGCTTCAGGTTCAGACCACTGCTTCTCACTGTTAGAGCTGTTTAACATGTGCCACAATACAGAGACTTAAGCAGCCTGTGAAGCTACACTGGTGCTGCTGGTGTAGGAGAGGACATAAGCTCTGCCCTCTGAGAAGGACATTGGAGCATCCACACACACGCGCATAGGGGATGGGGCAAATTCGGGCTCTGGGGCAGGCCTGTGTTCAGCCGATAGTGTAGCTGCATCCTCAGAGGCTTTTGTGGACTCAGTGTGGCTGCTCTGAGAGGCAGAAAAGTGGGCTTGTTTCCTTCCTCAGAGCTCCATCCCCACTGAACAGTGACTTTTTCCCATCCGCCCGCCTGCCTGCGCTCCTGCAGCCCTGTAGGTGACACTGGAAAATTGGGGGTCACTTTGAGGAGGTGACATTTCGGATACCAGTGCCAAAAAGATCATGAAAGGAAAATTAAAAGAAGAATGAATGAGAGGAAATGGAGAGAGGGGGGAAAGTATAAGAAAGAGCCATTATTTAACCAGACCTGGCCAAGGGTAAAGGTTTTAATTCTTTCCAAGTGCCATATGTGGTTGCCTGTGGGGGAAAGGCAAAGCCATATTTATCTGACTGAACCAATAATTCATATCTGTTTCAGAAGCCGACTTTGGTGGATTGTAGATCTACAGCTGTTCCTAGTCTAGGTCCAGACTTTCCCGGTGGGAATCACTGTAGCAACACGTCTGACTTATAGGATTCATATGGAGGAGGATAGGAGACCCAGAACTGTAAATTCAAACCGTGTGTACATTACTTCTATGCATTCAATTCAAAAGCATTTAGGGCTTCTCAAAACAGTCCTTTCACTACAGGAAAACTCCCCCCACTCTCACAATTTAAAGGAAACAGATCTCTCGTGTTTACCCTTCCTGTTTCTTGTAGGAGGTCCTGAAATCAAGGTAAGAATGCAAAGCCGGTTTATATTTTTCCCATAAGATTCAGAGCAGTTGCCCTGGTGTGGACTGTACCCATGTGTGTGTGCAAGGGGATGGTGATGTGTGACATGCTGCTGGGAGGAGGGAATAAATTAAAAAAAATCACAGTGTAGTGATTAAATTCAAGAAATACTTTGCCTTCCCCCATTTTGCTAAACACGCCTTTCAGGATTGTATTTCTTCTCAAATTTGTTTTCCAACACACATCCCTTGCAGGTCACGCACAATCCAGGAGTGACAGGAGTATTCGTTAGGGGCTTGGTTCATTTCAGTCAACAGAGTCAGCTAAAGGTTTGGCACATTCGTTTGCCTGGATAAAGGAGGAAGACCCGTGTTTCCCCCAGGATGCTCAGAAGACCATCAGAGCCTGTGTAACTGATAGGCACAGAGCTGACCAGCTCTCCCTCACTCATTGTAAACAGACACAGCAAAGAGGTCCTCATCTATACCCCAGTAACATGACTCTTCTCAGGCCAGCCCGAAACATTGAGGACCATTGCACTAAGGAAAAGCACATTTCCCTCCTGGCATTTTCAGCTGAATCCACAGCAGAGCCCCACAGTCACTAACTCCAGAGAGAAAGAACTTCTACCAAAAGGACAAAGCTGCAGCCTGGCTTCAAACTGACTTCTGGAGCAGTTTTACTCTCTCCACTGACTATAGCCGCAAGCTAGGTGCCTCACAGCTACTGTCGGAGTTCTACTGTGCTGTTCACCAGGCCAAATTCCCCCCCAAACCAGGGATGCCTGGTTTCCTTTGCAGCAGCGGAGGCTTCAAGCCCATCATCTTGTTCACTCCTGCCCTTCCCCTTGCTGAATCATGTGGCCTGTGGGCTGCCCCCCACCTCACTATATACCAGAAAAGCGTAAGATTAAAAGGGATGCAGATGACTCCGCAGATTTCACCATGCAAATCTGAAGTTAGACACTTTGTGTGCTGCAGAACACCAGAGGAATTATTTCAGAAAGTTCTATTTACAGCCCTGTTTGGACAGGTAGGAGAAAGGCAAGATGCTAACTGTCAAGGGTGAGGTTAATGTTTGGGGAGTTCTCAGACCTGAAGGTAACTGCATTGCAGTTTTGATCCAGATGTCAAATCTCTGCTTCCTGTAATATTGGTTGCCTGTAGTCTTTAGCCTGGAGAAGCATGGGGCTTACTTGAAACCAGATGACACTGCTGTTGTACTCCTGGAACCAAGTGTTTAAAAATGTTAACGTGTCGGTGGCGATAGAGCTGCGTTTTATCAGAGGTGTGGAACTCCTGCAGCTGCGACATACCCAGCATCAGCCCAAACCTTCCCTTAACCTGAGCGTTACTCCCTTCAGCGATTCAAGAGAGAACCTGGGCTGTGCACATGCTCTCCATCATACAGACTGCAGAGGGATTTGCTCTGAGTACCTCGACGATTGCAGCTGGTGCCAACCCTCCCTGCAGGAGCTCTGAGTGGCATGTGAAAGCACAGGACAACGTGAATTCAGTGAGACGACAGTTGTACTGTGGGTCCACGTACTCAGCAGCAGTCCTTGGACAGCCTGCCTCCATTTCCACCTCTGTACTACACCAGCACCGCCCATGCCTTGCTATGCAAATCCCCTGGAGAGCAGTGGCTGAGGAGCACTAAATAATATCTCTGCAGAGTAGGAATCAAATCACATTACCTGACATCTCCCATTAATCCCAGAGAGGGACCCCTGAGGTCCCCACACAGGGTTTCAGATGGGTCCCACTAGATATGCTGGACTGGTGAAGGACCAGCCAGGTGCTGACCTCCATGGTGGGTGGCTCTCAGGCAGCACTGCATTAGCTGCACCCGCCTCCTGGTTTGCAGGGACCCCCTCCTCACTTCCCTCAGGTCTGTGGCCCAAAAAGGAAGCTGCAGAGAACACCACAGGATCTGTCCCAGAGCACCCACAGTCAGCTGGGAATTGTGCAGCAAATTAAAACAAAACAAATAAAAAAATAGGGGGGTGGATTAAATTGTTTCTTTTCCCTTGCAGGGCTCAGCTACTCCCCACCCCCCACCAGGACTGGCCCTGGAAGTGATTTTTTGCCTTTTCTCAGGTGATGGGGGAGGGATCCGGCAGTGGGACCCAGAGGCCCCAAACCCTTCGCTGACTTTGCTGCCTGAAGCACAGACCTCTTAGAAAACACAGATGAAAGGGAAGCTGGGGGAGGGCTTCAGGCTGGGAGAAACAACCCTCATGGCAGGTCCTTTGGCAGGGGTCAGGCTGCAGGACACAGAGGAGATATATTAAAAGGGGAAACTAGAGGAATCTAAATAATCAGGCTCCCCACCGGATAATGCCTTGACAAGAGGAGATGTTGCGAGAGCCAAAGAAAACTGACTTGCACAGAGGGGCAGAGAAGTAAAACTGCTTCTCTGAGGTGATGGGGCTGGAGATGGAGTGGGAAACCTGGGAGGCGAGGGGGAAGGGCTGAAATCTGGAAGGAAATTAAATAATAGCCTGAAATTCCCAGGTGAGGAACAGTGGAATTAAAAACAGAAAGGCCCCCAAGAGATAAACAAATCAGGACTGGGAGGCAGACACAGTGAGACCCAGGGGGCTGCAGGGCAGCCCACTGCCATCGGCCAAACTCTGCAGCCCTTCCCTGCGCTGTGGTCAGCATTCCATGTAGAGCTGGGGCACCCTGCTTCCAGGGAGAGAGGCTAGCCACCTACCCTGAAAGGTTTTATAACCCAAAACATCAATGCCATGGGAGAAACACCAGTTACACCCATTTCACAGCCACAGAGCTGAGGCATGGAGAGATTAAACCTAATTTTTGTACACCACAAGGCTCTTTTGCCCTTTGGCATCCTTCTAAAGGGACTCTGAAGACAGCATTTAACGTCCCTTCGTGCTGCTTCGACCTGGGGCTCAGCTGCACAGTCAAACTTCCCTGTTACCTCAGCAGCCTGAGTGCTGGTACAGTTATTCCCTGTGTCTCAGATGAATCTCAGCAACATCCAGCTGGTAAATATGGAAGTAGTGTGCACGAGTCCTGAGTAAAAGCGTAAATCTGTGTTTGTGTGCAGGCCTGTGGGGAGTTTTCAGCAATATAAGGATTGAAATCTATGCTTGAGGGTGCCGGGAAAGAGCCCCAAATCTTGTGAAAGGTGTATTTTGTGGAATATCCATTAGGAAACAAGTTTGGAAGCAGAGATTAGTGGAAGAGCGTCGATAAGCTTCTGACATAGGTGTTACAAACTGATGGAGCTATGTTGACTGCAACAGATGTGTTTTGATTGAGGACATGGTCTTTAGGGGGTGAGAAATTATTGACTTGGAACCAAACCATAGATTTTTTTTTTTTGGGGGCCATTCTATTGTGTTTTAAAAATTCATGGGCAAGCCCTGAGAGCACTTCACCAATAAGGATTAATGTTCCCCCTAGGAGAAACTGAGGCTTAGGGAGTGGGACTTCCTGAACCACAAAGTGACACGATGCAAGAAGAGAAAAAAAGAACCCAAAATGCTCCCAGCATTTCCTTGCTCTGGGCACTTGCAGTCTCCACACAGCACCCTGCTGGACTCTGCCCAAGGGACCTCACCGTGTTAACACAGAGGCTGCCTTGGTAATTCTGCCCTAGGAGTGGAATAAATCACTGAGGCTTCCTGCCCCACATTCTTCAGAAGGCAGAGATGCAGATCTGACTTTTTTTTTACTTGAACTGCTCCCTAATATTGGACTATCTTTCTTCCTGAAAGAGAGCAGGGCTGTCTGCAAACCCCTGCGTTCTTCTAACGCTAGTCCAGTTTGTGTTCAAAAGCCTTTTCTATTTCCTTTTCCAGTGCCACATGCTGCTGTGTCAACATAATACAGGGTCTTCCTAAACAAAGGAATGTGTGTCTAGAAACCATCCACAGAGAATGATAGCCAGAACCCTGCCAGCAGGAAAAGAAATGAGGTCCCACACTCCCTTGTATGTGCAGTTTTAAGAGGGAGAGTAGGGCAATTCACAGGTCCCCTGTTCAGTAGGTAGCATCAGTACTTAACAGGAGGTAGCTGCAGCCCAAACCATATCGCTTACAGGGTCTCAGGAGCATTCACCTCAAAGCCAGTCCTTCCTCTTTGGATTCAGGTGAAGCAATAGTTGGATAAGGTTTACCATTGTTGATGTGCCTCAGACACCGGCTAGATGCCTGACTGCGTGGCTGGGCAAGTGCAGCACCCTGGAGGTGATTCCACAGGGGAGTCTAAGGATTCTCTCTTTGACATGCAACATCGTCATAATCATAGGGGAGTTAGTTTATTTTCCTTCTCTTTCATCAGGAACAAAAATGAGCACATGAAGGTGTTCCGTGGCATTAATGGGATGGGTTGGCACTCTGACTGTGCTCATCAACCACAGCAGTAAAGAGCCACCCTTGAGTCAAGAGACTCTGTTCCCAGTCCCAGCTCCACTACCAACTTGCCATTTCACATTGGCCAAGTCATTTCCACTGTCTTGTTGACTTAACTCAAGCTGGTTATAAGACTGCAGCCAAAACGGTTTTAATCAGAAAATATGGTTCAGAGGAGAACATATGACCTACAGCTGAGCTCTGTTGGGGTGTGAGACCATTGGATTGCACAGTGGCATGCCAGACCTCATCATTACCGTGTAGGAGACATTCAAAGGACTGCCAAGGAGCTGCAGGAAGCATATGCATTTGTTTAACATGGTGGTAGCACTAGAAGGAAGCTCAGGAAACATCAAGACTCACTGCAGGAGATACTGCCCTTCAAATTTCAGGTAGAAGTATGAAAACACCCCAGTCTGAGCCAGGATGGAGTTTCTCCCCAGGTGTGGGGTAGGTGCCTTGTGGCATGTAGTAAAGGAAACATGAAGGCAAAGTCAGCGTCTCCAGAGAAGCAAAGTATAAAAGATAGAGGTTATCACTATCCAATCTAAGCCGTAGGGAAAGGATGTGCCTTTCACCAAGGAGCACAGCCTGTATTCTTTCCCCCTCTGTCTTTTCTACAGGCTGGGTTGGGTTTTTTTTTAGTTTCTATAGTCCTTTTTAATTTAGGTCCAGTGTGTTTGGGGTTTTTTTTAATGACTTATATGACCTTCCTTGAATCTTAGTGCTATTTGCATCTGTCATAACTGCAAGGGAAGCCTCTTTATCCTGTTCAGATCCACCAGACTTTCCCTTCTGAGGACTTGGCCACCACGTTTAAAAGAAATCCTAAATATTTGTTTTAATTGCGAAATGGATTCTCATAAACCAGCAGGCCTGTGTGCTATCAGGCTTTGGATTGCATCAACCCTGGCATGTGGGCTCAATAAGGCAGATGGTCAGGGAAAAGCACCTTGGCACAGTCTTCACTGGCATCTTTTAGACAAAGGGCTGCAACCAGGGACTCTGCTGCCATCGCAGCACAGAGCATTTCATCTTTCATCACAGATTTTAAAATGCTGGATCCAGCAGGGTGCTAAGCTTCTGTCAGTCTCTGTCAGCCCTTCACTCCCAATGTCTTTCTCCCCACAGTCTGGCTGGTGGTGGGGAGGAGGGGTGAGGTCCCTTGGCAAAAGCTGGAGCTGTGGTTCTGTTTTCAGAGCTGCTTCTGTGGCTGTAGGCAAAGCACCATCTCTGCCTGCACCCTCCTATGCCTTTCCTAGAGGTTTTTGCCTGGCTCCAGCTAGAGAGTGGCCAAGACCACCCTTAAACATGCAAAGTTTTCACAAGTGCTCAGCCCTGGCTGAACCTAGCAGTGGTAAAGGTTCCCACCCTGCTGAGGTTGGATTTGAGAGAGGCTTTGGTGCTTTTCTTTGTTGGGGACAGGGACACTGTTCATCACTCGGGCAGCTCTGCTCCTCTGAAGAAGGGGAACATGTCACCAGTGATTACAGGTGTTTTCCTCTCCCTTAAACTGGCAGAAATGGGCTTCTGCCCACCTTGCATGTGAAGCAGTGGCCTCACACGGAGGCAGAACCACCCAGAAGCCCAAACTGGAGGAGGAACACTGATGAACATTCACTTTCTGCAGCACACAGGCTGGAAAGCCCGTGCGCAGCATTGCTAGATGAAGATTTTTGTCTCAGTTTAAAGTCTTTGAGGGATGAGGGCTGCACAGTGACACGGAGAAGAAAGTAGATTCCTGTGGGCGCAAAAGATATTCCTCCCTGTCTTTCCTAATAGCTGCTCAGATGAACCTCAATCTAAAATGACACAAGAAACCTTTTTATGCCTCCTTATGTCCAGCACAGCCAATTTAGCCCATTTTCGAAGATCCAGCACAGGCAATGTCACAAACACAGGCTGTTAAAATGCTAGCATTTGAAGTATTAATTTAGCCCAGCACATTAAGTCCACAGATCTCTCTGCCAATTATTTTAGATAATTGTAACTATCACCACAAACAGTTTGAGATGTACAGGATCTGCAATTATCTGTACTTCCCCCCCACTGTAAATGAAAGGGATAAGTAGTAAAAAGGCCAGGGAACAACTTGAAGCTTCTATTTGCTGGGGGAAACATCTGAAACACTTTCTCCAGCAGCTTCAAAAAACCTGATTATCTAAGGAAAAAGGGAGTGGACAGTGGCAAATGTATTCACAAACAGGCTGAGATACAGGTGCCAGGAACTGGAGAAAGTGCTGATAGAGAAAAGATGCAGAACGAACATAAAGACCCAGGGAACACTGGCCTGCTGTGCTTCAGCCTTCCTCACACTGCACTCAGGCTTTTGCATCTCAGAAGAGTCCCGGGGAGGATGCAGGGGGATGTGGGGCATCCCACCCTCCGTCTCAGTGCCTGGCCACCATTCCACCCAGGGTGAGGGCCATCACATCAGGGTTGTGGCATCCCAGGTGAAGGTGGAGCATGTGTAGCTGGCACACTGTCTGGAGGGCCCTGGGGCCAGCCTGGGCTCAGGGACCAACCAAGGACTCAGGGTCAAACACCTCAAATTCATATTGCAGAGGCAGACAGGTGACATTTGGGTGAGCATCAAGACACAGGGTTTGGTCCCATCCATCCTGTGGCACTGCCATCAGCACATGACCCCTCCATACTCCACTCCTGGCCGGGCCCTTGCTGTAACAATGCCGGTATTCAACAGGAGAAACTCTTACAGATGCCCCTGTGATGCTCCAGAGGGTCTTCCACCTAGCCCTGCATCAAAGCTGAGCCTATTTAACATCTAATAAGTCAAGCACAGCCTGGAGAAGTCTGATTTTCAAGCCAGAGTAGCATCTTGCACCCATTCAAAATGTCCATTTGGAAATTCAGTGTGAATAACACAAACATAAGACAGATGCTGCCACTTACCCAAATGTCTTGGAGGAACAAATGGGAACCGAATCTGAAAGCAAATGAAGCGACCAGATTGTAGCTCTTAAGTGGACTATGTACTATAGCGAGCGAAAAACTTGGCAGCAAGGAACTAGATGTTCACCACTCTGTTTGATCTACATAGACCATAAATGCATGTGTATTTGGTAGCTCTAAATCTGAAGATGCCATCAAAAGCAGGTGATAGGGGGAGGAGAAAACCCCCTTCTTCAGACTGCAGCCCGAGGATGCCTTACCCCACCCTGGCCCGAAAGCATCAGGCAGGCACAATCTGAGGGGTCATGCTGGACCGATGCAGGCCTGAGAGAGCATGGCAGCTGCTTCAGTAGGTGCAGCAGCAGCAGGTGCATGGGGAAGGCATCGAGCACAACGGACACATTTCCGCCACTGCTGCTTCCCACTTCACAGTCCCACCTCAGCAACACTCCACGCAGAAGCAACGCCAACACCTGCAGAGGAGGCAAAAGCAGCACCCCAATGCTTAAGGCTCAGCAGCACGGGAAGCAAATGAGCTAGAAACGGGACTGACTGAAACGCTGGGGTTTGTGTGAGAGCTATCAGCCACCCAGACACCGAGCATTCACTCCGAGAGCACATTTAGTGCAGCTGGCATTGTGTCAGACTAGACTTGCTCCGTGCAGGAAATACTGAGCACTTGGATGCTCGGAGCGAGAGCTGGGAAAGCATCCAAGATTATGCTTCACATCTGCTCCCGCGAAGCCAGTGCAAGCCCTGTTTTAGCATGTAGTGTAAACAACAGCATCACTAGTGAAACACAAGCACAAGCAAACGTGCATATGCTACAGGGGCCATCTTGAGCTGGGCACCTTCAGAAACAGAGGCATGCCTTGTCCGACAGCAGCCGGGGAGGGGAAAGCTCCTCCTGTGCCTGGCTGTGGAGCAATTCTGCAGGTGGAACTTTACCAAGGGGCTAAACCAAACTGAGCCCCAGCAAAGGCATTGTGCTCTCACACAACCCCTAGCCTTCATGCACACACAGCTTGGATCTGTGCCCCTTCTCTGGTAAAAAAAAGAAAGCCCCCTCATAGAGGTTAGCTCCTACCTGTGTGGGAGGAAGGGATATTGCCTTGCCAGTGGTGCTGCCCCCCCAACTCCCCATCCCTTCCCTGCCCTTGGAATGAGGGGACGCAGCTTTTCATGCCTGCACAGGGTGGGAATTTCAAGTCATGACATCAGTTCCCTGATGAAATTCTGGAATTCTGAGCAGTTTTGCCTACGATGTATCCAGCACCTTACACCTTGCCTATTCACAAAAATAATCTTTTCTTTCAGCAATCGGAATTCCTTCTTGAAAGAAAGCCACTGGATGCAGAGTTCCAGCCACCTCCTGACTTTCCTTTGCTTTATCCTTGTTCCTCCATAGAGCACAAGCCCATTAAATGCTTCTATTCCTATTTCTGGCACCGATAAATCTAAATTTTCAAGCTTGGCAAACCCAGCTAAACAACTGGCATGGAAATAAATGATTCCTCTAAGATAACGTACAACTCATTACCAGAGGACTTTTCTTCCAGTCTCCCCTAAACACTGGTCTTAAAATCTCAGGAAGCCACAGCTTTCTCCCCCAGAAATAAAAAGGGCCAGTTTAACATAAAGGAGCATTCCCGATGGATTCTTAGTCCCTGCCGTAGAAGATGACTTTGTGATAAAGCAGCTCTCATCCAAACTGGGGGCAAACTGAGAGTTTGAAAGACTCTGCCTCCCCAAAACAGCCTACAAAAGAAATCGAGACTCAGCAGCCAGCACACCCTCTAACCATCCAATAAATAGCATTCAGCTCCAACTCTCCAACACTGCAAGGGAACGGGAGAACAAAGGGATTTGAAGCATGGATTAGATCATTCCAAATGGTCTCAACATTGGTGGTTTGGGGGGTTTTCTTTCTTCCCCCCCCCCCCCCCAGCCTTGTGGCAAAGGCTGGATTTGAACCTTTCAGGACAATGTTTTGACACAAATATTTAAGCTATTTAAAATAAGTAATAACCTTCAGTTCCTTCAAGAGTATTATATTAAAAACAGAGAATGGGATTAAAACAGATTAGCTTCCAACGTTTCTTAATGTGGCAAACAGCATCAATCAGATCATATCAATGAAAGCTGACAGCTCAGGGAAATCCAGGGGAACAGGTTCTCTCTTAGGAAAAAATGAGGTATTTGATCAATTTTTTTAAAATTCTTTTTTCTAAGCTGTTCAAAACTGCGCTGACTTCATAAAAATGTAATGACAGCTCAGCCTTTGCTCAGCATAACATCCTGAAAGTGCAGGAGAACATTAAATTAACACAACCTGGTAACGCTGCATGCAATATAAAAGTAAACACTATTGTCAATTTACTGTCCAGATACTATTGCCCATTGATTTTTCTACTTGGTGAAGTAAGCAAAATGCCTCGCTGGCAAATCCAGGCTCCGATCTTGCACTTTAATGCCTGGAGACAAACCGGTGCAGAGCCCGGAGCCACAAGGTACAGACCAAAAGATGAGTCCCAGGGCAACGGGGTGGCATGAGAGCTGAGGTTTAAGTGTGCAGAAATCCCCTTTCACCTGGCTCTGGCACCACCACAGCCAATCCCACAAGCTTTCCTCAGCTACCCCACAACCTGCTTCCCGTTGGATGTGCCTACTAGCACCTAACTGCATATCCCTGGAAGAGCCATATCAGCACAGGGATGGGTTTTCCTTAGGAACCTGTTAGACTTTTTATAAAGCAAGCCATCTCAGGCAGACTCCCAGCCATTTCGGCTGCTCCTCCTCCTGTACTGGAGTCGCCTGTGCACACTGGTAGGGAGGGGGAAGTTCCAGAGCAGTGTGCTGTTTCTAGGCTAGCCATCACAATTCACAGCATCACAGTTTAGCCCAGGAGGAATGACACAAGAGAGCATCTGACAACCAGCAAGGCTCGGTGAAAACGGAGCGGCACAGGCAGTGCCAGTGTCACGCGAGGGACCCGTGATGCATTTGTGCTACGGGTACAGCCAAGCTGCAGCTCACCGGTGCAATCAAATCAAGCATGAACACAGTAGAGCCCAGTGCTTAAAACAGCATTATCAGCCTGCTCGGTGGGAACCAGAGATCCAAATCCCTTTGCATTCACACTTGGCGTAATCTTTGGGAAATCTCTTCCCGACTGTTTCTCAATAAATCCTGTTAAGTTCCGCAGTGAATTCCCCTTATCTCTCCACACCTCCATGCCAGCCCTGTTTCCTTCCACCTTTCCTCCTCATGCCTGCACAAAAGGGAGAGTATCTTTGCGTGTCAGTGTGTATGTATGTCTGGGATGAACTAAAGAGACAATTATCTTCAGCTGAAAATAAACATCATGAAACTATAGATGCCTAATTTTTGCACCTGGAAGATCCTCTTACAGCTATTCACTACTAATCACTCTTAGCTAATAAATGAATAGAATAACTAATGTGATTAGAGTAATTTGCCTATTCATCAGGAATATTAAATGAATTGAATATTTTGTATTTGACTAGTCTCTCAGCATTTCCCTGATACTGTAATTAGCCCTACGCCTATTCCAGCGGCAAAAACCGTGCCACATGGCCTTCAGAACATAAGGACACCTTGGTTCATTCTGCACTGCTGGACAGACAGACACCCCCTTCTATAGACATGCCTTTCCCACTAGACTGAGGTAGACTCCTCTGCCTCCCTTCCCACCAGAAAAAGAAGCTGAATGATGGAAGTCAGGGCAGACAAGAAAGCTGAAACCCACATGAGCAAGCATCTAGAGATGGACTTCACAAGCCCTCCATTCCTATTTACCTTGGAGGTGGCCCTAAGGGACAGCAACGCATCAGGGAGGAGCTGGGGACGGAGAAGCTGGATCTTGGCAGTCACAAACATCGGTTAGGAAGGTGTCCAAGAAATTCTCAGCCTCTGTGACCATGCTTTCCAGCTGCAAACACGGCAGCCCACATCTGAGCTTCTAGACAGGTAACAGGTCTGCCCATACACACCAAAATGGAGGCAGTTTTGCTTTAATCTTGCAGAGGAGTCAGGCTGAAGCTGAACTATGCAAGCAGGGATAGGAGATAACCAGCAGGTGGGCATTCAGATATGGATCTCAGATATATAAAGGAAAAAGATCATTTGAATCTGTGATACAATTCTCCAAATCCACAGAAGATACTTTGAGAGGAGACAGGAAAAAAAGAGTTGGAAAAATAACACTAGCCCGTGCCCATTTGTAGAAGATAATAAGGATGTATAGAACAATACAGAAAAGATGCATTAATAAAATTGCCAAAAATGATCTGTCACTTCCTCTTTGGTAAAAAGCCAAGGCATTTTCTAAAATGCATTTGCACTTAACCAGAATGATATCATAATCTTCCTTAGTCATATCTTTTCATGCCTTCCCGATACTCCATAAAGCAGACATCAAGGGTTTCGGGAGACATCCTCAAAATGCTGCATTAAAATGAAAGAGGGAAGAGCCTGCACTTAAAAGCTGCACAAACAGAATCACCTTCAGCAAAACCTTGAGCATGAAACACACAGCACAGTGCATGTTTGTAGCAGGTAAGGAAATTAAGAGGAGAAAACGATGAATTATTGAAGGCTTCAGGGTTCTCTGGTCGGGATACATCTAAAATCAAGATGTCACTGCAGTCTCTTTTGGGGTCTCTTGCTGTCTTTGACTGGAACGATGCAGATATAAGAGTGTTTTACTATGAGAAAGGACTGGGGCATAAATAGGGTTTCACATGCCCCCCTTAACAGCTGTTTACACCAACCTCATGCAGTTCCAGGTCCCTACTTTTTGTTTGTTTCATTCTGTTTCTGTTTTGGAGTTGAGAGGTCTGGTTGGTTGTTTTGGGGGGAGTTTTTTCCCCCCTTTTTTTGGGGGGTGGTGGAGGTTGTCTGTCTTTAGATAGCTGCAGAGAAAAGCAGAGATCTGGAGAACTTCAAATGTTAATGCCACTGGTATTCTCGTAAGGTGTCACCCTTGATCCTCATTAATTATGTCTAGATAAATCTATACCTTAGCTTCTAGATACCCACATGCTGAAGCAAGGTCTGGATTCCCGTTTTAGAGGTGAGGGATTGTGTATCATAAAGCTACCTGGAGAACATCCTTCAAGGCAGAGATGAGGCAAAGTCTTTTCTAAATTCTTTCATCTCATGTTACACAACATAATAGCTTCTTTCCCGGCTACCCACAGCTCCTCACCATCATTTAGCTTTCTACTTAGACCTGGTATTTTCTCTGAACCTCTACATCAGTTTCACAGATTTACTTTAGGTATTTTTAACCCTCCCACACCCTTGATTTCTTCTTTCAGATTGCTTTCAGGCTGCAAAGTATAAAACACTTTGATTCCTAGGTTGTTGTGGAAAAATGCTATATGAATAAGTTATAATAAAAATAATAATAATACATTACAGTGATAATGATGGATGTGCTTTAAACAAAGCCTCTGGCTGCCAGAGTGGAGGAGCTATGGAAAAATCAAAGATAATCTTGCATGAGAAGAATTGTAATGAGAAAGCCCTGGAATATGTTATCTCTGAATTGCTCCTATCTGTTCACCCAGGAACGGGGCTGTCCCAGTTTGACTTGAAGAGCGTGTCAAGTCTTAAGCTAAATTTAGGACCAGGTGCTGGGCTGGTGTCAGCTGGTGCAGCTCCACTGACAGAAAGGGAGCTGTGTGAATTCATCCTGGGATCGCCTCTCTCACTGCAGGTCTCAGCACACCGGTCCCAGCATGGAGTGGGGCCCTGTGGTGCTCAGCACCATGCGCACGCAGCCCGTTTCATCCTCAAAGCCCTTGCCATCTAAATAGATGAAAGCAAGGAGAAATAGATTAAAGACTCACCCCAGCCACACAACAGGTCAATGGCAGAGCCAGGAAGAGCCACTTTGTCTGTCACGCTGGTGTCCTGTCTGTGCTGTCTCCAGCAGAAACCTGCTCAACAATGTTTTACTGCTGGGAAAGGGCAGGTTGAGCTGTGGAGTTTAGTACAGCTTGTTTCTATAGACAGAACACAGGCATTGGGTTGAATTAACTGCCTGCAGAATGTAACAGATTAAATCAAGAGGAGTCTTCAGACTCCTACAACAAAACCTGCTAGTTTTCATGAAGAACGAGGTTTGTTTATTATTTAATACTAGGGACTCCATGAATTGCCCTGGCATCATGCACGCTTTCAGCTTTATGATATCCACTGTTCACCAGAAGATCATCTCTCACATAAGCACAAATTCAGATGGAGTTGCACCCGTGATACCCTCAGGCAAATACACCTGTGCTGGTTCAGTACCAGGCCCTCAGCCACAGGGCATCTGGGAGCACAGGGGACACATACTGAATCCCACACAGAAACAGGACAATCGTTGCTGCTACTCCACCCCAGACCTACTGATACTAAAGAGCTGTGGAATACTTTATGAGTGCCCACGTTCAGATTTCAGGAGGCAAAGCAAAGCCTCTTCAGCAGAGGACGGAAGCTAGAAGGTACAAAGCAGCAAAGCCCTACAAGCCACCTAAATGTTTCAGAGGTTTCACGAGGCTTCCTTCCCACCAGAAACCCCTTGCCCATGCAAATCCCTCCTGCACAAGCCACAGCACTTGGGGTGGGGGCTCTGGGGGAGGGGGTCTTTACTCATGCTCACCAATCTGAACTTGTGCTGAGCCAACATCCCGATTTCATCCGCTATCTCAATCTTTACCCGCAGGATAGCTTCTAGGACCCTGAGAAAGTAATCTCATGATTTATTAGGTTTTATAACAATGGCAATAAGCAAGGCGGCTTTTTAAGCAGCTAACCGAATTGTGATGTGGTTTGGGGTTTTTTGTATTTTTTCTGTTTTTTTATTTCAGAGCACAATGTGGATCTACTTAGCCTTATAGCTTGAATTTCAGCCTTTCTTTGCCCATGAGAAAGCCTGGTAAATGGGATTTGTGCTAGAAGCTATAGGGGAGAATATCTTTTAATTAACCAAGAGGGCAGCTCAGGGAAGATGTAGAACTGTGTCTTAGCTGAGTTTCCAGCTTTGTTGAGAGAAAAATGTATACAAATTAAGGTAGAGCAGTAATTGCAAATCAAATTCCCAGCGACTCGATTCCTCTTGCCCAGTTTAACCAGGCTGGGACAGTAGCTGGAATGATTGCTGGCACCTTGCTCTGCCCTCCCTAGCACCCAACTCTCAGGGGATGCAAATCTGAGCGGTTTCACTGGGATCAGGCAAGCAGTGCTATTTACAGGCAGGGGGAGTTGGTCTCTTGTTTCCAAGGCAAGGCAATCCAAGCCTCTTGTTATGCTGCTGGAAGAGAAATAGTTTTCCTAAGAACACACGGAGCTCCCCTGCCCAGAAAGCACAAACTCAGCACCGAGCCTGTCCCATCTGCACCCTCAGCCTTGCTGGGTTTGGCATGGGTTCCTGCAGAAGAGGGGCTCAGTTGGGCACACTGACCACATCTCCATCCCTAACACGTTTGTCACCTACCAGACTGTTTCACTGAGGGCAGAGATGGCTCAAAGGGAATTCCATCCCCATCATCCTCCCAACCGTAGGCAGGTCAGAGAAGAGGCAAACCCTTTAGTGTGTGAAAGGGCTGAAAAGATACCCCACCCCTTAGGCAAGGCCAGAGAACCTGCAGCAGAGTTCCTTAGTGGGAACTCTTTGTAAAGATTGAGCGAAGCAAAAATGAGGCACAACTCCAACAAACCAAACTTCATTAGCACCAGGACTCAGGGACTGGATACACACGCTCCCCACACGGGCGTTAGGGATGGAGCTGAGCCCAAAGCCTGTACACCAATACCCCCACTACTTCAGTTCATTTAGCTCTGGACCACAACCAGGTCCATCCCTCCTGCGGCCCCGTCTAGCTCTCCATATTGCCCTCTGCTACTCCTCGCCAAGTCTCACAGCGTTTTACTGGACGAGGCACCCAAGTTCAATTTACATTTTATTTGAACAACGTTTCATCTTGTTTCTGTGTGTCTCTGCTGGTGATGAGGCAGTAAGAAGCTGATGAAATTTATTTCTGCTCTTTCTGCCACGCTGTATAAATAAAGGAAAAGAAATAAAATACTTCTCCAACAGGAAGCATGAATGCTTTAATGCTTTGTTTAAACATGCAGTCGAGAGACTGTATTTATCACACAGCATCTGTACGAGTCTACAACTGAAATTTACTCTCTAAAATTAAAAGATCGTGTTTACATGCATTTTATACCTGCATCACACCACTGAACTCAGTGGATTTACTCTTGAAACCTATGCTGGGTAAGAATCACGCCCAGAGCTTTGCAGAAGTGGCACACAGCCTGCTGTACACATGTTTATCAGGTAGTGTGAATTCTAGCTGGCTGCACTTCCCCAGGAGTTGCTGATGTACATGTACCCTATGTGAGATTTATATTCCCTGCATCTTCGGCTATATACAATATGATTTAAATGGCAAAGGCACTAGAGAAAGCAGACAGTAAAGCATACAGTATTTGAAAATAAACATAAAGCAAAATGGTTTGACATCCTATTTCACTTAAGATGTAAATGTTGAGCATTCAGAGCACAATTTACAACCTTTTAAAAAGCACAAATGCTTTTTATTTTCACACCCCCAAATCAGACACTGCGAATCAGGAGAAGTCTTTGCAGCATCAGGAAATCCCCCTTGCTGATTTTCTCCCATCCCTTTGTTGCTATCCAAAGGAAGGGACATGGATTCTGTGGATCAGTTTTCTGGACATTTCCACACACCCCCTGCCCCCCACCATTGTCTTGGATTGAAGCTTGGCTGCATTGTGAAGTTTATGCTGTAAGCTCATGGACAGAGAGAGAAGGGAGAGGAGGCAAATGTGACATGTGAGCCTGATGCTCATCAGCTCGCTACTGCAGCCTCTTGCCCAGGCTTCACACCTTTCTGCACCTATAGCCCTGGCTGTATCACTGGCCTCATCGTGAGAGCGGCACGAGAAAACGCTGCAAGACACCTCCCACTTTGCTGACTCCTGCTGCTGTCTGGAGCCATAGACCCAGATTGAGGGCTCCTGACACGCTCAACTGCCATTGCTTTTCAGTGCCTGGCTCAACCCACCATAGCTGGTATCTTCTGAGGAGCTGCAGCCTGCCAGGGAAACGGCATCGTTCTGCCCCAGTACCCTTCCTGTGGCACCTTCCTGAGCCACCTCCCTCCTCCTCACCCACCAGCAGCACAGCTTAAGCGACCACAGGAGAGGAAATCCACCCCCCCACTCGCCCCTGGACACCCATATCAGGGCTACACCACCGCTGCTCCCAGCAATGCTGTGGGCAGAGACTCTCAGCTGCACCCAAGCAAGAACTAACCAGGTTTCAAGCTGTGGCAAACAGAAGCCAAGGAGGTGTCAGTGCATTTTGCCCCAGACCACAGCCAGCATGACAGTCACCCCCCTACCAGCCCCTATCAAGGCAGGAGCCTACAAAGCTAGACCCCCTGCACAGATGAAAGGATGGGGCAGCCCTGAAGTGATCCGTACACAACAGCCCTTACAGCTGTGCAGCAGGTTTGAGATGGTCTCAAACCATGCATGTTGAAGGGACAAGCCAAACACGCTTCTTGGCACCTACACTGCCCTTCCCAAGGCACATGGAGAGGCAGGACCCAGGTCTGAGCAGCTCAGAGGCCATCCTGGTTGCAGGTGGGGGTCATGGAGGACTTCGCACAGCCTAAGCATCGGAAGGCAAACCCCAGAGCCGCTGCCCTCCTCCCTGTGCTACAGCAGCACGGCAACAAGGGGAAAAAAGAGCAAGCTCCAAGTTCTCAGCTGAAACATCCAGCCCTTAAATCTTTAATAACCTTTCTTTTCTTTACTCACAGCACAGAAGTACGGGCGCACATCTTAAGAGATCAAACCGAATCCTTAATTTAACCGGCTATTAATAAGGGTTAAATCTGCAGGCTGCGATGGCCCCTCTGCCCGTCTCTCCCTCGCCTGTTCGCACACACAATGAATGGAGCAGGAAGCCTGAAGGGCGTCCATTTTGAAAAGCCATAATGAATCATTTTTCCTCGGCAAATCTGGCAAACTTCAATCCTGGTTCCTGCAGCCTCCCTTTCACATGTCCAAGCCCTCTGTGACACATCAAATTTAATGAGACTGCACAGACCTCAAATAAGGCACTGTAGCACTGCTGGGATACTTTATTAAGGAGGATCAGACAGAATGTGTTTGCTGTTTAAGAGCCTTTAAAGGCAAATTACACTTTTTTTTTGGGGGGGGGGATGAGAGGGGGAAACCAGGGGAAGCCTCCCAGTTTTGTTCAGTCTCTCACCCTTCTCTAACAGTTATTCTGTGGGCCAATTCAAACAGAGCATTAAGGTTTCTGCAAACAGGGAAAGCGGCAAAATTGGCAGTGAGGGCTGAGCCCAGCGATGCTCTATTGGAGGCTGCAGGGCAGGGCACAGACAAAGGAACGTGTTATTTTAAACAACAAAACCAATAATCTGTCACCAAGAAGCTGCATGAGGAACACCCCACCCTGCTAGCAGGTGCTGCCCCTGCTAGGCCTGGGGACAGGCCAAGTTAACCCTCCCTGGATGCAGGAGAGGCGGGAACAACTTCCTGGAAAGATGGATGATCCCACACATGCGCTGAGCCATCCTTGGGGGAACCCTGGGACAGCCATTCCAAGGAAGAAAGGGGAGAATCCAGTGTTACTTACATTGTAATATCTATGCCGATAGATACAGGCACTTGAACAAGACCAAGTTCAGTTCTGCACGCTCAGGGATTTGGGGGAAGGGAGGCTGCTTGGTGGGGTGGCAGCAAGAGGCATAAGTGCACAGAGCAATGTGAATCTTAAAAAGAAATTCTTTAAGGAAGCATCCAAGCTGCTGGACTAGGCAGCACCTGAAGAGGTTACAGAATGCCCAAGCATCTGTCTTAGCCTAACCCCACCTAACTGGGTTTTATAGGGAGATTAAAAAAAAAATCACTCAAGTTTTCAGAGAGCTCTGAGGTGTATTTTAAGAGCAAAGCAAGTAGTCAGGAGATTCCAGGTACCACACCTGGATCCCTGGTTTCATTGTCTACTAACTGAGACAAGAGTCCCTGGAGTTAGGAGGAGTCACAGGTTACCATGTCCTGGCAAGAGGGGCCCGGAAAGGCCAGGCTGCTGGGTTGGAAGTGTAACACAGCAGGACTGCTTGGTCCCGCCAGGCTTGGCTTGCCTGTTTTCTTCTGAGCAGTGTGCCAGAGCATGCACAGTGACTGACCCTTACTCAGAGACAGCTGGAGATGTGGGAAGAATACACAGCTCGGGGTGGGGGTGTTCACTCTCAGTTCGTCTGTGCTAAAAGAAGAAAGTCTGCAGCTCAGAAGATTTATTTTTTCTAATGCAGAGAGAAGGAAGCGATAACCTTTTCTTTCTGCCCAAGCCTTCAAAAAAGTGCAGTAAGAAATGAAGTCATTTATACATCAGAAATGCTTTGGTTGCAGAATAAAAATCGGGGATGTTTCCTGTGTCAGGACCACTTAAGGCAGAGCCTGCAAAAGGTCCATGGGGGTGACTGGCTTCATTTAACTCTTATTCTTTATCTTTGGCAACCGAAGGAGGTTTGGGGCTTTGCACAATGAATTCAGCAGTGATTTGGATCCAGGTTGCTTTTTTTTTTAATCTGAACCACCTGCATTTGGAGTCACAGGAAGAACATGGTTAATGGATCAGTTTAATGGCATCAGTTCTGATCCATCTCTAATTAAGGGCTCTGCCAGGAATACAGTCAAGCAATTCTAACGGCCCAGAGGAAAAATTGTGAAGTCAGGTAATGAAATTTGCTTATTAGACAAAATGGGAAGAAAGAGTGCAGGGGCACAGAAATCAATATGGTAAGCAGGACAGTAACATTTAGAAAGCACCATGCACAGAGGATAGCATAGCTAATGAACTTCACTGCTGAGAAGTGTAATAGCACTGATAACAAATCCTCCACTGGTAACATCCTTGAAGATGCTCACCTGGAAAAGGTCCAGTTGGTGTGAGCTTCTGAACAATGTATTCCATGCTCCAGCTTAATCAGCTGGAGAATTTGATCCACTCTAACTTTGCTCTTATAGACATCTCCCACCCTGGCTCCTTCTAGAGTGAGCTTCCATCCAGTGGTGTGTGTAGAAGAACACACTCAGTGTTTATAAACTGTGTATTGGCATGACTCTTGAGGGTGCCGGTGAAGACAAAGGCAGGGTCACACCTGAAGCCTGGAAACTATTTGGACAGATGCTGTAACAGCTCCCATTAGACCCCCAGCAGATCTGTGGCACAAGCACCCCTGCAGAATTAATCGCCCCTTTTATCTGAAGCCCATTCAGATCTGTCCCCACCTTACCCATTAGTACAGAGAAGACACATGTATTGAAACGAAACACTGATGTCACCAAAAAAACCTCAAGTAACATTTTTTCTGTGGTGATGTACAGAGTGCTGGGCAGGGAAATATGCATAGGTGGGATAGTTACAGCTCATAGGTTGGTAGGGAGGGGGTGTGGGGGGAAACCAGACCCTTACCAGCAAACTTCTCACCCATTAAAAAAAACTTTAATAAAAATTAAAGGAGAAAAAAGTTAACTCAAGTTTATAAGCTTCAGCTCTGGAGCAGAGCCTTTTGTGTCTCAGTAGCCCACATAATTGCGCTCCCCCCTCTCCTCACCCTGTGGCAAAGGAATGTAGGTGGAATGCCTTTACATAGAGACCAGCTCACGCAGGGACTGCACAATAAGGGGAAGAAACAGGAGCCAATCTAAGTAAAGGATCAGGCAAGCACTGGAAGGAAAATAATATTGGGCTGTCTGCTGCCACATCTAACCCTGTGAAATGCCTCCCTGAATCCCTCGCTTCCTTCTGTCTTAAAATGTCCTCCTACTTCCCAGAGGTTGGAGGGACATATCTTGTTACAGTCTCCTTTTTAACACTAACTTTTCCCCCTTCTTCTCTAATGCCCCTTCTTTCACTCTGCCACCGCATATATATTTACTGGCAACGGAAAAAATCAATAAAGGAGAAGGAAATGACTTGGCAGCCTTCCAAAGTGTTAAAATAATTCTCATCTAATTGAGCCCCATTGTTTTTAAACAATATTGCCGGCAGTGCAACTAAGTAGCTTGGCCTCAGCTTTCAAAAGCAACTGGTGATTTGGGGTGGTTCTGATTTTCTGGGTCCCGCTTGAAATTCCCTTAAAGGGACCAGCTTGTGAGGTGTGCAAGACAGGGCCCTCTGCATCTTCATGTTGGGAGCTTCCTAAACCCAGCTGTCCCTCTGAGACTTCGCCCTGGAAGTAACCTGAGGTACGACTGTACATCCCCCATAAAGCATCCTAGCTGGCTTTCACCAGAACAAGCTTGGAACAGCGTTAGCAGCAAGCAGCCTGAACCAGGTGCATTCCAACCTGTCAATTCATTGTGTAAGTTACTGCTACTTAAGTACAGACTTTCAGTCCCAACTGCAAGATATTCTGGTACACACTGCAAGAGCCTACATGGCTAATCCTCAGCACTGAGCTGTTGGTGGGGCTGGCTGTAATCTGAAAACTCTTCTGTGGGTAATTCTGATTTTTCCACATTTTGTTGATGTTAGTGTTTTGGGTTCTTTTAAAAATAAATCAGGAGGACAACTCAAGTGTTGAGAATGCCTCAAGATCCTCTCTGTTCCCAGCACAAATTGTTTCCTCCACAGCTCAAAATGGTTTCCCCCAAAGTGCTTCATTGCAATTTTTTAGTTATTTGTATTATACAAAAATGGAACGGTAAAGTAATTTCCAAAAGGAAAACCAAAGTGTTTAATTTTGAGAGGATGGGAAGCACGTCTCAGCTCTCTTCTGGACTGCTCCATCTTGATTCGAAGCAGAGCAAATAACTTTTTCAAAACAATGAGTTTTCTCAGGAAGGTAACAGCTAAAAAAGCATCCCACCATCAAAGTTTGTGCCTTAAAGTTTAGAGACTAAGTCATCTTCACACTGCGTGGATACAGAAAAGAGAGGATGCTTGGCTGCAGTCTTGCAGAAGAACACAGTCCTGTTTCTCACACCTAGGCTTGCTGTCTGAGCAGAGAAAATACCAGCCCATGCTTTTTGTCCAAGATGCGTCCCTCCAGCACCTAAGGAAACAACTAGTAGTGTTGCCACTGCTTTGGTTTTCCAAGTTAAACACCTGCTACCAACCTCAGCACCCTGAGGTTGTGTCTCATTTACATAGCAAGTGACCTACGTGTGCCTGGATTTTCTACAGTTCTCTTATTTTCCTGGAAGATGCTCCTGGATGAGCTGAGACCTGTGCAGAAATACAAACCACATCACCCCATCTTCTGCAGCATCATTTGCTAGTTTGGAGTTAAACCCCTCTTGATCTGTCAGCTTCACTTCTGAGGAGCTCAGCTAGGGACAGAGCACTCAGTTGTCAGATCCTCTGCCCATCATGTTCCCTTCCCCCTTTACAGTGTGCCCAATTTGGGTACCAGCCCAAAAGCTACACATCCCCTTTTAACATCTTGGGTGTAAGATCCAAGAGATCTTAACAAAGACACAAAAGCATAAGCAATCGGTAAACTACTGATACGCTGGGGGTGGTGGTGGGAAAGGCTCCCAAAGTACAAGTGTGCTCACATTACAGACCCCTCCACAGTCCAGCTGAGAGCAGCCATTCTCCTCCAGCATCCCTCAGCCCCCCAAGCATTATTTCTGCTGGGAACATGAGTGAACCACACAGGGAGGGAGTTATCTGCTGCTACTGAAGGGCCAAATGCAAACAAATCCTTGGAAACATGCACCTCCGTGCCTTCTGCTGCAGAGGTCACAGGGAGCAGCCTCTCCCTACCTCACCCTTCGAGGAATGAGCGTGCGGGTGGGAAACATCTGCCCTTCAGCTCACTCACAGGGGGTTTCTGGGTTTATTGGCAGCAGCACAGATCCACATGGCACTCAATGTAGCCCATTGTGTGTGTACAACCACAAATAGGTTAAATCAATAAAACAGAAAAACCTCAGTTCTTGTATCAAATGCCATCCATATCTAATGCCTCCAGGATGCCTTCTGATCCCAGAAGGTCCTGCTCATTGGATGCCTCTGCTTCCTGGGTATCCCACCACACTTCCCAAAGAAGAGAGCCAAGATATTAGTTTTCCTTCACAAAAATGACTTGTGAGAATGCTGGACCAGTGAAAAGTTCCAGCTTGACCAACCTCAGCGTCTCCGTTTGCTGTGCTGCAGCAAGGGGAATCTGGCATGACCTCATGGGAGCACTAGAGGGGTGGGAATCCCGCACCGCTTCCCCCCCCAACAGCACTGCCAGCACCCGGCGAGGAGGTGATGCTGCTGCCCTACATCGCACCGTGACCCCATCGCCCTCAGATGGAAACTAAATTCATCTAAATTCTTCACTGTGGAAACTACATCCATCATCTGTACGGCTAGTATGAAACCGGGTGTATTTCCAGCTAATCAAAAAGCAGCCCGGTTTGGAGAACGGAGGTGATTTAAAGGATCTAGGGACCAGCAAAAGCCCTGTCACTGTAATACCGGCTCTGGCCACAGTTACCCAGTACCCAGGTCAGCCTTTAAGCCATGCAAGCTGGCACCAAAAGAGTTAGCTGTCTTTCAAATCAATACCGAGTGCCAGCGCTTGGCAAAGAACAGGGTAACGATGATGGGATTAGGAAAAAAGAATTCGTAAAAAAGTAAATTAAAAATCACACCTCGCTTCACATTGGAAATTGGACTCAGCCACCGCACCCTGCCTGGAGAGCAAGCCTCTTTAAATGCAACCCATTGTGCAGAGAAACTCTCCCTGGAATCTGGGTTTCCAGCACAGCATTACTCCAACTCCCCACGTTCACCAAATCCCCAGAAAAATTGCAGCCCAAGAGAAAAGGCAGCCTCCCAGCAGGTATGGCCGTGGTACACATGTGTTTCCAAACAAGTCTCGGCAAGACCAGCTGAGCTGGAGAGGGAGAACTATTGGCAGAGGGTGGCAAAAGCAATTCGTTTCACAGCTCCCCTCAAGTGGTGTCAGATAAGGGGTAATCAACTGCCTAGAGACAAAGTTTCATTTTTCCCCCCTTTTCCCCCAAAACACACACACAAGTTCTGGGTGACAGGCAAAGGGAAACCAGGGCTGCTGCTTTGATTTTTATTTACTTCCCTCCTTGCTCTTCATTTTCTCATGCCAGTAGAAACAGGGGAAACCGAGGGCAGAGCACAACCCGGTTTGTTGTTCCAAAGGGGAAGCAATAACAGCCATCCTATATGCAACAACCACCACGCCCCCCCCTCCAGATATTCCCAAACTAACAGGAATAAGAACACTGGAAAGCGCCCTTTATTTTTGCCCACCATCATAAACCATGGTTCTCCTCCTCACACATGGATAGTCAAGTAACAGCAGGACAGAAGGTGACAGAGTTCTGCACCTCCTGCCCTGAATGCAAGTGCTCCTGAGCAAGGGACTTGATCCTTTATCCCGAGCAGCATTGAGCAAACTTGTGGCATGCCCCAAAATAACTGCTGTCAATGAGTCCTCTCGCTCACTGTCCTCAGATTTAGGGCATTTGTTGCTGAGTATCTACACCATCCAGGGGAAAAGGGAGGACTTATTGTGTCACAGATCTAGGGACTCTGCCATGGTTGTGACCATGCTGTGCAGTGACAAACAAGAGTTTCCATACAGGTGCTTTGGAGGGGACGCTCCTTGGGGCTACAGTCCAGTTTGTATACTTGGCCCTTTGGGGCTTTACAGCACATTCATCCCCAGAGAAAGGATGGGGAGGTTAGCCTTCATTTTCTTTCCCTCCCTTAGAAAGGATGAAGCATTTCTCAAGGGGAAGGGGGTGGGGGGGAGGCAGAAGCCCTCCTCACGAAGCACTCAGGTGAAAAAAAAAAAAAATAAAGCAACACTGCTGAGTTATTTGGCAAGAGCTCTTCTCATCTGGGGGTATAAAAGACTCCAGAAAAAGACCACACAATAAAAAGGAAAGCCTGTCTGAAGTACCGTGTTTTACACATTGTTAGGCCGGAGCAATCTGTTCGAGTGAACCCTTTTAACAGGGGCCGTTTCTGTGTGAAAAGCCAGTTGTGTGGAGCTGGGAGGCATACAGCTGCAGACAGCTGTGGGGCTGGTACTGTAACTGAATCATTTTAAGAGTGAACTCTGGCATGTCGGCGGGAGGCCCGAGAAGGGTAGCACAGCCGGAAAGTACACTTGGCCTCTGTGCGAGCCAGGACACACTCACCTTTCTCGCACAGCTCTGGTTAACAAAACGCAGAGCTGGGTGGAACCCAACTCACACAGGCTGCTCCTCTCTATATTTATTTTTTTTTAAAATTATTTTTAAGAAACTTAATTCTGGACACACAGGAAAACCCTCCAGTTTGGCCTTCTCACCAGCCTTCAAGGACCCGACTGGGCTGTTGGCGTCACCCAGTGCTGGGATGGATAAGGCTACAGCTCCCCAGCACTCTGGGGGAAAAGGCTGCTTGCTGCTCTTTGGCCCATCTAAAACTTTCCATGCTTCCCAGCAAGGACAAACCAATACCAGAAGGGTGCATCTGTTCTATCTTCCTAATCTTCTGATGTTACACAAACACACACAGGCACACAGATATTTGGAATTAGTAACTATTTGGAGAGTTCTGTATTTAAGCACAAAACAGGGTCCCAGTAGGGCAGTGAAATGAAGGTGAAGTCAGATTAGGATCCAGCCGCTGTGTCAAAACAGGCACGCTTGTGTGTTAGCTTCTCATCCCTGAGAAAGCAGCTAACCCTGGGGAGGAGCATCCTTTGTGTGCTCACTCATGTGAGGAGGCACACAGGATGACCAGTGGTTGTTGGGACAGGTGGCAGTAGTTGTGGCCAGCATCAGCACAAACCACTTTTCCTCTGCTACAGGCAACCAGCTGCCAGATGCTTGGTAGTGCCAATGTACCTGATGTTCAGGAGACCCCACCATGTCAAAGCAAGACCTCCTTGCTCTAAAAACATATCTGCTGGCCAACAGGCCAACAAAGCAAGTCCTACTGAGCCCATCGCTGGCAGGGTATGTGGTGCCACAGCAAACAATTAAAGAAATTATTTTAGTTCTGGCTTCCATCCAGATCTCCAAGTTAGTAAAACTGGAAACCAATGTGGGATGGGTAACCATCTGTTTGAACTCTACCCACTTACAAGGTGGTGCTTCCGTAGAGATGCCAGTGGGGGAGACAAGCAAAGCACTGACTGCACTGGGAGGAGGAGGGAAAGAATCAGATCTAGGCAAAGAGTTTGGTTCACGTTAGGGGGAGTGTTAGATGCCCAGAGGTAGAGAAATGAATTCACTAGACTGACATTTGAAGGGTTAATGGGAGTTAAGCTTTGATCTTCCAAGAAAACATGCTGAAAACGTAGCCCAAGGCATGTTCACCATTTTGTTTGCTAGTAAAACAATGCAATTTGATTTTTGTTGGCTTGTTGTTTTTAAGTGGAACCTCATGGGTGTTCTGTTAAATTCAGCCCACAAAAGCAATTTGTGTCATTTTAATGCAGCTCCTGTGTTAGAAATGTTTGTTTTTAAATGTAAGTTTTATTGTTTTCATTGTTTGCACATTAAAAGCTAGATCAATAAGGAAAGCAATTCATAGTGACGCTCTTCAAAACTCAAGCCTTATCTACCCCATAAATTGGGGCAAATATGGAAGTGTGAGAAATAACAAAGGCTTGTTCCTTTGGAATATTAAAAGAATAATTCCAGATCTTCTCTGCTTTGACCTACCTCTATCTATCACACATCTTAATATTCACAGGAGAGTCAAGCAGAGATACAGCCCTGTGACTGATAGGATGGAGCAGAGCTGCCTGTAATTTATTACAGTGTGGTAGTTTGTTATATCCTAGTTTGCAGACGTGTAGGCATTGCCTTAGCTTTTCTAAAATGGAAGCAAAGCCTTCATTCTGCAAGACAGAAGTATCAAAATATTTACCAGGCATTAAGCATGTATATACATATTTTATTAGAAGAATTATCCTAATGCAGAAGGCAAGGAGAGGGATAACTCCAGCAGCATGGGTCAGACCTGAGGGCCAGGTTTGGGTTCCATCTCCTGATCTGCTGCTGTTTTAACACTTAGCCTTGTAGAACCCTTTCCACCTCTAGGGCCTCCATTTCCCACCGATACCCAGGGGACAATACTACAATGCGTTTCTTGGTCTTTGATATTTGAAACACATCTAGAGATTCCTTAGTTGAAGGTACTAGAAAGAAGCCATTATTGCTATATTTCTATACCCTGTTTCTTCCTGCAGCTTCCTGAAAGTATTTTAAAGTCCCAATAGCCTTGGGTAGGAAGGAGCAATGAGTGCCCTAGCATCCCTACTCCCCTCTGTGCAACCTGGCAACCCTGTAAAAGTACATCGACACAGCTAAATAACAGTTCCATAGGGCAGAGCAAAGGAGGAAGATTATGCAACTGGAAAAGTGAAATTCAAGCAAACAACCTTCCAAAGCTGCTGGGTGACAAGTACATAGAATTCTACTTGCTCCAAGAGGTACTGGTAGATAAGAGCTTTTGTTTTCACCTCTCAGTGGGAGAGCAGCCCTTCAGCATGTTGGGTCGGGGGCAGTTACACCACCTATCAAGTCAGGACTCTTCATTCCACAGTAAAGTGTATTTTAATGATAATACGCCCCGTAAAGTGTCTGCAAGTGGACTGGCAGATTACACCTCCTAATTGGAAGATTGACACAAAGCAATCAGTGTAACAACACAGGGCAAGAGGAGGAGTCACCACGCTGCTGGATGTGGAGCTGCAGAGGAGTCACACTCCTTGCTTTGCCTTCCCTAAAATATCCCTTGCTCACTTGAAAGCTTTTGTCCTTAAAAAAGACAGGTGTTACAAGGAGGATCAGGGATAGTACAAGGTATGACCCCACATGCCTTCACACCTCACACAATCCCACCTACAATGGTAAAATTAATGAGGAAAATTGCCTACTGCAACAATTTCTGAGATAGCTTAAGTGGCCTATGGCTTAAGTATACGCAGCAGCGACTTCAGCAAACATACTCCATTGAGTATGGTCAAGAAAGGACATACACAGGAGCTTTTGGAAGAGCAGACAGTCATGGCTAGACTATATTTTTAAGTAAGCCTGCACTAACTAGCTGATGACCATGCTGTAGCAAACTACACTCCTGCACAAGGACAGTGTGGCAGATCTACGTTTCCTAACGATGCCATCCTGCAAAAAACAACCAATAACCAACCAAAGCCCCCAAAATCCCACCAACCAAACACACCCAAATACCAGCTGAGAATGCACCACAGGAGATGCTCATTATCTCAAAGATGCAGATAGGTCAGGTTTGGGTTGGTACCCCAATACATACAACAAAGTTTACAGTGAAACAAGCACCTGCGCAGAGCACCCCCCCAAATTAACATTATTACACTTGGGTCAGAGATCATTTATACTTGAAAAATTAGAGGGAAATGACTGCATGGTAAATCTGGTGGGCAATTCTGCTACCACCCCGTGGTGAGGAGATGCTTCATCACAGCATACCTGCAAAGGTAGAGCCATTTGTCCATCCTGTCTACCCAGGGTCACTCTGCCTGGGCAGGGAAATGGCAAACTAGTATTTGAGGTTTGCTTTCCCAAGCCCTCTGGCAGTGACCAACTGATGGTCTGTACCAGGGAGGCACAGAAACTCTGCATCACAGCCATGTAGTAGTTCAGACCAGGGAGAGAGACCACAAGTTGTCACCTTCTTGTTCATCACCTCTCACTGCCACACGTTACCAGCCCACGAGGCCATACAGCTGGGTTTGCATGCAGGGAAGAAGTGCAAGGGCTGCCTTAGTTGCCCGAGCACTTGTGGCAGGAGCACACATGAACGTTTTGAAAGGCCCTTGGAAGTCACTCTGGTGCCAGACAGAAAGCCACATGATTTAAGTGGCCACTCCACACCACGCAAGCAGGGTTTGAACCATTTACTCGGGCCAGAGACTGTGTTCACAAGCTTTTGGTTTTCAGCTCAGAACAGCAAAACTTATTCAGGAGCAGAAGATAGCTGGTGATAACTAATCTATATGCTGGAAGTTCCTCTCAAAACATTTGCTAAATAATTTAGGAACAAAACCCAGGAATAATTAAAAAACCCCAAGCCCCTGAGTCTACTCCCAGATGATCTGCAAATACAAAACAGCAATAAGACTGTGAAATAAACTCACCTAGCGCTACTCTCATATTCCCTACCATCCTCCCAATCCTGATTTTCTTTTGATTCAGCAGCTTTCCTCCTTTTGGCATTTCTGGCTGGCAGGGCTGGATGTACTTGGTTAGAATTCAATACCACGAGGGGGGTTTAGTAACTGAAAGCTGCCTTTTTTCCCCCCACCCCCTCCTCCTCTCTTCAGCAGCTCAACAGGAGGTAAACAAAAGTTCTAGAAGGGTGACCTGCACGGTTAAGGTCGTTGAGTTTGAACTGCTTCAGTCCCCATCAGAATTCACCAGTAAAATTCAGAAACTTCCCTTAATTAAAAAGAGAAAAAAAAATTAAACAGCTATTTGAAATCTCTGGACCAGCTGAAAAATAGCTTGCAACATGATAGCAAAGCACTTGCCAGGGCTCACTGACATTGGGTACGTGTTTGTCCCAGCTGAATGCTCCATGGCACTGGGTGCTGCATAAATGCAGATCCTCCAGCAGCAGCCTCTATGCTCAATAACATGTTTTTAATGAAGCAATGCAAGGAAGCAGAGGAAATCTAGAAGTATCAGGAAAACTGTCTTGCTTGAGGCTTACACCAAGACCCCGGTAGAGCAGTAAGTAGAATTCACCTGTTGGTCCTGATCCAAGCAAAGACTCAGATGTGTGTATTACCTCAGCGATCAATGCCATACACTCAACTTCAGTGAAACATCTGCCTTCTGCTGTAGCCTGTGGACACCAACTATCATGGCCTAAGACTCCCTTCTGAAACTATCCCTTGATAGCAGCCAAGTTCTCAACTGCAACACCCATCCTCATGCCCAGCTTTCAAAGTTATTGCAAGTTGAGAAGAATATTAACAACAAGGAGACAGATGGTGCCATAATAAAATCCCCTCTCTATTCTTATTTCTACCACTTTTACTTATCAAGACAGCCTCTCCAAAAGCATATCATGTTTGCACTCTGCACGCTGATTCCTTGCCTGCTAGATGATCCAAAGAAAGGGCTGAAAACCTTCTAGATCTTATGGCCCTAATCTGATGACCTGACCAAGCTCCAACCAAGAGCCAGTTACTAGGAAAGAGAGACAAACCATGGCTGCAATCCAAAAGAACTCAAACCTAAACATCTCCTGCTCACTCTTGTAGCAGCTCTAATATTTCATCTACTTTTACTTTGGGAAGATTGTTCATTATTACTTTCCCCTCTCAGCCTCCCTCAGGATGTCAGCTCCATCTGCCACAATATATCAGAGTGAACCTTAGCAAGCACAGTTCAGGTGTTTGCTTTTACCCTCCTTTTGAATTCTTATGCTTGACATCAGGCTTCAGAATATCTATAGTTGTTTTTTCAGTTGGCATTCTGCAGTCTCCTCACCTCTTGACTTATTTTGCATGTTCACATCTCAATTCCAAACACACTCTTTCTCCCTTCATTTCATTCTTACCCCTGAAGTACTGAAAGCGATACAGGAGCCGATACATCGCCTTGCTTAGTAATGCTTGTGTGACTATCTCAGCCACCACTTCAGTTTGCACATTAGCAACCAGAGAATAAATTTTAACTGGTTTAACACTGCAGTTTGGCAACCCATGACCCAGCTAGGGCTGCAGGCTTCAGCCTCCAACTTCACTTCTAGGAGGAAAGAATTTCAGCCTTTGAGTTGCACTTGGCTTCCCCCATACAAGTGTTTTCTGAACTTCTTTCTTCTTTACCTTACTGCTAAGCACATAATTTCCCACTCCCTGTTATTCAACAGCCTTTATACTCATACACAGCCCAATCCTCTGCTGGTATCATCTTTTCATTGATGTCAACTGGATTACACATTGCTCCTACCTGCCTCCGAGTTACTGCTTATTTTCAGTGTCAGATAAAGTTACCTCACAGATTTTATTCTGCAATCACATTCCTGTATGGAATTCCTTTCTGCTTTCAAATTGCTCACCATGGTAGGCTATAATTCTCCTACAGTTTAAAGCGCTCATCAAGACAAGCTAGAGATTTGGGAGGTGGCACTCAGTTACAGGCAGATGTTCCTCCAGTGCCACAGTCTCTTTCCAAGAATTAAAAGAACAGACACATGGTGCTGAAGAGAAATCCAACATTTGTGGGATGAATAACCTGTCAGTAGGTGAGGCTTTCTCTTTTGTCAGATTAATTAGCAGTCATCTCCTTTCTTTAAGCATAAGACTATAATCCTTCCAAGACTCCCAAGCCTTATTTATTTTACTACGGTAATTGGTATTCTTCACGTAGTGTTGTGGCTGCTGTCAGTAGATGGCACTGTGACATACACTCTTCCAGGTTCTTTTTTGTTAGCCTGCAAGCAAAGGTTTAGTTTTATGATTTTTGTGTGTGTGTGTTATAATTAGTTTTGTTTATGCAAGGTTCTCTAGTCCTTCGGGAGCAAACTGTGGAAGCGCTGAGATAATTTGCTTTCTGCATTTGCCCTGCTCTCTGATTGAGGTCAGTTCTTGAGCCAGAATCAGTCTCTGGGTACCAGTCACTGAGGTTAGGTTGAGATTCCTATAAGAAGGGATTATCCTGCATATTATTTGACCACTCCTGCTCCAAGTCTGGTACGCCAGTCTAAATAGGGCAATTAAACTGAGAATGTACCAGTATTCCCCTCCAGCAGAAAAGCAATCTGCAATGCCCAAGCTATCTTTTTGCCCTATGACAACACATACAGTTGCTATATTTAGAAGAGGACTGTTCTCCAAAGAGCAATACACAAAAATGGAAATAAATTGTTTGGGTCCTTTGGTTTCTGAAATCAAATGCCTGATGTTGGGAACCAACACTACCAGTTCAGGAACCCACATGTTCAAGTAGCATTCGTTAGCAAACCTGGTGCCCTGAGAGACAATACAAAATCTGTTTAATTGTCAGAGGTGCAAGTTATAGCTAGCATCCTTTCAAATTCACTAAGATATCAAAAACCTGTGGAATGTCACATTTGGTGCCAAAATACAAACTGAAATGTCTTCACATTACTTGATGGCCAACACTTGCAGTGTCAGATACACCTTACCTCGTCTTTCATTTTGAGAGAGACACCAACAGCATGTCCATGATTAAATTAGGATACTTGTTACAATGGTATCTAGAAATACCAGTGAAGGTAGGGTGCCCCATTTTGCTAAATGCTTTCCAAATATGAGATAAATGGATTCAGATGAAAATGTCATCAACTAATTTCACAAAGACACCTTCTCTTTTTAAGAAAAAGATGAGGAAGATGGTTAAGTGTTTCAGTTTTTCACAATTCCACCTTTTTAATTTCCTTGCATTTCCCCCCTTGGTTTTCAGCAGCAGAATCCCCCCTACCTTTAAGACTTTGCTAATGATTTAACAGTGAGCAGCATTTGATGAATGAAATGAAGATACCAAACTACTAAGACAATACAAATAAACCCCCAGAAGAGTACTGTTAGCACAAGCATCTTCTTGTAAATATAAACATAAGCACACAGATTCATAAACATATAGACACACAGTGCATCGAAATGTGTAAAGTGTCTTTATGACCTCACAGGATGAGAAGTCCTTTGCAGGAGTGACAATTATCAAAGGTTGATTAACAAGTATCAAACTAACAAGCAGGGATCAGCAAATACAACTACACATCCTCTATAGACAGCCTTTATGAAAAGGTACCTCTAAACTAATAATTCTCTAAAGCAACAAAGCTTCATATTCCAATCCTACAAGACTTCTTTAACCAAGGAACATCAGAGAGAGAACAATAGTTCAATAGACTTTAATATCTGACCACAAAGAATAAACATACTCTTCAAACTGTGATTGACCAGTCGTAACACCCATGAGACAAGGACAACTTGGAGAAAGTTGTGAGTTACTTACAGGGAGGTTATTTGACATCAGAGACCCCAGAAACGTAGCGGAGAATTACTTTCCTTTAACATGCTTACAGCTAAAGCGTTGGCTTATGTTCAACTAATAGAAATGTTAGTGCTTAGAGCCTGCATGCCTTGCATTCTTGCAGTAATACAATTCGATATTAAAATCTATTCCAGTTGCTTGATTTATGAAAATTGTTAAAGTGTGCCACATTCATACCAAGCTTATTGGATCTAAAGGAAGAAAGGGGGGGGAAAAAAAAAGACAATCAATTTTTAATCAGAAAGAGAAAGTGAGAGAGCATGCTGTTGTCCTTATCTAATATGTGAAGCTTTAGTCCTTATAAAAGTTGCCTGTATGCAAAATGTGACAATTTTCTTTCAAGAGGTGACGATGTTTTAAGAATTTGTTGCAACTTGTGGACAAATTCATGGCTGATTTGCTCTCCAGCATTCCTTGGATTTTGTAATATGTCAATACATCATGTTAATGCAAGTTTTTAAAAAAGGAGAAGAGAAAGAAAAAGCTCCCTTCCTTTTTAAGTATGAGTAATCTATCCAAATCCTACTGAGACACACAAAGGAACGCCGGCAATTTTCCCTTTCATAAAATGCGGACTTTCTTTAAATACTTCCTCCCTACATTTTCAAAGCACAGTTGTATGAAATGAAGGGGAAATGACACCCTTACCCATTGAAAAGGAGATTATGTAAAACTGGTTGGAGAAGCCAGCCGTGTTAATGCAAATAGAAGTATGATCTTATTCATAAGTCGCTATTGTGCTAGAGGAACATGCGTTTCCTCGATGCGTCTACCTAAAACTCTGCGCAAGGAGCAAACGTGGGGGTGGGGTTTTTTTCAGGATACGTTGCTCTGTTTTGCAAATAAATATGAAACCCAAAAGATCACTTTAAAGAAGTGAAGGGCTTGGTTTTTCCATTGTGCTGAGCACTCGATTCCACTCGAAGTTAATGAAAGCAGTCAGCAGCCTTGACAATAAGACACTGCGAGGATCTTGTGTGCCCAAAGGTGCCAGAGACACTCTGAGGAGCCAGGACTGGGCTCCTTTTCCATTCCTGGCCTAAGCTCTCTTTGTGCCAATAGCAACCACCTGTTGTTTCTGAAGTAGCAACTAGGGACAGTTTGTACCTAATTAGTGTCTTACAAAGTCAAACACCTACTCTGCCACTGCAATGACCTATGCTATTGACTGCACCAGACATAGCTCCTCACTCTGCCAACTACTTGAACACATCGTTTGGCTGGAAAAATGCAAGCAAGTCATTCCCATCCCCTTCCAACCATCCTTAGTTTGAACACATGCTGCACTGGAGTCTTACTCCCTGTTGGTGCCATTTGAAAGGAGATCGATTTAGATCCTAGGACTGAAATTGTAGGGTCAAGGGACAAGATCCCTCCAGACTGCATTTGAGGCCTAGACTAAAGCAAGGTCTTGGGGGACAGCAGGTCAGAACAACTAGCTACTGCTGGTAAACTCTCTGGTCCAATTAGAACCCAGCTCACAATACACTTCAGTTGAAAAGAAAAGATTTAAAAGTGTTAAGTACGTATGTGAATTTGTCCTTTTGTTAGGAAAGAGAAGAATATTGTACATGTCTTAATATGTTGTACACAATCTGAAGGAGAAATACCTTCAGCTACTGAAGATGTGGAGAACGCTGTTGGAGACACCAACTGAATTAGTGCAAACAGAAGTATAGCCTTATTCCTTATATTTCTGTGTGATGGAAGTACAGCATTCCATAATTGCAGGTGAGTAAGTAAAGTTAACCTTGCTATATTTTTAGAGTAACTTTACAGGGGAGTTCACTCCCCTTTCCCCTGTCTGAGCACTTTTCAGTTTTCTTGGCTTTCCATGGAAACTCTTTGGTAGCATGAGGAAGCCCGAGGCCCTGTATATGTGTGTTTAACTTTGGATAGGTAGAGAAGGTCTAATTAATCTTCATTATGTGGAGTCTTTTGAAATAGATGCCTATATTGAGTGCCCTTCCTGTTTAGCTCTGGTCCAGATGAGTTTCTGTCTCGCTCTGTAGGACCCTGGGGTCTTATCATACGAAAGGCTGTTCAGCATTCGATGAGGAAATGATTATACAGTCTTCCTACCCTTTTCTACTTACACATGACAGCTGTTACCAGTCAAAACTGTCTTTTGTTTGTTTTTTAGCTGAAGGTAGCTTAACAGGCAGCCTAAACCAAACCCCCTCGGTTAGTTCTTGTGACATTTCTTCAAAGGAGAGAGGTTTGATTCCCCAAAGCCATTTTTTTCTGCAGAAGAGATAATTTCCTCATCATAATGAGAACATAACCAGGTGCCTTAATAGAAAAATCTACCCATTTTAAATGCCTGGGGTTTGGGCGTTTGTTGTTTGGGTGACTTTAGAGTTTAAAAGCAACACTTCAAATTTTAACAGGAATTCACTTTTTTCATTACAGCAAGATTCATCAGTTTCAGTGAGCTTTAAGAAGAGGGTCTGCGACACTTTAAGCTGGAAGCTACCAAAAATTTACTCTTAGCAACATCAGTGCTAAGACCTTCAGAGTTTAGCTTCATCAGTTGGAGGCCATTTGAACATATTTGCCTGGGGAAAATCCTGCACCACTCAGATACCTAAAGGCCTCAGCAAGTGACAGAATATATGGGCAAAGGGGGAGGGGGAAGGTGGGAAACACTGCAAACCCAACAATACTGTGATTCAATATCTGGCTTTTTGGAGACTCACAGGACTTCATCAACTGCTACAAGCATTCAATTACTTTGCTTTTTAGATCAGTCTCACTGGATATAAGCATATTAGATCATCCTCCACAATCGTTATCTAAAGGGTCATATTTCCAAGTGTTTATCTAATGCTCAGGCTTTAACATGTCACACATCCAACGGGGGAAAAAATGTGGTGTGGAAAGAAGCTTACTAAATTTAGGGATTTCCTTTTTATTTACTATTTTGACAGAATCAGGGAAAGAAAGTTAACTTCCTCTCCTCCTCCCAACCAGTTTATTCTTTAATCTATCAAAAGAATTATTAAATCTTTTAAAAGATCAAACACTCAGATTCTTCACAAAGGTTGTCACAATGAATTCATTTGCAGAGCTTTCATCCCTCCTTCCCCACTGTGCTGAAATAATGTTGACTATTTTTCCCTGTCTCTCTCACTTGCTGTAAAGATCCAGTTGCAGAGGTTGTTGCAAGGACTCCATCCCCTACTCTTTTCCCACCTGGCACCAATATATCCTACAAACTAAAAACACAGGTGTTGATACCTTACTGTTGCCATACTGTCCAAAAATGATCTCATAAAAGAAGCCTTTCGGAAGGTGGTTTACGACACCGCAGAGCAGAGGGATGGAATAGCAGCAGCAAGGGTTATCCCCAAACATTCCATTCTGAGAGTGCTACCTCGGGTTTAAGACAGATCCTTTTTTATTGTCTGGTAGTCTGGCTAGCACTGATCAGCACTACATAGAACACCAAATTTCATTGGCTTATTTAGGGGCTCTTAAAACCAAGAAAACCACACACCATGGAAGAGAATACATGCAGAGACTCAATCAAAATACAGCAGTCTACTTGGTTTCTTATCAAGCCAGAGGGTCTTCCCCCCCAGCACTTATAAAGCCATAGAGGAATATTTTAGAAGTAGGATGTTCAGTATCTTGAAGACTGGTCATCTTCAAATGAGAAGTATTTTAAAATAAACTACCCATTTTCTATGAACGCAAACAGAAATACCTTGGTTTTCAAAACTCTTCCTGAGTTTTAGTTCATGTTAAATGAACCTTATCAGAGCAGCAACTCATTTTTTTAATTAATTGTTTTGGAGTTGCAGTGGGAGTAAAGCCAGAACAGTTATACAGTCCAGTTTGCCAGGTCTACTGCCTGATGGGTCACATTGCCCCCATGATACTGCATGTGCACTGTGATTAAGAACGGCCAGGATGATCACAGCGAGAGGAGCAGAGGAGGAATGCAGGAAGAGTGTGATGCTAGTGATAAAGGAGAGGTACAGATTGTTTAGACTCTCACATCATAAATCCACTGCTTACTGATTACAAAACACTTTTTTTAGAGGATGCAAAGAAGGGATAATTCTGTTTTGAAAACCCTGCTCTTTGATCTAAGAGCATCAAGCCTCTTTTCAAGCTGAGTCCTACACTTATTGTATGACACAGGGAACTATCTTGAGACCACATTTGGGACCAATAGCTTGGGATCACCACATTATCCAGAATAACTAAAGATGCAAAGAAAAAAAATCGTATCATGTAATGGGGAATGTGTAGAAAAATGACATTATAAAATAGGTTTTTCTAATTGCCATAGACATTCCCGTTAACTCCTCTTTATCAGCTCCCTGGATGTAAAAAGAGAAGCAACCAACATATATGGCTGCAGTTCTTAAATGTTCTCAGATTTGAAGTCTTCCCTGTTCTGGTTGCCCTGAGGTAAGACATTTTCACCATCCCATCACAGAGGATGCTCTCTAGACTCTCAAAATAGTCAGACAACAAATGCACACCTCCAAAACATAATTGAGAAAAACAGGACCCCTCCAGGCTAAATGAGAAGACAGACTCTTGTAAATTTAGAATGGAGCTGTTTCACAATTGCTGGGGCTAACGATACTTACACAAGCCCATTGTCTCCCTAAAAGCACTCAAAGCTTGCAGGAAAAACAAATAACTTTCTTGCCTTTTTATCTGGAAAAGGAGATAAAATATCCATCATTCCCTTAATAGGTGAGAAGGGGTCCCAGTCCCCAGGAGTACTTTTGAAGAAGCTAGATATGCAGTGAGCTGCAAGTATGAGACAAAGCCTTGTTATACACCCCCCACCCTCCTGTTTTGTTTCAGTTCAGAAAAAAAACATTTTTCCTCAGAAAGGCATCCTGTGTTTGGGTTTTTTAATTACTGATGGGCAAATCTAACTATGCCCGCTTAGGAGACCAAAATGTTCCAAGTTACCACTGAACCAGGGTTCAGGACAGTAATGAAAAAGGCATATCTGACCTGTGTATTCAGTTTTCCCACATGGTGGGCTTTTCATCCTTATAAACATGAACTAAAAGCCTTTTAAATGGCTTCTATGATATAAGAGGAATTCTACAGATCCTCCCCTTTGCCCCAAATTACAGAAAAGTTCTGACTTTTATCATGAATGAAGACTTGTACAAGGCACTACCCTTTTTATTTCATTTAATACCAAAGTCTTGCTATAGACTTCTAGAATATAGCTAAAAAACCCAAGAAGAGAAATAACCTTATTGTCTAGTAATCACTCTAGGGTCACCAATAAACTTTTCCATTGCTGGCTTTATTTATGTTAAATTTCATGGAACCATTCCATAGGGGTCTTGATTTCATGTGTCTCTGTACCCAGAAAACATTGATTATATCATAACCACAGGCTTTGTTTTCCAAAAGGTTAACTTGCTCAAGGACTCCACAATAGGTGGGCACTGCAGAAATGTGCTTTCTACTGTACCTCTGCAGAAGCATTAAGGTTCGAGCTCATTTGTTTCTAAATCTTTCTTGACAACAGCTCTGTTGAAAGCAAAGAACAGAGTTGTTCTGCTCTGGATGAGAGTCAACAGCTCATACTAAATCCTGGAGTCACAGAAACATGTCTTGAGAATCAATCTTGTTTAGCTGGTAAGAGAAATAAGGTCCAAGTCAACTTACTCTGTCACCATTTAGAACAAAACAGATCACAGCTTCTAATTCTTTACCGATTTTTCTGGCAGACGCAGCACAAAGGGGTCATAAAAAGCCCCAGATGATATTTCAGTTCAGACAGACCCATCATTGACCCGTGTGGAAAATGGTAACTCGTTCCCACCTCTCACTTTTGCCCAAACTCCAGGACTCTGCTTTCCTTGTCCTGTAGTTGGATGTGCCTATGTTTTGGCTGCTATTGCTTTGTTATTTGCTGCTCCCAGCAGCTGTAGGCAACTATTTCCTCCATACCATCTGCCCATCCTGGATTGCTTTACTCTCTCATGCTGTGCTTTAAAAAAAAAGCCTCTCACACGAAGCCAGGGTACATTAGCATATGCAGTACATTTACCTTGGGAGGACAGAGCTGCTCCTGGCTCCACCTGTGCTTGTCAGCTTTTACCCCAATATCCAAAAGTTTCTAGATGCATCCTACCTCCTGGAACCCTCCTCCACCTGGCCATAGCCAGGCTTTTGCAGTCTGGGGTGCTCAAGTACCTCAAATCTAATCACCAAGGTGAACTTAATAGGCTGCCACAGACACAGAAACTCAATGTTCTTACTGAATTATCTGCCCACTTCACCTGCATTCAAATTCACATTCATCTTTTGTGCACAGAAATCATCTTCAATAGTGTTTTCACTTAAACACACAGAGAGAAGTCACCAAGGACAATAGCTGAATGATAGCATCGTGATGTCATACCAAGGCATCATAGAATATAGCAAGTTGGAAGGGACCCATAAGGATCATGGCATCCAACTCCTGGCTCATTTCTTTGATCAGTACTGAATGCAGAAAGACATTGCTAACCTAATGCATGAAGAAAATGAAACAATCAAATATGGCAAGAAGATAGCAGTGCCTGTCTCAAGGAGAAAGAAACCAACTAAACACTGTTTGCTTTAGACAAAGCAGCCATCAGCTTGGTTAAACACAGAAAACTGCACTACTAGCTACCAGAACATTTTTTAATAAAAATTCTCCAGTGTTAGGATCAAGCAAAATTCCTTCTTGGCATGCAAGTTCCTCTAGAAGTCTGACTTACACATACTGCTTCTCTATAAAGGGAAAAAAATTTCCAGCACCATGGTTGCCAGTGAAATATCTCAAGAATTGAGATGTACCTAATCCAGGAAATAACTCGTCCTCTTAAAGAGCAACAAGGAGTTTTTCCATCCTCTGAAGCTGATCAGAGATCTCTCTCCCACAATACCAGTAAGGATTGTTATTGCTTTACACATGCACCTAAATACTAATTTTGGGAGCGGGAAGAGTTGAAATGGCCTGCAAAGCAGCACAAGTCTAGGGAATTCCAAGTTCAACTACAAGTTCACCATAACAGAGTCACAGGCCAGGAAGAGTAGCCATGGGAATGATTTATCTTACTTAAATTTAAGCACATCCTAAAACATTTCCAGGATTTGAGACCTTAATATAAAGCAACTGCAGGCAGCCAGCAAATTTGCTGTGATGCTGTAGAACCATAACGTCAGGTTACGATTCTGATCCATTTGAGGGCTGCTTCCAATTTTTTTGCATTAATTTTAGCTTTTTTTTTGCCTTCCCTCCCTCCCCCAAATCCCAGTGCTGTAACCAGACTGGAATAGCATGTTTATGTATTATATAATGTGTGTTGATAGTTGATGTCCCACGCATCATCTAGAGACAGCACTACAGTAATAAAGCAACTGCAAAGGAGGAAAGGAAGGAAAGAGATGGGACCAAATGAGTAAAACAAACCCCCATCACACCACAGACACCGGAAATCATGTTGTCATCACTAGGTTCAATCCCCGGTTCCCTTAAAGCAGTGATTTCACTATTGACTTAACGAATGGTGGAATTAAAGCTCAGAGCTTGCTCCGTTCTCCTTGCCAATAAGAAAAGTTATTTCTTCTATATCCCACTGCCCTTCCCACATGCAGACAGCAGCTGTAAACCTGATGCCATGAAATCCAGGCCAGTGTCCCCGCCTCCCCCACAACTCACTTCAATGGAGCCAAGATTTCACTCAACATATGGTCTAGAATTTACTCCCATAAATCATTTTGACTGTCAACTCCTTCAGCAGATTGGGCCAGACCCAGAAAACGCTTCAGGGATCCTCAGGTACCAAAGTCTCTAACGGGGAACCAGGATTTCCATGACTAGTGGCCAGCTACTCCTGGGGAAGAGCCTCCCATCCCCCTTTTTCTATCTGAAGGCTCCTGTGTTTCAGTTCTGCAGCAAAGCAGTGTCCAGAATTGACTCAAACAGGCCAAACAAGCTCAAGATATGTTTATGGGATCCACAAAAACTACATGCATTGATGCTAATTTCCCTGGATATGCTCAGACTGTACCAGTTCTACAGTAACTGGCGAGGCTGCTCACAAACAAAGAGGTAATAGCTACTCTCTTTTGGATAAAAAAACCAGCTCCCAGAGAGATGGGTAGTGACACCTAACATTTTATACAGCCACACAGCGGCTAGAGCCCATTCTGATCTCTCCTTGGCCTTAAGAGTGTTTAAGCAAGTCCAGACCCTTCCAGGGAAGCCTGTCCACATGGTTTTAGGAACTGAGGAACACAAGAACAAGATCAGGAGGAGCAGAGCAAGTGGTTAGTGAGCACAACAGGAAAGGAGGAGCAACCCTGGGCACTGGTCCCTGCTTCCTGGGTGTTTATTCAGGGGCTGCTTAATGTAAAATGCATAAGCTGTCCTGAATCCATGCATTTATTGTTAATGGCACTTGAAGTCAAAAGCATACTGATTCATTTACTGGGGAATAATCATTTACCATATTAGCTAATCTATTTATCAATATAAAGTCAATTATTATGAAGCATCAGGAGTGGCTAGTAATTATGCAATGTAAACATAAAGGATAAAATCAGTGAGTAATTATATTTATTCATAATTTGAAGTATTGAAAAATATTTGTAATAGCTGCACAGCACAAAGCCCATGTTAAAGGAACAGGAACACCCGAATCCCCAAATTAAGATTATGCAATTACTCTCCAGATGAAGATTATGCAATGGAGATGTTTTACTCTGTCAGTTTAAACCACTCAAATGTTTATACTTGTGATGAATTTCTTTAGTGTTAACTGTATGTATGAGCCACGTAAAGAGAGAAGAACTTAGACATATCAAACCGGGCAAGTTGCAGCCAGGATTCTGAGTACCCAACAGCCTGCATTTTGGATGCTCTGGATGCATACATCAGCAGGTCCAAAGAATTCAAATGGCTGTTTGCTTGTATCAGGATTTCCACGCGCATATTTACAAGGATGACCAAGCAAAAAGCATCTTTGTGAAGAGCCAGAGATACAAACACCAAAACAACATTATTAGTAGTCTGGGAATTCACAATGAGCTTGGCAAGGACATGAATTAGAACTTCCATTGTCTGAGGAAACAAGTTGAATAAATCTCATCTGCTTTAATGATTCTTTTGGATTTAAAATTTCATGAATCAGTAACCTGGGTAAGAAAGTTCTGCTGTGAAAACATTTCCAACTGTAAAAAAAAAATGTAGCCACAATAATTGCTATGGTGTCTCAGAGGACCCTCCCTTTAATGTCTGACTGACACAGTATATATCGAAAAAAGCCTTAAGTACATATGGTAATCTCATCTCACTTCCTCGTTTGTTTATAAGCACCTAATCAACCAAACTGAGCAGCATTGCAGGGGTTTTTTTAACATCTGAATCTGATCAATTCACTTATTAATTCAGTTCAATGTATACCTTTCAAATTAGATTGCCATTTAACAGATGATTTACTTAAGCAATCAATATTAAAGGTTCCAAGAATTGCAATTGTCTTATTTCCAATAATTTGTAGCATCCTATTGAGGTCACCTGCCCCACTGCACGCTGGAATTAGGAGCTCTGAAACAGCAAGCACATTTATTGGCCTTAACCTTTTTAAAAGTTATCTGTACTAAGAATAGCACAGCATTACTGCACACTCAATTTTTAATGGAGTTATAACAGAAGAACCTAATCTATTCATAGTCTATATTTCTTCACCACTCACATCTCTCTGCCCTTACCCTCTCTGCCATACATAATGCATAATTATGTGATGTTGTATACAGGAAAACATTGGCATATACAGTCCTGATACAGGGACCCAAGTCGGAAGGGTTATTGAAGCTCCTTTTCCCATTAATCAATGCTCAACACCCAGGACTTCCTTATTGGCTGCTTTACTAGCAAATAAAAAAACCCCCACCTTTCCAGACAGCAGCAACACTCCATTTTCTTCCTTCAAGATCTCCTGACCCCTCACAGGTATTATCTCACATACAGGACATGGAACTCTGCATCTCCATCCAGGTGATTGTCTTTAAGTGAGGGCACCCAGCTAATGGGGACACCTTCTCATTTAATAAAAACCTCTGTATACACATAACCAAATCCAGTCTCTGCTCAAGAGAGTTTACCATCAAAATTATCACCAAAGGGCTAGAAAAATAAAAGCTGTTTGCTGTCTTAGAGACAGATAGTGAAGTCAAGGGAGAGAGGCATAGAAGTGAGCCCAGGTCAAGTGAGGTAGTTGAAGGCAAACCTAAAACTCCAACTGACAAATAGTTCCCCTTTCCCAATATTCTGTATTGGTGTAGATTGCTTCTATTCTACACAAAAGTATTTAATATACATATATCAACTGAAAAAGTACAGGGCTGGGAGTTCACTATTCATCCTGCTAATTCAGGACAGGATGTTCTACAGACTGGCCCATCAGTTACATATGCAGTTATGAAGCAATTTATCAGCCTCCTAGGTCAAGTTTGTGTCCTGTAGCATGAAGATATGCAGCTATCTCCAAATCTGAGTATCCACGCTCATTTATTGTTGCATCTCTGGGTATTCTTCCAAGTGACATTTTCTCTCGAAAGCATCTCAAACCATCTAAGCTGTCTGTGATGCCACGTGGCAATGAATTGCACTGGTCTGGTGGGAATACCATTTCCTTTGGTCAGTCTGGGACAAATCACAACCTGCTAATCCTTAAACAACATGAGCATCTTACAGCATCACACAGTCACTGTTGTTCTTCCCTCAGTAGTTCTTATCAGAGATGAGCCAGACTCGCCATTGCACAGAGTGAGAAACTACTACAGGCCAACATTTCACAGATGAGGAAACCCAAGCAAGGGGAAGCTTTAGCACACAGTTCTTAAACCCCTCCATCCTTCTTTAAAAAAAAAAAAAGGCACCCGACTCTGTAAAAACCTTGAAATGAAATATTTGCTCCTTCACTTTATATTCACATATAAAACGTGGCCACGCTCTGGCAGCAGTGGCTCAGCATCATCCAGAGGTAGAAAGGGGCAAATTTCACAAGGGGCAGAGAAGTCACCTCAACACATCTTTCAAATTGCTGCAGGAATTAACGAGCAGCTCCTGTTCACCCTCAAACCAAAATGTCACCGCAGTAAATTTCTAGCAATATCAGAACACACCAGGGGGCACAAAGGGATGAGTCTCTTTTGCCCACGAGCTCTAATTTCATTATTTTTAACTCTGTTGCTTCCAAGGGTCTCTTAACTGGAAATTGAAGCAGGAATCAGGAGCCGAGGAGCTTCACAAACTGTGTGAGAGTTTCTGCCTCACATCTCTTAATCCTTGTCACCCTCAAGGCTTATCTGAAACGGTACCATGTGGTGGGCTCGTCGAAAGGTGAAGTAGCAGAATACACTGAAAAAAACCATCAAAAGTCACTCCCTCCTCCATCCCCCCTCCCCAACACTCACTGAAAGAAGGGGAAATGGTGGGGTTAAGAAAATAAAGTTCTCTCCCAGTAATGCTGCCACATAAAGAATACAGCATTATTATGCAGAAACCCTCTTGAGATATCGGCCTAAAAAATTCCACTGAAAAAGGAAACACCTGTTGAAATATTAACTAGGGCAAAGTCAAGCAAGGAGAAAGAGGGTAGGTGGCCAAGAGGTTGGAAAAAATCTAAGAGGAAACGTTGAAAAGATTTTTCTTTTTTTTAAAAAAAAAAGTTGGACCTTCCTAGTATTTGAGTTCCATAACCAACAAACAGCATTTTCATCACACAGGCATCTGGGGGTACCTAAAAAGACAAAAGAAAGCCAACATTGAGTAAGCCATCCATGTTCCTGAGAGCAGAGCTCCTTTGGACATGCTTACACTGTACAACCTGTAGGAGCAAAGGAATTCTGGGTACTGGAAACCATTTACAGCGCCTGTTTCACAGGGAATATTTTTCATTTTTAATAAAAATCTCAAAATCGTAAGAAATTCTATTTTCGATCATGGGAAGTCTTCTATTAAGCCAAACTCCCCATCCTGTTTTACAGGCTGGCAAAGTTCTAATATACTGTAACAATAAATTCCACTTTGCCTTCGCACGGGCTCCAAGTCCCCTGGAGAACGCCAGCAGTCTTACTTCCCCCATACCCTCCCTGGGAAACTGAGGCACAGGATGAGGTCTCACAGATGGGTGAGACCAGAGCTCCACACAGCTAGAACCAAGCCACACAAGACCCTACGAGAAAAGGGAGTGCTTACAGAGACATCTGAAGGCCACAGCAGTTGTGATTCCAAGGCTGCACCTAGCACGTCAGAAAAAGCATCCCACGACCTCAGCTGTGCTTCCCAGCACCAGCTATTCCCCACGCAGCTCTTCATAAGACAAGAGTAGAGGAGAAGACCCATTTTGCAGCAGCGTTTGCTGCTTAACTGGAAGACATATCGTCAGTCAGACCCTATCTTCAACTGAATATCCAATTCCGATTGAATTCAGCAGGACTTAGCGCGGGTTCGAGAGCACTATAGAGCACAGGAGCCTGCCTGCAAGAGCACTTATGCCATGCTAGGAAACATGATACTTCGTTGTAGTGCACTTGTGAGCAGGGGTTTTTTTTCCTCCCCCCTCCAATACTTTTATTTTAAACGGAATAATGTTTCTCTCCCTATAATACACCAGAGAAGTATCTTAATCCTCTTGTAAAGTCCCCGCAGAGCATGGAAATAATGTGTTTCAAAGGTTTAAACTTGACATGTCGAGGGGGGCGCCGAGGAGCCCAGTGCTTTGCAGGGCAGATATGCTTAGATACACAGCAGAGGTCTGGTGCCTTCCTATACGCGGGGAGCGGGAGGAAACGCTCAGCCTCTCCACATCGCAGCTGTGACACCCGTTTCTAGAATCTCATGTGTTTGAATAGGCTGGGGAGGGTGTGTGTGGGGGGGTATAAATAAAAATCCCGATAGATGTGAAGCGCAAGGCTTTGCTGAGACTCTTCCTCCCGAGGCAGGCGGTGGGAAATGGCTGCCTCGCTGGAAGAAAGAGAAGGAAGGGAAAAAAAAAAGGGGGAAAAAAAAAAAAGCAGCAGCCACTTGTAGGGATGTGCTGTGGCAGCTCGGGAAAAAAACCACTGCAGCTTCAGAGCAGCCCATACACCACACCCAGGATGCAGGAGCGCTATCAGAGCCTTCTCTGCAGCATATTGATTATCCAGGAAATGCTAAGTGAGCAAGCAGCCATCCTCAGACCTATCGGCTTGGAGGAATAAAGGCTCCAGCTCTCCCTCTCGCCCCCGCTCTCTAATGCTCTCGAAGAAAGCAGCCCCACCCTCCTCTAAGGTGCTTGTGTTTTACAGATGGCTCAAGCTCATCCCTCTTATAACGAGCTTCAGTTTATCCCGATTACCTGGAAAGCACATCAGCCTGTCATATTCAGGGCCCCCCCATTAATCTTTAACCCTTTGCAGGCTGGCTCCATCCCACAATAGGGCACAGACAAGTTCGGATACACAATCCCCTCCGGGCATTTCTTCATGGAAAATATCAGTGGCTACTCCCAACATCATACAGAAGCCTGAACTACTGGGAACACTTTCTTAATGAGATGCAAGGTCGGCTCTTCACAAGAGCAGCTGCTTTCACGCTCCCAGTGAATATTTTAGCAGGCGCCTGCGTGCAGAGAAGAGAGCAGGAGCTGGTGTGATGAGGCAGCGATGAAGGTGAGGAAGAACCTACAGGCTACCTACAGGGAGGGCAGCCTACACCAGAGGCTGCAATACTGCCTTCAGCATCGTGAAATTCACATCCTCCCTTGAGCCCAGCCACTAATTGCCTCAGTTTCCCCTTCTGCAGCTTGTTTATTCTGACTATAAGTACTTCAGTAGAGATCTGCTCCCCTTATGTATTGATCAAGAATATAGCCAGAGGGAGTGGGGGAATTATCTTAGCTGCTGTGTACAGACAAGTAGGTCTTGTACACCACCACCCCCCCAAAAAAATAATAATAATTAAAAGAATCAATAACACAGACAAAATACAACTTTATCTTATATTTATGCAAGTAATCGGATTTTTACTGTTATTTCAATTAGGGGTTGTATTAAAAAAATAACACCAAAAAGAAATCTGTCAGGAGCCACAGGTTTGGGAGATGCTGTTACACATACAGCCAGAACAGATACCTCACTGGTGCCAAGAATAACAATAATAAAATTGACACAGCCGAGACACAGCGTACATTATTTATCATTTTACATTCCTTTTGTTAACAAACATTGAAAATAAAGGCAAAACACTTTACAGATAGCAGTGTTAAAACAAATCAAAGCACAAACAGGGGAAAAAAAAAGCAACATTTTTTCAACCTGGTTTCTCAGCAAAGCAATACATGTTTGTGCTCTCCTACCCCTTCCCAAACTTTAAGCTTTCTGGATGATTCTAAACAAACTGAGAACATGCAGGAAAGGCCTGAAAGCTCTTCAACTCCATGCAAACTAATGAAATGAGGACCAGACAAAGGCACACAGCCCTACAAACACCCCTGCGAGAAAGACAGAATTCACTCTTAATTCAACAGTAGCAAATCCACATGGAAACAGTGCTGGAAATCAGGCTCCTGTAGTTCTGCTAACCCAGGACCACAACTATTCCCAACCAGTACAAAAATCACAACAGCCTTACAGACTGGGAAGATAATCCAGAAACAAAGAGGGGACCCAGAACACATACCTCATCTGAAAAAGGGAGGAAACCAGAAGCAACAAGTGGAGGACTGTCACTTCCCACCCACAGGAGAAAGCCATGCCAAGCACCTCCCTGCAGACCACTATAATAAACCTTATCAATCAACTCAAACTTTAAAACAATTGGTTTGATCTGTACAGTCTTCAAGTACCCCCAACACTCCCCAAAGCTGGCCAAAGGCAAACAGGTCTGTCTGCTAGAAATTAAGACCAAGAAACTTCAACTAATGCTCTAAAACAACTGAGATACCAAGTCCACAGATTCCTTTGTGTAAAGCCACTATCCCAAACATTCATTTAAACACATTTCACAACCAACATCATAGAAATCACTTCAGAAGGAACCAACATGTCTTACCTTAGAGGAGGGAGGACAAGCTCTCCTCTGAGGTGATGAAGCTGTTCTGCTGCAGAAACCAGGCTCACCACCCTGGTTCCCCCTTTTAAGCATCCACACCCACCTTCACGAGCTCCAGCTGACCTTAATGAACGAGCTCTTCAAGGAAAGCAGCCATTGCCATCCTAGAAACACTGGCATCCACAAAACATGTTCTCTGTGGGAAAGACAACTCTAATCCAAAGGGTTCACTTCCAGGTTTTTTAGCACCTGTGTGCTGACCAAAAGAAAAAGACAACAGGAATTTCAGCATGCATTCAGTACTTTTGTTTAATGAAATGTCCTTTGTTTCATCTTTAGCATACCACCACACCCAAACATACCCATCACCTGTAGAAGATGAAACATCTGAGGTACCTTAATTGCCTCTTTAAATCCGTAACACCTCACCAAAACAGGCCAAGGAGGTCACAAAATGCCAGTAGAAGCAGTGCTGCAGAGAGAACTTTTGGAGACATACCTGACATTTCAGCCATTGGTGTCATGCTGAGCAGCACACAGGACCAGAAGCATGAAGGGAACATGACTTAAAGTCACATTAAAATACCATTCACTGGCATGTAACCGATTTTTTTTTTTTAATTTAAACCCCCAACACTTCAATACTCTATTTCTATAGGTTCATTATACTATATTCCTTATGCAGCTTTCTCTGAAAGCAGCTTGCAGATGGTATTGATTGTGTTCTCTCCCCCTGTATGGGTCGAGTGAATCCCTGTCCGTTCTCTACACTGATGGTGCCAGTTTCCCCATGCCCATGTTCTTGGGCAGGCAGCCACGTCCAGCGACCTCCCTGTGTTTTGACTCTTCAGGTCTGCTTGAGCAACGTCCAAACGTCCTCAAAGAAGCTGCAAGAAATCCTCTCTGTTCGTTAGCTGCAGCAGCCTGATGACACTTCAGTGGCTCTGGCTCTGTCTCTCCCCCCTGTGATTTAAAAGGGAAATCTTAACTTCTTCATAGCAAAAGTTTCAGTGACAAAGTGCCACAGCCTTTTAAAAGTATTTAAAGTTAACTTGAGCTTAGCAGGGAGGAATATTTAGTCCACAAGAAGAGCGTAATTTTAGGAAAATCAAAAACCAACTTGGCAAACTGAAATTTCACCAGGGCACAAGCACAACTTGGTGAAAGGGAAGAGCACATGGGGGTGTGAGCTCTGTCGGTCCAGACCTGTACCTCATACCTTGCACAAAATCCAGGGATCTGAACCTTTGGATCCCCTGTACCATGCTGATGGCACAGGAGAGAAGTAAGAAAGGCACGTGGCTGGGATGAGGAACACTGCGTGCTGCTTCTCTGTGACTACAAGCACATTATTTAGTCGCTCGGTGACTGTTTTCCCCATCTGTGGAAGGGAATGACATCGAATGCTCACTTTACCCACACAGCATTACCTAAAAACTCTATTTGGAGGTACATCAGAATGCATGGTAGCGTCACCAGCAGTTTCACCCCGGGACTCATTCTGCCCAGACACTCATGCAAAGCAATGTCTTTCAAGAGTCAGAGGTTGGGTTTTTTTCCCAGCTTTGACAGATTTGTGTTATGGGTTAATTAATTTTTTGCCAAGGGCTTCCAGAATGTCCCGGAAAAAAAGGCACTGCCTAGATGGCAAGCCATTTTTAATAGTGCTGAGATGAGGCCAAAGAAATCCAATTTGGACCAGAACCTGCACAGCTCTGAGCCTTGAGTCGCTTGAATCTCCCATAACAGTAATTAATGGATGAGTCTGCAAACATTTGTTTTTCAGACAGGGCTATTACCTTGATATGAAATGCCTGAAATAACCTCAAAGCAAAATATTTAAGTTGTAAATATGTCAGAGCATGCTGAAAAGTATCCAAATTTAATCTCCTGAGTTGTGCTTCGCACTTAGCTCTTCTTGCACAGCTTTTATTATTATTATAGTCTTGATAAAGGTGCTCTGAGGTGAGAAACAGAGCTGGAGAATTCACACCCAGCTGCAAGAGGCAGGGCTCAGGCAAAGCTTCAGCTGTGAACAGCCACACCTGAAGTCACGTCCTGCAGCACGTTGGCCACAAAAAACCTTGTCTGGGTGGTAGGAGAGGAGGATGTGGGTAAGGGTGCTGCAGGGATGTGACTATGCTTCAGAAAACAGCACACTGCTCAGCCATGGCTTTTCAGGTGCCCCCTGGCAGAAAGCATACCAGAGGGTGGGAGAGAGGGGAAAGTGCAGGTGTAAGTCATATGGGGAGGATTCGGTATCAAACTGCTGTTGGTTACATCAGCCTAGCAACTGTTTATGCAAACAATCTGGCTGACTCATTAAAGTACTGCTCTGATCAGCTATTAACTGTAACTGACAGATTAAGAGGAGAACAGCATGAGACAGATACTTCAGAAGTGAGAGCAAAACATACTGGGAGCTTAATCTATGTTTTAATTCCAGCACCCTGCTCCCCGCCCCCACCCCTCTCCTTTGTCGCAGCAGCTTCACATGGCATGTTTCATATTGTTTGGTGCATATCTTGGCGCCCACCTAGACAGCTTTGCATTCTCGGCAGCACCCGGTGGCACCCACATGTTCATTTGACATTCCAGGGAACCCATTGCAACAGCCACACATTCTTCCTCGCCTTTCTGAGGGCTTCTTAGATCACAGATGCTCCTGGTATCACCCACTGTGCTTCAATACTTCTCATGTCCCGTGCACATTCTTCAGGGTCTAATCCTTTCAAATAATAGTACTTTCCTTCAGATGCTGCCTGATACCGACGAGAAAAGGGCTGAGGGAGATGCTTGCTCTTTTTCATTTCCCTAAGCTGATAGACAGGACTTGTCAAACGCAATCAGGAAAAAATAGCTCGAAACCTGCTACTATTCTATTCCATATTTCATGTTCTCCCTGTAGTGGGGAAGTCCCAGTCCTAAAGAATCCCCACTTTGAATTAGAAAGAAAGGTTCTTACAAAAAGCCACACTTGGTCCTCATGTGGCACACGACGAGCTCGGGGAACTCACTGCTGTGGGATGTTACAAAGTCCATTGGCAAAAAGGGATTTTAAGGGTATATTGTACTCGACTACTAGAAATAGCTAGTAAAGGCAAAAGCTGCAGGTTGCCAGAAGTTAACAGCACAATCTATGAAGTCATGACCGGCACTGATCTTGAACTCTGAGCATTGGGTACTGGCTCCTGCCAGAGGCCAGAAGCTGGCTGAGAAGAACCTTGGACCAAGCACCATGCAGTTGATCTCACGGATGAGCTCTGCTCCAGCATCGTACCATGCTGAAAGCTGTAAGGCTTTTCACACAGCACTCATACTGCTTAGGACAGTGACTCCGGGATAAACCCAGCACCCACAACTGCCTTAACTACCACTGAAGGTTTGCCCTTCCCCTTTCTCCTCTCCTTCTTCTACACCACCAGGCTTCATTTAAAAAATAGAAACATCTGGATCCTCTGGTTGTTTGGGGGTTTTTTGGAGGGCGGGGAGGGTGGGGAGGAGGGGCTGGATGGGTCCTGAATGAGAAGTGACCCTTAAGCAAGCACACCTTTGTGCTACACAAGCCAAGCCCCCTGACAGGAATTTCTCAAGCTCAGGTACACTGCACAGCATCATCTGCTTCTGCATCATGCCCTGACACCATCCAAGCAGCAGCTGGCTCCCCATCAGACCCAGAAATCCTTGTCAGCCTCTGCCACGGTGTCGGGCTGAGCCATGATCCCCTTAAAGCTCTTCCCTTCTCCTGTGACAAGGAGAAGCCAGTGCTAATAAGGCTACGCAGCAATTAGCCATTAAGCCTGATATCCCATTAACAGTTGCCAATGGCAGATGCCTGGTGAATGGTGGGAGAGGAGGGCAAGCGTATGCCGGTGTCTCCCCGATCTCCTCCTCTGGTTTCCAATGGTTTGTAGAGACTTTGGGACAGGGGTCCGGCTTCGTACTTGGACTGTAATTTCCTTTCTCACTAGCAAGCAGTTACCCCCTCCCTGTACTTCCCCTGACTTAAATAAGCAGCTCTGTGAAGGATGTATAAGCTTGTCACCATCTTGCCCGTAAATACTACCCAAAACACTTTATTTCCTGCAGAGATAAGAGTATCTCCCATCTTTATAAGTTCCACATTGGAACCAATATGGTCTGCATTTGAAACAAACACGCATCCACCCCGAGCCGGGCGCACGCCGCGTTTCAACGTGCGCCAGGCATACAGCGTGCAGTTCCACACCGTGAGGGATGAAGTGCACATTTCCTCTGGGGGGAACAAATAAATAAATAAATAAACAACCAACCAGCAATTTCTCAATTTCTTCCCGCTGTGTGGCAGTGGCGAAAATTGCTTAGAAATGGGGCTATTATAAATATTCTATATATAACCACGTATGGCGGGGGAAGGGGGGAAAGGGGGAGAAGGCTGGCCTGCTTGAAAAATGCGAATACAAAGGAGGGCATAGAAACATACCCAGCCATTTCCACCTCGGCGCTATTTTTAGCTATAGTGTTACGAGGTGTTTGTTTAAAGGGGCACCGGCAGAGCTCGGAAGGACCTGGCCCTCCTTCAAGGAGCCATGCAAACAATATTAAGCTAGTAAAAGAGAGGTGTACTAATCTGGCCTGGAAAATTGTGGCTATTCTGGCTTTTTTTGGTGTGTTTTTTCCCCCCCCTTGTGTCGGTAAGAATGGAAGTTTTAAACTGCTTTTGCTTCCTCATTGACACTTTTATTCCTCCAGCCCGAGGAGGTGGCTTGCTGGTTTTGGGGTTGGCCCCCAAACCGAACAGAGAAGAAACAGGGGAATTAGCAAACATTTTGACCGCTCCCCTGCCCAAATTTCCCCTTCTTTACAGCGGACGTCGGCAAGGGACTCAAATTTCAAAACGTTCTGGTTTAGCTCTGCAGTTGGTCGAAAGTAAAAATGAAGGATATTCACTCGATCGCTGCCAGTTCTTCTGTGAATGCATTTGGTTTGGAAATTCAGTAGAAATATTGAAACGATTGGGATGAAAAATTCAACCCGCTCCTTAGAGAAGACTTTGCTTCTGAAGAGTTATAGTACAAACCCCTGAAGAGCTCCCTATTGTTCCCCTGCGAGATGCCATATGGAGTAGGAGGGGTGGGAACTCAAGGGAAGAGTTATGACAATGAAAACAAAAACATAAATAAAATAAAGGAAGTTCTGTGTTCTCTGCGGGGACATGACTAAGGACTTACCAGTCCAGCCACAAGAAATTGCTGCTCCTTGAGCAGCACAGGGATGAGATGGCAACAGCATGGGAGGGAGCTTTCAGTCCTGAGTTTTTATGGACAACGTGGAGGCCAGCAAGTGAATGAGCATCCCCAGAGGCCCTCCGGCTGGTTTTGCCATGCTCCAGTCAGCATTTCAGCAGCTCAGCCCCACTGGCCAGATGAGTTCTGTATGTTTTTATTCGTAATGGGGAATTGTGGCTGCCCTGTGACAAGAATAAGACGTTCTCCCACACTCCCACTTTGGGAAGATGTTGAATCAGGGATCCTGGTTCATGCATGGGGCCATAACTAGACTGAAAAGCTATCGCAGGGCATCCTGCCATGCTCAGCGTAAAGGGAAGACCTGTTTCTTGCTCCTCTGGAAGCCTGCAGAGACAGCGATGGCCAAGCATCCCCCTCATAAGGCTGCTCTGTTGGAGGCCATCATGGATTTCCAGCCACAACGTGCTCTTCCCGTGCTAGCCAGAGCATAGGTCCTTGCTCCAACCCATTAAACCCCAGCTCACAGGCATGAAATTTGCTTACAGGCCTATTGCTGTCAGCAGAAAGCCACGTCAGTAATAATAGCACCCGCTCCTCCAACAAGAGCCACAACATGGTAACGAGTGTCTCTGTTCACTTTTAAGAGGCTATCTGTTTTGTAATTGCCACTGATAGGTTCTATAAGCTTATTAAAAAACCAAAAATGCTATCTGACAGCAAACGTTGGGCCTCAGTCTCCTCTCACTTAATCCTATGCAAAGCGGGAGGGAAGAGAGTGAGGTGCATAGGCCAAGATTGCATCACTTGAATTCAGCACAGCATCAACCAGCAGTGAGAAAACCACACCGTGCCCGGCAGAAAGCAACTGAGGCAGGAGCCTGATCCCTTCCTGTGGGTGGATGAGGGGATCCTGCTGCAGATGCTCCTCCTGTATCCCCCTTCTTCCCACAGCTTTAGCTTCACATGTGATTTTATTAAGGCTACCGGCCTGCTAATTCCGACAGCCTCTTTTCTGTCTCCCGGCGGGCTTGTCGACACACAAAAGCTGTCCTGCTTTTGGGATGTAGCCTGGAAGTGGAGTAAAGGCGTGCCTACGGGTAGGGCGGAAAGAGGCACAGGGGTGTAAATCACTTTTACACCAGTACACACCGTGCCCTCCACTGTGTCGCTGCTACTGTTGTGGTAAAACCCAATGCCTGTGTCTATATAAAAAACCCCATATAGAAACCTAGCCATAAAACAACAGCTATCAGATTCTGTGCTTAATTATAGGTTTTAATTGTTTAACTGCTGGGGTGTTTGGCAGTCATAAATACACATTAAAAAAAAGAAGACAAAAAAAAAAGACTTGAAAGAAGTTGAATCAACCTGAGAAAATAAAATATCATCCTACAAAATGCTTGATATATTGTTACTTTGATAAGTTCAAACAAGTGTGACTCACTATACAACCATTCTATCAATTCTGAACAAAAAACTGCATGGGATTATTATGCTTTTAATCCAAAGAGCTGGGTATTTGGAATTCCTCAAGCCCTTTGTGGTGTCATATTAGCTAGGCCAGTCTCTCATGAAAAGAATGTATTGTTGAATAGAGTTGAGTCCGGATCTCTGCTCCATTGGGTTGATAAAATGGCAGTTGATTTAAAAAGAACCAGCTTGTCTGGAGAAAGGATTAGCAGATTAAGAGACTGCATGTAATTTTTTTTTTTATGTAATGTAAAGTTACATTTCATAACTAAAAGGGATTAATTAAAACGTTAATAGAAGGAGAGATGTTATTTTTCCAGGGACAAATGCCTCACCACACATATGAACGTTCGCTTTAGTTGCTGCTGCCTCAACAGTAGGAAATGAAACGCTGTTCCCCGTGAGTAAGAGTTGACACAGAAAAGGCAGACAAGAGGTTTGCATGGTGGCTCAGCATTTTATTTTCCTGTTGCGCTCATCTGGAATTCACCACAGGGAAAAAAATAATTTCCCTGTGCAGCTCCATATATACACAGAGGCATATTTTATCCCAATCCTTTTTACTCACATTGAAGAACAGAGCAGACTAGTTTCCCAGATACAGTTTCTGGCCTAAAATGATGCCTTTCTTTCTTTCTTTCTTTTTCTGTGCTCTTCTTTCTGCTTTTTATTTAGAGAGCTGACCCTGCTTCCCTGCGTGTCAGCAAGTCAGTAACAGTTTCTCAGCAGGGAAAGGTGGATGGGACCATCAGAGTGTCCTGTGCTGCAATCCCCAGGCAAGTTGCAAACTTTGGCTGTAAAAGCCCTACCTGAGGACAGTTTTAGCACTGATTATATTGAAAAGTTCCACATAAATCCTGCCAGGAGGAGACAGCAAGCAGCTGTCAGATTTACTGCCCGTGTCACCAAGTTCCAGCTCGTCTTAAAATCCTGGGTTGGGGCTTTTGCTGTTTTGTTCTGGTTTCTTTTCTTTCCCAGGAATGAATTTTTGGCTCTTGAATTTTGGACTCCCCAGGTTTCTTTGACGCTTTTGTGCGGTGATCCAGGGGTGCTAAGCAAATCTGGGCTGGGCCCCTGCCCTGGGAGGAGGCACCCGGCAGGGTCGAGGGGCTGCCAGGGAGGTGGCCGGAGTAAGCACGGCAGGCAGCCCCCGGTCCCTGCACTGGGACCCCCAGCACCGCACGGGTATCCCCCTGCATCCCCAGGGCACCTCCTCTCTCACCCTGCCCTTCGTCCCGGTTAAGGATGGGACAGAATTGGATGCTTCTTGAGCTGGACTTGTCTGCTTCATTCAAAAAGAAAAAATCAATCATAAATCAAAACTCATCATTGCTGCCTTCAGTCCCTCCCCAACAGGGCAAATAATTTGAGAATAGCGCATCCACCTCATCCCTCCTACCAGGAATAACCAGAAATAATCCTCCTTGCTCTGTCATTTATTGCTAAGCACTTAAATATACCTGTGCCATAACTTTTAATTGAGTGTTATAAACTTGTTCAATTACCGCCTTAAGCATTTGTGTACAGATGGGCATTGATGATGCCATATTGCAAGGAGGAAAAATTTCAATTCCCTCTAAGCTACCCTGCCTTTCACAAAGGATGGGATGATGTGACAATAACTATAATAAAAACTATGTGTTGCCATATTTATTTAGACCAATGGCTAACCTGCTGCAGTGGTCTGACACTGGTGATAAAAGTTTTAGATCAATTTACCCCTGGATCACAACAGAAAACCCTCACAGGGAAGTTTTTTCCTGATTCTTTTCCTCAGTCGCTATTTAAACTGTGCCCTGAAGTAGAAGGGTTGGTCCTAAGAATAGCATCCCACCCATTTCACTGCAGATGTTTCCATTCACTGTACAAGCGCTCAATGAATTTTTCAATCCCACCAGATTCCTGGCCTCAGACACGTCAAGAGACAAAGAGCTCCACAGGTTTTTGTAAACTGTACAAAACCCGGTTCTTTTTAGCCATTTTGAATGTACTGCAATTCACCTTCTCTCTGCTCCTTTTTGTTATTTACTTCTGTGTTCTCTCATCTGAACAATCTCTTTCAAGAAATTATTCTTTTGAGAACCTTTGCAGGCATCTAATTATGCCTGTTGTCCATCTCCCAGTTGTTCCTATTTGCTCTGCAACCTCCTTGTGCTGGAACGACCAGTATCACAGGACACCAATATAATAACTTTATATTTTCAATATCGTGTTCTGTACGGGTTGGTTTTTTTCCTACCACCTCACTGGTGTTTTTCTTAGCCTGAACAGTGATACCATTGAACTGTTTGGTTACAGACCTCTTTTTTTTCCCCCTCCAGTGATAACTTGGATAGATACGGGCTGTCAAAATATTCTTTTGAAGAGTCCCTTGGAGTTGTCAGCCAGGAATTTCCACCCTGCCCCTCAGGTTTCCCTTTTGCTTTGTGGGGTTCCGTTAAAACTGCTAAGCCACCTCCAGCTTAGCCCAAATCAGCTTTTCCTGCCTTACTCACCCCCTTTTCCAACTCATGACTAAAGATATTTAAGCAGTGACAAACCCTGAAGTACAGCACTAATTATTTTTGCACTTTAAATACAGACTGTTTGCTTCCCTTCTTGGGGTACACGTAAGGAGCGGGGGGGAGGTTTACGCACACCTAGTCCACGGCAGTGCTTTACCAGTCACAGCTCTGGGGTACTTGGCTACCCTGGTAGCCTCTTGTTAGGCACTTTGTCCAAAGACTTTCTGCATGTCTATATAAATTATGTCAGCCAGTCCTCCTTTATTCACTAGTTTGTTGACCTGCTCCCAAGCCTCTGTTATAGAGATGTGAATTTCCTTTACAGGAGCCGCACCGGCTCATCTGTATCATATCAAGTAGCTGTTACAGAATTGTATTTTAAATAATCTCTTCATTCAGCGTGCCCAGTGCTTAATTAAGCCTTGCTGATTTGCAGTATGCGGGATGAACGCTTCCAAAGGGGCAGCCTTTGCGTGCTTCCTATAGAGCGGCTGATCCGAGTGGGATTATCACGTTTGGGTTTTTTTTTTCCCCAATAGCTCGGTCACATCTTTCCCAAATCACAGGTGCGTGCTTCTCTTGGTCCTTGTAACTTCTTGCTCTTTTACTGTCTGTGTTACAGCAGCAGACAGGAGCCATGAACCAGGCCTCCAGTGTTGAAAGCTGCACAGAAGCAGCCTAAAAAGGTACCGTCCATCTTGAACCTTTATCCCCGACCCAGTGCTCCCTTCCCTGTCACTGCATTGCATCCTCTCCACTGCTCTAAGAGTTAATAGGTATGATGGCTTTTACTCGCCTGCAATATTGTTATTCTCCTTCAGTGTTTTTCTAACCTTCCTCAAGTGTAACAAGTCTTTCCTCCACAGTCCCACTGTTCCTAGCAAATCAATAAATTCTCCGCAAGTTGTTTGCGCTTTTATGTGCTCTTCAAATTCCCCATTAAGCTGCCTCATTTCCATCTTGTATTTTAGCCAGTATTGTTCATATCCTATTCTGTGAACGTCACTAGGGCTGTTTTCCCATTTTCTGGTGATATTCGTACTGTGAAAAGCACAGTCTGACGGGATTATTACCCCTCTTTAAAGTGCTGCTGAAGTATAAGGGATGGCTGGCTGATGGTATTAACACTCCTTTCAACCTGTCGACCACAAGCCATTGCAGAGCAACGCTGGGAAAGCGCAAAGTAACTGTTAAAAAAACCCTATGGATTATTATTATTAATTAGATCAGCCATCCCTTTATCACATAACCTGTAGGAGTCAGATTGCTTTCACCTTGGAGCCAGCATAACAGCAGTAACCTTGGGGTTAAAGCTTTCTCCAGATCTAGAGAGCACCACGATAAGGCTCCAGCATATCCTTGCATCATTTTATGCAAGCCAGACAAGGTGATTTATAAGTTATTCTCCCCGAGCTTCAATTAATTTCACTTAGGACATTTTCACAGTTGTACAATAAATGTTTAAATTAAGACATTTCCCTGCTCCCCACCCTGCCACGGAATGGAACTGAATATTAACTGGTTATTGGGTGCCATTCATGGCCTGTGCAATTACAGATAAGAACATCGATCTGGCAGGAAAACAAATTGGCTCTTAAAAGAGGGTGGTTTGGATCTGACAGGCTAAGATGATTAGGCATCTCTCTAATGGATTCAGCATATTACTCCTGGATACACGCACGAAGCGGACCATCCACCCCACTCTTGGGCACAAGACAATTACCTGCCCCCCATGCAGGAAATCCAACTTACAAATTAACTGCTAGGTTTTGGGGCCGGTTGTTTGCTCCCTAAATTAACCTCCTTGGTTATCCTGCTGCAATGGAAGTTTATAGTAGCGAGCAGATAAAGCAATATTTTAAGGGAAATTTAGAGCAAGCGACACTACCAAATGTCTGCTGTTAAGAAGACCCCATGTACGCTACCGTCTGGTTGGATTCTCCAGAAAAGAGGGGGCTTCGCAACAAATTTTAGACACATGGACAGACAGACAGGTCTGACAGGGGTCTGCCTGATCTGTCACTACCTTAGAATTTACAGAAGGACACTGCTGCAGTTTTGAGACACGCAAATCAGAAGTATTACACTTCCTCCATCGCCTCCTCGCCCTGCAGCAAATCACGTAGGCTGCCTCTGCCCCTTTTGTCTTCAGGGAGCAGTAAGTCACAGGAGATGCAGGTATTTACTGGGAAAGATAGAGATTGTCAAGAAAAGCAGAGTTGTGTGACAACTGCTTGCTTGTGAAAAGCACAGCATCTTCCAAGGTGAGTTTGGGTTTTCTGCATAACTCAGGGAACCCTTTCTGATTTCCAAGTATAACCCTCGAGGGCAGAAAAAAATCTGGCTCTTGGGCTGGAGAAGCCCACTAGTAAAGTTGGGCCAGCATATTGCCTTAGACCTGAGATCTCCAGGTCTTTGAAGCAATAAACTGTGGAGCTGGCCCTGGAATTAATTCCAAATAAGGGTGGACTCTAGACTTAGAGGCTTTTATTCCCTAACAAAATATGAAATTACCAAAATACTAAGAACTCCTGGGGACCTGCATTTACCATCCTCCTCTTGGATCACAATGAAAAAAAAAAAAAAAAATCAAGTGTGTGTATATGTGTCTATATAGCCCAGAAAAGTCAGATTCTGCAGGTTTAAGAAGACACCTTTACCCTGCCTTTAGGAGAAGCTCTGCAACATACAAGCTCAGCAAGGACACCAACAGCTGTACCTTGGCAGCCAGACCGAGGCATTGTTCTAGTTACTCAGCTGCATTTGGATTTGACCAGGCTAAACTATACCCACACTGAGTTTGTGCTGGCCAAGGATGTGACCACAAAGATCAAGTTTGAAAATAACCGATCTATAGTTCTGCACAGCTCCTGTGTAGGACAATCAATTCTACGCATTTCTTGTCTTCAGAAAGGTCACTAGTCATGTTATTAATGTGCTACAAATCCAGGCTACAGGTTTCCTTCACAGTTGCTGGCTGGTCTAGCTTTTCCTTTTGCCACAAAGCAGAGATGTCTTCTCAGCTGTAAGTATTCTGTCACGGAACCATGGTGCTTTCACCATAAAAATCTGAGAAATTAAATGAAATTCACCCTAAGCACCTTGGTAATAATAGTTGCAAGCCCCAAGAATGGTGTTTACAGACAGAAATCTTAGCGGTGGCCCCGATAGCATCAAGGGTCCCACTTCAACCTGGACAGAGTGATCTACACAGGCAGCTTTCTATCAAGGATAAATTTGGCCCAGACCAGCAATTATATCATACAGAGAACTGAGTTTCTTGATCACAATACTAGGCTTTAATTTGATAACTTAATCTTATACAGGAAGATATCCTGTTCCCAGCTAAGTGACATTATCGCTGCTACGCGTTCTCTCTGCCCACCCACCTCTCTCTCTCTCCCCAGTCTCCATCGGATTAGCAATACAGTCAGCAAAAACGCTGCTGTTTTGATTTTGATGATAGTCATAATGAAGCATGACTCGTCAGAGGGGAGCATGAATTCCCACGACACCAGATATCCAGCAATCTCACTACAGCACATCAGGAATCAAACTCCTGGGGAGGAACCTCAGGGAGAAAATCAGAACAAATCAGAAATCAAATGTCATCGAATTGCTTGAAATTCAGAACTGGGTTTATACCATTTTCATGTTATTTGCAAAGCGATCTGCTAGATTTCCTTCAAGTGTTATCTTCTCCTACAGAGTAAAAAGTGTTTTCAATTTTTTCCCCTACCCTCGTATTTTTAAATAAGAAATGCTTTTTTTGTTTGTTTATTTCATTTTGGAAAAGAGAAAGAAAATGAAATAAGAACAAAGAAACATGAAAAAATAACTGTTCTCCATCCCTTGTCTCATTTTACAACCAACCTTGCTCAGAGTTTTAGAAAAGCCTAATGAAGTTGCAAAGACAAGGAGGTTCTGATTTTTTTTCCTCCCGATTTCTCCCCCGTGTTGCAGGCCATCTGTAGCTGCAATGAAAGACATTTTCCACTCAGTTAATCCAGAGACTAAACCTTCCAAAACTCTCTCTACATGTTTTGTGTTAAGAATACACTGTGAGATCCTGTTATCAGTGCAGCTTGAGATACTGCAGTGACATCAAATCTTGCGGATAACACAAAACGAGCTGCATTCAGAAAGCACCTGATAAAACCAGCAGAAATTCAGAAAATCCACTTTTTTAACTGAATGCCCTCCCTGTCCCTCCCCAAATCTGTGTCTAGTTCTCATCTTTTTATGTGCAGTTTGGCTTGAGACTTGATCCAAAGCCCTTGACATCATTCGAAAGATTCCCGTTGACCTCAACGAGCCCAACATCAATCCCAGAGACTGCAAAGGGGCTGTTGCATCTTTAAAACACAAAGATGAAGATGCGTGCCAAAAAAAAACGTTTCTCATTTCGTAGGTACAGCTGCCACTTGTCCCTTGATATTCCTGTGGTGCTCTGGAAACTGGCTGTCTCATTTGACCATAAATCCCTACCTCGTCCTTGGTGGTTAACGCGTGTTTAACCAGTAACTGATCCTGCTCCAGTAAAACCAGTGGCAGATTTGCCAAGGAGGTAAATGGGAGGAGGATTAAACCCTTAACGGACATCTCTTGACTTGGCAACGCAGCGTGTGCCACGCTCAACAAATGGCTGCTCCCTCTGTAACAAACCTACAAAGTCATTTCAGTGCAGAACAGTCGCAAGGAAAGACAGATGATAAATTCTGGCTGGGAGATGCGATCGTGATAAAAACTACACAAATGGACCCAAAAGGCGTTGTGGCAATTTAAGCCCGATTCATTTAAATGCATTCACAATATCAGGATTGCGCTGAGCTGGGCTCTAACCATGTACATCACCCCAGCCGAGCATCTCAGCTCCTCACCGCGCTACGGGCAGAGAGTTTGGAATATCCACCTGCATAGACCACGGCATCTTGCAGGGTGCTCTGATGGGCATCGCCTTTACAGAGCTTCCTCACAGCACTCACACAACTCCAGCATTGCTGCCTGGAGCATAGTTATCCCTTCTTCAGATTGAGTTCAATCTGGGCCTGATAGTTACCTCATTTAGTTATTTTTTTAATTGAGCTGGTCCATTTATATAAGTAGATTCAGTACTCCCTAAAGCAGGCCTATTGATCAAACCTGACCTAGTTTCTTGGTCCACCCACCGATAACGTACCACACAGAAAGCAGCAGCAGCAGCACAAGCCTACGCCGCCCTGCTCCATCAATATCCCTTATTTGCTCCAGCAATGACAAGATGCGTGTTCAGTGTTTGAAGCCTGTTCAGTCATTGATCTTATTAATAAAATTGTCAATGGGAATAGATGGGTAAATTATTATCAATTGCAAAGACAGCTTTTGTAACACAGACACACAGCCTAGCCCGTGTTTCCAGGGCTGAGAGCAGCAACTCATTTTTCATACGCCATAGAGCAGCAAGCCAGTGATAGCTCCCTTTGGTTCCAGTTCTGCATAGTCAAGTGAAGCCTGCAATAATTAAACCTAGTAACTGTGTTTACCTATAGAGATACCTGCACAGCTTAAACCTGGAGCACTTGAGCATTTCAATAGAGTTTAAAAGAAAAAAAACCTAAACAAACCACAAACAACAAACCAACTCTCCTCAAGACAAAGATGATTAACTTCCTTTAACAGAATCGGGCTCAAACATACCAAGAGACTCAATTCCACAGGAGAGCCAGGGTCAGAATTCAGACCTCCTAAAAACATGGTCTAGGGTTTTAATGTTTTGCCCCGTATCCCACCTAATAATGTCCTTTTTTCAAGGGAAACATGGGTTAAAAACAAGCCTGTTCAGCGGAGAAGCAGCACGGTTTCACAGCCCTCCATGGTCATCCAAGCCTTCTATAATATATTTCTTTATTAAAAGCCAGCACCCGTATTCTGAGGAATTGAAGTCAACATTCTGTGTGACACTCTTTCTTCCGAAATAATATTACAGAAATTCGGTATTTATCAGAAGAGATTAATTGAATCCCAACAGCACTGTACATCAAATGAAGGAACAGGGCCCCTATTTATCTCTTAAAGTTCTGAAAATGAAAAACATCTAATCACTAGTTCCCTTTGATGAATGCCTCATTGTTCGCCTCTACGGAGAGGCATTTCATATGGCACTGGCAATACAGTGCTGCTGGGGAGGAAGCAGGGGGGGTGTGGGGGGGTTAAAAATGGCTTAGAGAATTTAAGGATAGTTACATTTACGTCCAAGCAGAAAGTATAAGTTTCCACCATACAGTATTTTTTTATTATTATTTTTTCCCCCTCCCAAGGAAAAAAAAAACCCCAACCCCTGTTCCTAAGGCGGAGCAAGCGGAAACTAATACAATTAAATACTTTGCTTTGCCTGCCAAGGACATTTGACTGCTACTGTGCTACATCAGGTATGTAATGAAAGGCAAATGACAACGAATCTTAATGTGGTGGGGAGCTTGGGTAACTGTAGTTTTATGTCAGGGATAGCTTGCTGGAGAAAAGCTGCATTGTATCTAGGATTAGCAGAACTGCAGGATTTCATTAATGACCAAACAGCTTTTTAGCAAAACAAAGATAGTTAGGGAGTAAAAAGAGAACATGACTAGAATGTGTACCCCTAATTGGAAATGTATATTATCTTCACTGTGCTAGGGAGGAGGCACTGGGGTGCTCTGCGTTGTCATCTGCAGAATGTCAATTTGTACAGAAGTTTTTCCCAGGTTGGGATGCTGGACTACATGCCAGGCAGCAACAGTTGGAAGTGCCCAGGTTTAAAGGAGACAGATTTAACAAGAAACATGCCAGAGTCAGATGGGAAATGGGTTCCCATCACACCAACCGTGGAGGTTGCAAATCTCTACCTCCCCACATTCCTGAGCCAGGAAGAAAGGGACAACCTCAGCAGGTTTCAGGGGCAGGTTGGATGGCTGCCTTTTAAAGCAAATGCTCCTCTCTTTTCAAACTAGAAATTATATTTGCAAAACTGGGTGCCCTTTCAGGCCAGAAAAGCAGCCTTCCTGTTGGACAACCATGCTTTTTTCAGAGTCCTCAGCATTACTTTCTCACAGGCAGCTCCACTTCCAGCAAGCCATCATTTCCATCTGCAAAGCAAACGTCACTGGAAAACTACAACTCTTACTCTACGCGTGTAGTAGTACCTCGCAAAGTCTACTAAACCCATCAGGAACTTCTGCACAGCTCATTCTGTACCAGGCTTTGTATCAACCCACATTTCTCTGTCTTTAATTCACTCTGCTGCCACTGAAGTCAGAGATTTTTCTTCTTTTTTAAAAAAACCCATGAAAAACGTGAGCTGCCCATGGTCATACCCAGCATCTGTTTACTCAGGAAAGTGAGAGAAATAAAGGTGGAAGAATACTCCCCCTCCGCCCCCCCTTTCCTGCAAAACCTGAAATTAATAACAGGACAGATCCTGCTCTTACACTAAGCTCACTTTGCAGGGCTTGGGGGTGTGAAATTTACACCCACTCAAGCGCTTTTCTGCATGGGCAAAGCAGTGTAAAACAGCTCAAGTCAAATGACAATTAAGCTTATTACTTGAGACAGCTTTTTTTTTTTTTTTTAAACCGCTTGCCCTTGACCACCAGGCATAGGGATGGGGGGGGGTGGGTAAGGGAAGGAGGGAAGAGAGACTCCTTAAGACAATTTTGAAACAGTCCAGTACTTCCCCGATCACTTTGCAAAGTTGAAATATGATTACAACCTTTTTGCATACAGAAAGAACCCATTTAAATGAAAAATTAGCTGCCTTAACAGGTCAAGCACACAGTTACATTAATGTTGTGTAGAACAATAAATCAACTTCGATCTCCAATTGAAAAAATGCTAATTTAGCTCAGTGATTCACTGATTGTACTTCCCGTGCGCCCCAGCGATAGAAATCTTTTCTTTCTATTTAATGTGAGACAGTGATTTGACGGCCCCTCCTAATGGTGCTTGCAGACTATCAGCATTTCAGTGGAATTCTGATCATGGTTTTAATATTCCATGCAGCTTTGCCCCCTCTGATTTCATGCTGAAACATTAACAAGAGCTGACACTGGAGATTAGAAGCAGACAGCTGGAATGCCAGGTCTTTGTTGCAGCATGGACATGAGCCAACATCGTTCAACCGCAGCCAAGAGGGACCTGGGAAAGTCTTCTTAAGAAGGGGAGGTAGAAAGGGGGAGACAAGGTAGTTTACTGAAGGGCATATACAAGTAGATAATTGCAGAGTCCTTTCATCTCTTAAAGCCAAATTCTAATCAATCCTGGTTTATTAAGGGGAAAGAGGGTCATTAAAGGTAAATTTTGCATGGAGAAAAAAAAAAAAATCACCATTTAAACTCGGCAAGCATAAAAGTTTGCATAGAAAGCAACTGCATGTCCACAGCCACCTCTAATTTGTCTGCCTAACAATCATGATTATTTGCAGTGCTTCTATTTGAAAATGCAGTGCTGGTCTCCTTTAAAAAAAAAAAAAAAAGATTTAATCCACTTAGTTCCAGGTGAATAAATTGAGAAATAAAACTGGATTTATGTGCTGGTGCAGTGTGTGAACTGTAAATTCCCAGACAAAAAGGAGGAGGTAGTATAACACAACATTATTGTGTCTAATAAATTGTTTCCTGAGAACAGGAACCTAATAAAGATACATAATTTCATCCAAACCATGAAGCGACCCTTATTCCTCACACATTCTTCAGAGAGAAGCTCGGGGAGAAGACAAGGGATGATGCTCCACGGCAAAGCAGCGTTTGCTGTGGGCTAGTTTGGATTTTTCTGTGCTGCTTTTCTTTTAAATGCAAACTTCTGAAGTATGAAAACAGCAGAGGACAGGCAGAGCAGATACTCAGGCAAACCCTGGCTGTGATAGATTCAAATTAACGGGCCCAGAAAGAACCTTAAAGCTGAGGCTGAACTGGGGGAAGCTTCTGGGGAAGCTGCAAGTCAGATACCTGGAAGGGCACATTAGCCCAAGGAGCAGGGCTTGATCCAGTGGTTTATCCAGCCTTCACCAAACACATAGCCTTGGGCAAGTCACTTAATTTCTGCATGTTCCCTTCAAACCTTTCTCCTCTCTTAAGTGTGTGAGCTTTCTCATTACCTCCAGCCAGCCCTGATGGCTTGACTTCTCTCAGCTCCAGCACGCAGGAATACCGATTATTTCCCAAAACAGCATTCTCCCCCTCTCACAACTGTTATTGGGTGTTACAAAGCCAAGTCAGCTGCCTGCTGTGCTCAGCACTACCCAAACACATGGGACCTTGAAGTCCAGAAAGCAGGGACAGATGCAGAAGCACAAGGTGAGATGAAGAGCCCAGTCCTGCAGGAGCTCCTGCCAGAGCCCAAACACATCCAGGCACAGGCCCTTTGTGCTTCTGGAGACGGGTTCATCAGCACTGGGATCTTTACAGAGCAGGGACTGGGGTGATTAATGTGATGGCTGGCCTTTTTATTTATTTATTTAATAGCTCCCAGCAGCCCCTCTCACCAGCCAGTCCTGGTTCCCTTCCTTTTCCATCTTAGAGGGACGCAGAATAATAAACAAAGAGCAAATATTTGCACTAATAATCAAAAGGTGATCTACAGACTCAAAATATTAGTAAAGAGCGTGTGAATGGAAGGCATTCCCTTTAGTGCCTTACCCTCATACATTTCTTTCCACCAAAGGCATAAAACTACTTCCTGAAAGTGATTTACAGTTACCTTCTGCCTCCTTTGATTTCTGCACAAGCCTAGAACAGCTCTCCCCTGCTCTGCAGAGTCAGCCCAGGTTTACAAATCCCACTGTTAATTATTAAGCCTCATAACAGCACCTATCAGCTCAGTAGCACCAGCATAACTGGGGCTGCTGAAGAGATGGGTAAACTAAGGCACGGAGAGGAGGAAAGGCAGCCTCACCAGCAAGGATGCAGCTGACCCACCAGTGATCATCTAGCAAAAACAAAGTGATGCAAAAGGCCCAGGATTGAGCTGAGAAGACCAGCTTACCCACTGAGGACAGCAGCCTATGGCAAAGCTTAGGTGAAGCTGCAGGGCCCACATCTGAGCTTAAATAGAGCTGTGTGGGTGGAGGCTGCAGGTGAGGCTGGGCAAGGCCATGAACATCTGCAGGGGCTCTCAAGTCTCTGACCAATTGCAAGAGGCACTTATTAGTGAGCTTCTCCCCTGGATGCATCACCCTAACTTCTTTTGTTGTGTTTCCATTTTTAATTTGCCTGGCTGGGTAACAAGGTTTTGTGCTTATCTCTAGTAGACTAAATGGCCTTTGCTTCTCATGAATGTACCAGTGGAGCACCAGCAGGGAGAAATCAAGTCATCTCTCTCTGTTCTTTTTCCTAAATGGCCAGCTCCTTCAGTCTATCGCTGAGAGATTCTTCCTTTACCCCCTCAAGCTACTTCTGTGGTTCTAAAAACAGCATTCCTATCAGCACTACATACAGCACCAATTCCTGTAATGACTCTGCTTAAGGGTGGAAATACCCTTCCTCTTGCTACACCCTTCACATCTGCTGCCTTGAAGGACTGCATGAGACCTCTGCCCAGAGCCTCACGTGCCAGCCTGCACTGAGGCCATGTCTAGCCTGACCCCTGCAGTCTTCTCACACTCCCATCTGGAGTTCTGCACCCCTTCTTTCATGGGGATGCAAAGTCAGTGTTGCACTGACAACGTGGGCTGGGGATTAGGCCCACTATTCCTGGCTAGGGACAGGGATAAGCTAGAAATCTGTCAGCACAGACATATTAGTGATACCTCTATGCCACCAAATGCTTACTTAATATCAATATATATAGCTCCTACAGTTCTAGACCTAGCTGTCATACCTGAGCTATCCAGTCCAGTGGCATTCCTCACTTTCCTGTCAGACCCTTCAACGTCTTTCTGTTTGATCTCCCTCCCCTTGGCATTGGCATTTCTACAGCCACACAATGTTCCTTGTGATGTCCAGACACCCTTGTTTTGGGATCTTCTGGGGAAGCATTTTGCCATGTAAATGCAAAGCATTGTCATTGTTGTAGTGCCTCCTGCTGTATCTGCTTTCCTTCTGTTAATTGATTCGTTGTTGTCTAGACTTGACCTCATTACAAGGAGCGCTAAGGCTCGGCATCATTCACTTTGTAGCTAAGTCAATCTGTGAACCAAGTGGTGGGGCTCCAGATTGGATAAGGAACGTGGTCGTGCAGATGTAAATGGCCTGGGAAGAGAAAATAAAAGCTGAACTAGGTAATGAACGGAAATGGAATGGCCATCATTGAATCCACACATACCATTGACCTTTCTCAGATTTACATCATTATCTAAAGTTCACCAGAGACCTTCCATGCTTGTTATCATTATCCCTCATTAGAAGTCACTCTAGAAACATTAACAAGCTTCTGAAATGCTTGGCTAATTGCTTTAATAAGGCAATATCAATACTAAGCGATAGTTCCCATGATTAGATATAAAGTGGGGGCCCTTCAGGCTATGTTGTCTTGGGTTTTACGTGCTGTGTTGGGGGGCCTGAGGGAGAAAGGAAAAAGACTTTAGAGTAAAAGCACTCACACTGGACATAAAATGCCCTGATGCTGCAGATTGCAGCTATATTTTAAATAGCTGGGGCTAAGCCATTCTAGTCAGTAGAGGACATGAACATCACCTGGAAGATGACTGCATGGTTCTTCATCAAGGAATGCTTTGGTGTGTGTAAGCAATCCAAATTTAGAACAGGAAGGCTGATCAGCTTCCAAAGCAAATTGTTTCTCCTATGATTTTACGAAACAGGTAACACCCATGCGTGTATTCCTCCGGGCCTGATCCTCAGCAAGCACAAAGTAGCACAGCTCAGTTTGACCCCAGCAGAGCTGCCCTCATCCATACCAGGCGAGCATCTGGCCCACAAAGCGCCTGGAACACTTGCACTAACAGTCTCATTTAAAGACTGCTGGTGAACAAACGCAGACCACGTGTGTGAACACATACATATCAACATACTGCTGTCATCCCTGAAATCACTTAGCAGTCATGCTCACAGCCCATGAGCAAGCTAAAACACAGACTGTGAAACTCATCACGCCCAACAGTCAGGGCTGGAAGTCAGCAGATGAGCCAGGGGAAGTTTGCTCGTGTATTCTGCTTCTCTCACGCTGGGTCGTCTGTGGGAACATATTGTGCTTCCCATGAGCTGTCAGTCCAGCTCCTTTCACCTGTACTGAGCCTAGACATAAAAATTTATGGAGAATATTTTTCCTGTGTGCCTCGCCTCCAGTCTCCTCAGTATGTGGCCCTGATTTCCATTAATGCTCATAGGGTGCTTCTGGGGAGGGCACAGTCCTTCAGAAGACAATGTCACCATGAGGGCGAACCATTTCTGTGCTATCCATCACTTATTCTACCTTGTAAAATGGAAGGATGAAGCAGGTACCATGAACCAGCACACTGACAGTATTTGTCTGCATACTCCACATCAGCTCTCATTTGCTGATCTACAGTCAGTGAGCAAACTTGGAACTGCTTTAAATAGGGGGAAAGAGGGGGGAAAATATACATACAGCAAACAGCAATACATATTTAATGAGGTTCAATAGCTCTAAATTTGCTCAGATTGATCTCAGCAGAGAAAGGCTGACTGTTCAAACATACAGTAGCTCGTGTAAGTTGCACAAATACAGTTTCTCTGGACCAGGAAAGGCTCAGACTGCTCCCAGCTCTGCTTGTGCACTTCTGGAACCCTGAACAAAACTTCCAGTATAAAATAGTGGAAAGCTTTTCTGCTGTGGAACTAGGACTAAGATTAAAAGGCCTCATGAGTCTTTCTACCAGTCTCAGTCAACTTGTCAATCTGAGTCTTCAGCTTTAGAAAGCAAATCTGAGTAAGCATATGGAGAATTTTCAAAAGCCAGTAATTATTTAGAAATATAAAACCCAAGCTGGAATCAAAATAAAGCTAGAGAAAGGAGTCAGTGAGACTTTTTTTTTTTTTTTCTTTTAGTCATCTTCATGGGCTCAAAGAAATCTCTGGTTTCTGCTGCTGATCTTCTTGAGTTAAAAATTAATGTCTCTTTTACAGTCTTAGAAATAAAGGCACAAAATGGCAGAAGTGACTAGCCCAGAGGAGCCTCATCATGAATCAGAACATTAATGAATGCCTGAAATATTAACATCGGTCCCCTTCATCACCCACAGGGCATCACTGGCCACGAATAAATCCAGGCAGGGAAAATACCATTTTCCCTCTTTATGCCCTCTACATCTCATAACCCCACAAAATCCCCCATCTACTTTGTTTTCTCTCTAAAACAGGCCTGGGATAGGATTGCCACGAATGAGCAAGCACACAACTGAGTCCATCGTTAGGTCAGTGATTTACCTGAAGTTATTAAATTAAACAATGCTAATGTGACAAGCAGCATTGTGGAAAGGGAAAAACCAAAGTGGATCTGTGGAGTTGATGTGTCTCTCCAGCAAAGCTGTGGATTCAGGCAATGGGGAAAGCAAGATGAGAGCCACAGGTATTTTGGAGCATGAGTAGGGGCAGGGACACGCTCAGGGTAGGGGCCTCTTGCAGCAATGAGGCATCCCACAGGAACGGCCCAAAGAACTACTTTTGCAACAGCATTCAACTTGGCGTTGCAGTCGCTTCTCTCTGAGGATCTTATTTTCCCATAGTGAATATAACAGCAGAAGTGAACCAGTGCACACAAGGAAGAGAGGAAGAGGAGCAGAATGGGGCCGATAGAGAGCAGAGCAGATGGAGCAGCCCCTCATATTTAAACGTCAGCAGTGAGCCAGCACCGTGATGGGGACAAAACCACCTTATTTCAGGAAACTAGGTTCTAAGAGCTGGATATATGTACATTTATTTACTGCTTTATATCCTCCTTCGGGGACTGGCGCTAAACTGAGGTGCTTCTCTGAAAAGCATCAAAGAAGCCAAGATACCTCCAGGATAGACACTGGAATTTCTAGAAATTATTACAAGCAGGTGACAAGCTGAACACCAGCTTTGCTGGGTAGCTCTCGCTGCTGATCCTGCACACAGGCATCCACAAACACTCGTGCAGTCCAGCCAGAAGCAAGCTGTCTCCGAGGCTCTGGCTGGCAGAAGGACCCTTCTCCCCTTTCAGAGGGAGAGAAACCCCCCAGCTTTTTCAGCACTGGTGACAACTTCTGCAATTAGTTCCGTGTTTTCTGAGACACAAGTCTGCAGCACATATAAAATGGAAACAATAGGGCCCTCCCAAAATAGACTGGGTTTCATAACAAACTAAATACTGAGCTATTGTCAAAGGGTGCTATTGTATAGGGCCATGGCAGAACATTTGGCTCCAATACTCACTAGAGAAGGCCCTGCCTCTCGCATTATGAAAAATGCTATGGCATCAGTTTGCACTTCACGATGGTGTTTGCTCGGCAGATAATAGCAGATAATTCCTCCAGCCGTTCTGACAGCTCCAGCTGACCAACATATTCACGTTCAGGTTCCTGCATTAGCCAAGAGAGCATTTTTTGTACTGTGTTTTTGTCAAATATCTGTTAGCAATTTTTAGGGGGAAAAAGAAGCCATCGGTGAGATCATGGACCAAGGGGCACGTTCAGTATCGATGAACTTAAAAAAATGAGAAGAAGCTGGCATCAAAATATGAAATAATAAAGATAAAGGGTTTATTTTCCTGATTGTTTCTGGTGGGGAGTGTGGGGGGCTCTATTAATAGCTTCATTTCAACTTCCACAACTTCCATTAGCATTCTTGAGATCAAGTGGTCATAAACCAAAGAGTCAGCAAGTCCCTCCTAGACAACCTATCTGCCTCGACTGCAGCCTGGCAGTGGGCACTTTAAAGGCACACTTGGAGGAAGCACATCGCTCTTAAGGGGAGCCTGATGAAAGGAGATGAACTCTGAGGAGAAGGTGTCACTGAACACGATGATACACAAAACCAACAGCTTCCACTGGCAAAAGGCAGAAGCCTGGAACTGCATCCAAAGCCAGCTGAAGTCTATCAAAAGCCTTGGTAACCACTGGTTTGAGTGGCTCGGGGATTAACCCCTCTGTTTGCAAATTAATAGGAGCAAAAGAATATCATTTTCCCTGACCAATAATCCTGAACTTTGCTTGCAAAAATTTAACAAAACAAAAACAAAACAAAAAGTCTCCAAGGCCCTTTTGTTTCTAGATCTTCCCAACCCACGGTCCATGAAATGAATTACTCTGTTGCTGATCTTGTTTGTACAGCTTCGCTCTGGAAGTGAAATAGTTACCAAACTCTTTAAACTATTGTGTGTGGGGAGGATCAAACCAGCATTTTTGTTCATCAGTTCAGATTAAAAATTTAATTTCATGGTACAATGAACCCATACAGAGTTATATCTATTAAGGTCACCTATTTCTTGTACTTCAGCTTACTTTAGGTATTGATGACTGCAAAACTCTTTAGAAGATAAGAATCACAGCTTCAAACTTCTCGGCTCTCTCAGTTTTAATATTAGACACAATTTTCCTGACTCTCAAATACCTTGGACTTTATGTTTGCAAGTGGGGAGAGGAGGAAGAAAAAAAAAAAGAAGAAACTCGGTCTCTTTCTCGTTTGCTGCCTGGAGTTTTTAAATAACGGAGATCTGGCTTTAATTGAGGCTTTCATTGTTTGAAAAGGAGCTACAAGTATGTCTAAACTAAAATATTTGCATAGTTTCTTGCTCACTCTGCTAAATCTTGAGAGGTGCTGGATGTCTCACTGAACTGTCCCCTTCTAGAGAACACAATTATTATCCTGTTGCTGTAATAGAAAAGATTTGAAGAAAGGTCTTCTGAATACATATTTAACATCTAAATGTTTTCCTTGCTGTCTTTGGGCCAAGTCCTTATTCGATTGTTACTCAAACAAAACTCCCATTCATGTCAAAGCAAGCCAGCCTTTCATTAGCTCAGGAATTTAGCAAATTTGTGGTTAGTGCATCCAAATATTGGTAGCATTTAATTGATCAAATAAAATAATTTTTAAAAGGGATTTTCACCACCGAAACAAAGATATGTGGCCATTTGGAAAGACTTCAGAATAAACTCACTGTTTTAGCCAATTTATATATTTTTTTCTCATTCTTCTAAGGGTTTTTTGGTTGGTTTGTTGGGGTTTTTTTGGTTTTGTGTGGGGTTTTTTTTTTAGCTCTCTGGCTCTTGAGCAGCTTGTTCCTGGGCACTGTCAAACACATTGCATGGGAGGAGCGGTGCTGTTCCAGTGACTCGGAGGTGATTTTTGATACAGTGTCCCAGACCCACAGAAGGCCTTGAAGAACAAGGTCCTTGTAATGCCCCGATAGTAAAATGCAATCAAGCCCAGGACAGCATGCTTTTGGAACCAGATATTGCTACCATCTTAGCTCTCAGCCATAAAGAGTACAGAGTGTCCTACACCAGCTGCCTGTGCCCTTATCTGTGATGCCCGATTTCATGTGGATTTAGTTTTGGATATCCCAGGAGAGGAGCTCAGCCTGCTTGGGCACATTTTGCTCAACAAATTGACGTTGTCTTCTCCTCCTCCTTGTTATTCTTTAAATGTGAACAAAGACTTGGTTCAATTATTTATTCCAATAATTTTCCACGGGCTGGCACTGAAATGACTAGTCTGTGATTCTCCACTTCCTGGGCTTCACACCTCCCCTTCACAGCTTTTTTTGGAGCTAAGCATCACGCGTGTCCTTTCGTAGTCGTTTCTTTCCTCATCCTCCACAGACTCTCAGAGATAGCTATTAACAGTACAGGGATGGCATCACACAGTCTGCAACTCATATTGGAGCACGTTCATCAGGCCAACTGCAACTTCAGATGTCTCGTTTTCCAGCGCCACCCAAAACCAACCAAAAAGAGGCACTATATTCAGATTTTTCACCATCACACAACATCATCACTCTCCCTCCACTGCACAGGGGACCGACATTTCCCCTTGGTCTTTCTCTTGTTTCTAATGAGCTTACAGTCAAATCTTGAGCTGCGTTTAACTGCAAACAGTTCCTTGAAATTAAGGAGAAATAAAAGCATTACGTGACTAGACAGTCAGAAGTGCCTTAGTTGCTTAGCAGCAACTGGAGCAGAGAAAGCAAGCGGTGGACTGGACAGGGCTAGTCCAACCAGGGTTACTTTCAGGTACCAGGGTATGAAACGCTGAAGCTTTTGCCCACAGAACAATCAGCATCTCTGAACTGAGTTTGTCGGGTGTCAGCAGGGGAAACGGAAAGTGAGAATAACATAATCCCAAGGCCACTGAAAAAATGACCAGAGCCTGCAAACTGGCAGTAACAACTGATATCATGAAAAAAAAAATACCCCTCACTTCATTTTAGCCTGTTATTTGAAAAAATAAATACATAATTAAATACTTGACTGCCTAGAAAAAGTTTAACTGCAACTGCAAGGTAAACAAAAGCTGGTGGCTTTCATGGACTTCTATGAAATGTAACCCACACCCTCTTGTTGAGATGCTGTGCTGAAATCACATGTGGCTGTGTGTATGTGTGCATGTACGCATGTTGCATTCTTTTAGTTATAGCAGGAGACAAAATATGAAGCAGACCTCAGCAAGGTTTTGGAGCTGCTGGACCTGCATTTTCTCTTGTAAATCAGAAATGACTCCAGTGAAATTGCAATCTCAGCCCTAGCAGCGTTAATCTCCATCTCTAATTGCCCCGGCTGCGACTCGGTGCTCTGAAGCTGGGTAATCTTTGACTCTGCGTACCTATGCACTCCCCTCCCTGTACATATGCCAGGGACCCGTCCTGCGACCAGATATACCAGCAAACTTGATTCTGCAGTTGATTCTGTGCAGAAACATATGCTTGTTTCATATCTAATCTGTGACAGCATATGTGTCTTTTATCCGCTGGCCTCAGGAACTGGAGTGTGTTTGTGCCATGCGCAGCACTGTTAGGTATTTCGCTCAAGAATGTCTCTGAAAGAGCTCTCTTGTCTACAAATGAGGGAGATGTTTTCATTGCTGAACCAGAGCAATCTCCATACTCCTCTTCCTGACCAAAGGGGAATCTACAAAGATAGTGTTTTCAAGCAGCTGGACTGACTCATGGCAAGAGGATGGAGCCATGTTGTCTCGTCCTGGGCAGCTATTAATGGTCCTCCCCTGTAGTTGGCCCTGGATTCAGTAACACGATTATCCACGCCACTATATATCAAGTTCATCCTGCAAATGGGTAACCCAAAGATGAGTTCATGCATGGATGCCAAAGAGCATAAACGAAGCCCCAAAAAGGTACGCACAGCCTGGGATTTGCAATGGGGGTGAATTGATCTGCCTGTGGGAGAAATGTTCATTTGCTTTTTAATTGTACTGCAGCCATGTAAACTGAGAAGAACAACAGCCAATAACATCTTCAGGAAGGACGCTAGATACAAGGGGTTTCTTTTAAGGAAGGTTTGAAAAAGGAAAGTGTGGGACCTATTACCACAGGAATATCCTCCTCATTCCTCAAGAGCAGGATTGGGAAGAGTCTGGAGAGCCAGCAGTGCTGTCATCACCCTGCTGTCTCTCTGCACAGGACCAGCACGGGCTGCCCAAAGAAAACATGATGCTTTGTGGTCTGTTAAGTGTTAATAGGTAGTAGTGGCAGTGGGAGAGGGAAACAGGACAGACTGGAATATAATACTCTCTGGTGGTTTCAGGCTGCTGGAATGGTCTTTATAGGATGGATCAGATAATAAAAAGAGAAACTGTGGAACTAGGTCTGGTGTGCACTGGACCTGGTTTGACCCTCTACAACCTAAATTCCAACCTAAAGTCCCAAAAAAACGAGGGATTAAATATTGCTTTGATTGTTCCACAAGATGGAGCGAGCACAGCCAGGGCTTGAGCTTCCTCATTTCCTTCCCAACAAAGTGAAGCAGCAAAGGAGCAACAGGGCACTGAGGTGAAATCAGCAGTTCAGCAGACCTCTTCTACCTGTGACAAATCACTTCCCTCAAATCATTGTTGGTTTCCTTTCCTGGGTCAGTACACATTTCCCACTGGCAGACTGTCCAGGAGCAGGGAGCGCATCTTTCTTTTATCTGTTTGGTCATTTAGAATGCTTTAACCCTAGTCTGGATGGCAAGAATGAGATTAATAACCTGCATACTCTGCTTTATCATGTGAAAGTAGCCCACCATAACCTGAACATTCCCTTACCTGGCACTTACAGGAGCAGTTTGGTGCATTGCAATCACTTCCTGAGCCTCCATTGTTTTCAAACAATGAGAACAGTCACAGAAAGTATGCTGCATATTCATTTCGGGTGTTTCAAGGACCATATTGTGACTTCAGTTACAGTTAAATGGCATCAGAGGCTAAATTAAAATTGTTTGTTTAATTAGCTGCTGTATTGATGATATTAGTAATTAGTGCACCATACCTGCTCTGCTTTGAATCAGATTATTGCTCTGGAAGAGGGGGAAAACTAATAATGGCCACGGGGTAATGTTCAAAGGTGGGTGTGTGGAGAAACCCCTAAGATCTAAGGGGTACCCTGAAGAGTAAGAAGCAGTAAAGTTGTTAAATGTAGGGGCTGTATAGCGTGACCAGCAATGACCAGGATAGAAGCTTGGTTTTGCAGAGAAACAAGTCAGACTGTACTGTGCCTTTGTCTACTGTTCATCACCTGCATGGCTCTCAGCCCAATCTGTGCAGGACTATGATGGATTTACCGCAGGGATTAATTCAGGTCCCATCTCACAGAGTTCTCGCTCCCTAAAGCTGCTTCATTTTCCTTTGAGTCTCAAGCTCATCAGCTGTTCTCCTTAGGTAGGAAGAGCCAGTGGAACTGAGAGAAACTATAGATTTAATCTGGATCTAATCGCAGCAATTTGACATCTTGTCTTAGTAATAAATCTCCCCTGTGTTGTCTCCTGAAGTCAGAGGAGATGTGGGAGAGAGAAATTGTAGCAGAAAAGAAATGAAACAAAGCAGGACTAGCCTCTCTTTGCTCAGTGTTCACACATCACCCCAGCCAGCTGAAGACTGTAAAAATGCGTGTATATTGACCTAGAGTCTTCTGTCATCCCATGATGAAGGAAAAGATGGTACCAAATCGCATTTCATCCCGCTGCTCTGAAGCACTCCTATTAGGACAGGCTAAATCACCCCCTGGAAGTGCTCCCACCTCTGCTCTCAGCAGAGAGTTCAGCACTGAACAGGTGGGTCACTGAGGCTAGGTGCAGGGCTGTTAGGTAGACAGGCCTCTGAGATTTATCCCACTCTGCCTGACACCATCATTTTGTCTGCTGGCAGCACTGCCTGAAGCCTCACTCTCTTTGGGCACCTTAACATCTGCTAAATGTTTAGTGGATATTCGGTTACACAGAGAGACAGAAGTGAACAGGCATCGATCTTCATGACCAAGGTGGCAGGAGGTGACGTCTGCCCTTCCCTACTGCAGGAGGCTGCATGGTACATCTGGCTGTGGGGAAAGAGACGAAAACCTGAATATTTTGACCCTTGCTACCCTCATGGAAAGAAATGCTGCAGGAGAAGGAGGGTCAGGATCCATTCGAATGGCAGTCAGAAAGGGAAGCCATACACAGTGCTGCATCGAAAGCTGAAGGAATAAAAGCAATTCTCTGCGGCTGGCTAGCGAGCTCCCAAACCGACCGAGCCACCCTTCCTAACAGTTGGCTAAATGCAAGACTGCAGTATGGATCCAGCCTGAAGCAATCATCTGGAAATGACTGGTCCCATCCATGGAGATGCAATTACCAAACACACAGTGGTTCCCACAAAGCGATGGCCCCGTCTCGTTACGGCACAGGATGGGTTAAGCATGAGTGCTGGACAATGACTGTGGAAATACCAAGTCTTTGGTTGTTTTGTCATGAACTATTCGGGCCTGAAGCAAAACATCTTAAAATGCCAGTCAAAGGAGAGCTGATTTTTTTTCCTCAGTGCCCAAGTGGGTAGAGAACGACTGCATCCTGCTTCAGAACCAGAGCTGGGGAGGGCAGCTGATTAGGGAGGGGAGTCACAGCCTCAAGGCACAATTAACACAGACCCTTCTACCCTTTCTCCTGAGCCTATGGTAAGGATAATTAGTAAACCGGTACCTGAGCATCACAAGGTGCAGGCTGGCTTAGGAGCCAAAAAAAGGATCAAACTGGATAACAGAGGATCTGGCCTCAGACACCATGCAGGAACTAGGAAGAGATTTGCATTTCTTGCCACTGCTTGGGCAGACCAGGACACAGACGCCTGACCTTGCACAGCTCTCACAAAGGAGCTGTGCACAGAACATCTGAAGGACTACCTCATAAAGCAAACTGGAGCAATCAATACAGGGAAGCGATGAAGACCCGAGCAAGGCAAATGATGTTGACAGGACTAGGAGGAAGGGATTAGTTCTTAGATAAGAAAAAGAAACAATGATGCCAGATCCCAAGGTAGCTTCCAGTAGCAGAAACAGGAGAGAGACAGCCAATATCACAGCAAAGAAGTTAGGAATGAACCGGCACCTTGGTCTTGGGGGTCACACCCTGCTCAGCCAGGTATTTGAAGCAAACAGTTTGTTCACCAGTCTTTGCTGTGACTAAAAACCATTCCTGGGACTCTGCCCACACGAGGAACGACAAGAGGAACATACCCTTCTCCTTTGCTGAACAAGCTCCAGTCTATCTTAGACAACAAAATATGGGTCAGAATTGTTATCAGCCTACTCTCACAGCCTGCCTTAAAGTGGCTAATGAAACATCCCCAGAGTGTCACCTTGACCTTGCCTTGTCCTGCATATTCTTTAATTGTAGGTCATTATTTTCTCCCCCTTGGGTTACACGGAATCCTGTGAAAGAAACCTCCAAGAAAGGAGAGGACTGATTTCTAGCTTGATTAATGAAGGCAACCAAACAGGTTTGTGGAACTCGGAAGATTCCAAGGTGTTATTCTTCAATTACATCCCCCCATTGCTGTTTGGATATAAATTGAAGTAGTGCATTTATCCAAGCCCTGTGGTAAATTCCAGTGTCTCAGCTACTACAGCTACTACTACTGCACCTTAGCATCTCCTCGTAGCTAAAGCAATTTGTACCTCTCTGAAGGAGAGGCAATAATAAAAAATATTAGATATATTTTCAGAAGGAAACAGGCAATTTCTCATTGTTTCAAATCTCAGTCCCACTGTTCAGAGAACAGAAAAAAAACTCTGCTTTTAAAAATCTCTCCCATTTTCCCTTCTTAGCTCTTGTTGATACTATTTCGCCAGTGGGTAAAAAGGAGAATGCCTCACAGTACTCTATTTGCAATTTTTAACAACCTTCCTCTTGAACCAGCCATTTTAATACCTTTTTTCATATTCTCTTTTTAAAAGGGAAAAGAGTAAAAAAAAAAAACAAACCTGAGCAGAGGTAAGATGTTTGAAATTATTTTTTTAAAAAGGAAAACAATGCTAAAAGGTTTCTAGTATTTTCCCCTGAACCTCATCACATCTGACCTGCAGACAGCCAGGCAGGCAACACATCTTGCCCCTGGTATATGAAAAATTATAAAGACTATATGCATTTTTTAAAAAAAAATCATATGTCTGTGGGGTTTGTGGGCAGGGAGGGAATAGGAGAAAAACACAACTTTCTTTGAAGGTTAGAAAACACGTATCTAGTCCTCAAGTTCTGCTTGTGTATTACCTATCTGTGCATCCATCTGTTATGTATACTGGATTATCCTGACCTTTTCGGCATTCTGTATGCTGATTATCTAGCAGCTCCATTCCTCTGGTGATTACAGGCTCCTCGACTTGTGGGAAAGGGCTGGGATAGCCAGTCAGTCAAACTGCAGAATAATGAAAAGGTCAGACCAGTATAGCATACAACCGTATTTCAGAGGCTCCATCAGGCATTAAAACTTGGTACCTCATCTTTATAAAGAGATGCTGTAATGAGGTCAGAAATCAGTGCAGTGGTTGCCAGACTGAAGGAAAAGCTGGCACAGGAAACCAAGAACCCAAGATGTGCTACAGTCCCAAAATCTTTTGGAGCTTTGATCACCAGGGCAGAGAATCTAGTTTGTAACCCTGGCGTGTGCTGAGGATGTCATTCCTCTAATAAAATGAGAGGCAAAACCAAGCAAATTGGACTAGGCGTGCCTAGAGCAACCTGAAGCTGAGCACAGACTTCTCTCTGTCAGGAAAAGGAGGAAAAAAAGAGAGCTCAGGGCTGGTGTAACTAACTACCACGAGCTTTGGGCTGGCTTGTCCCAACAGGATAGGTTCTTTGCACAAATGACAAGGATATTACTGTAATATAAGCACAAGTTGCTCCACTGTTGGGAAATAAGAAAACATTCCCCCCACCACCCCTGCAAGCTGTGTTCAGGACAGTGGGATATGGCAATTCGCTGTCATGAGGAGCCGTAGTGTGGGATTTGTGGGACCTGGCACAACAAGGAAGCAGCATCGCAAACATTTCTGAATGTAAACCTGCTCATCTTCCAAGGCACACCAGGTACTGGAGCTGGCAGCAGCCAGCCATTCCCTGTTCAGCACCTCCAGGCCTGATACATCTGCTACAACTGAAAAGCAATAAGGAGCAGGCTGGACACAGTTAAGCCCTTAGGCTGGGGAACACTGGTGTTACTTGAACGTGTGCCTATAATGCGGCTGTTAAACCCCTGCCTTTCTAATTTCCCTGTGCATGGATACGGCACCACAGCTTCCTCCTCCCCATCCTCTCACCTTTAATTTGCAAAGCATCACACCTCTGTGTCCTGTTTCCCTTCTCCTTATCATTCCAGCAATGGCATAGGCAGAGCTGGGAGATAATCCCATTTGTCCTTTCCTCCCTCCAGCACCTCTGTCCCAGAGAAGTGCTGTAAACATCTGAGGAAACACTCCTGACCTGCTTCAGTGCCAATTCAGACAGGCTAGAAAGAAAAAAAACCCCACCTGCTTTAAAACAAAATAATCACGAGCCATTGGGAGTTAATAAAGCAGCTTGGGAAGCTGGTGCATTAAAGCACCGAACCTGGCTCCACAGCCACACATACATCTGCAGACATCACATCCTCAGTACAGGTACTTTGTGTACTACAAGGGCTCTGAACTGCCTTTAATCCTAGGTGCTGATCCTAAACACTGCGTAGTAATGCACACTAACAAAATGCACCAGGCCTTTCCCATGTCAAGGAAAAATAAATTAAAAGAAAAGAAAGAGAAGCGAAAAGTCTAAAGGGGATTTCATGGGATTTGAGTGCCAAACTCCAACAGGCTCTTCTGAAAATCCCAGCTTAAAGCAATAGATTTGTGTTCTTGCATTTCTTTCTCCTGATGTCAGTAATAACGACTGCTGAATTAGTTAAAAAAAAAAACCTCACCCTTTGCTCCAGGTTTCGTTTGTTCATTTATTTTCTGCATTTTATGCTCAAGAAGCTAATAAAGGGAAAATTCCCCTGTGAAAGAAGGAGAAAAGATAGAATCGGAAAGAAAAGACTGATTTTTCATCCCATTTAAGCCCACAGCTGATAACTGAAGAGGAAAGCTGTTTTAAATGAAGGACATATTTGAAAGATTTTGCTTCCTTGTTCCCAGTTACATAGTGTAGATTCTAGAAACAGGTTCAAGTGCAGGGATCCAGCAAAGTCCATGCTTAAAATTCAGCACAGGCTTAAGATCGATTGACTCCAATGAGTCTTTTCTATTTGCTAAAACTTAAACCTGATCCACACTCAGCAAGAGTTGAAATTAAACTTGTAGCTAAACATCTGCTTAAGTTCTTTGCCTGGTCAGTGTGTTTATTACCTGATCCAGCACAGGAGAAGGCTGTGGGAAGACAGTAAACGTGCTGAAAGTCCTGAATTTTCCCCACAAAAAGTTCTAGAGACCTCCTTAAATTCTGAAGTCAAATCATCACTATGCACATCCAAGAAGGGACTATGAGCTGTACTCTTGAATTTCATCTGAATGAGACATCCAGGAACTGAAAACACCCCACCTTGTCTGGAGAACCTGATTCATCATGATGTGTCCATCTTACCCTTTGCCCATCATTGCAGCATCTGGGCTGTTGGCACATTTATTTTCACTTCTGCACTGCGAGCAGCAGGAAAAGAAAAAAGTGCCATAAAACCACACACACAAGAGGCTTTGAGTTTGGTATGTCAGGCTTTGATGCAAAGGAAGAGTTTCCAGAAAACCAGCAAGGAATTTCCCTGTGGGATTTTTTTTTAGTCCGCTTTTGAGAGACTCAAGACCTCGGGAGGAAGTGCATAGTCCAGCAGTTAAACCACAGAACTGGCCACCACTGGTCTCGATCGTGACCTTGCCCTTCCTGAGTTACACCCAAAGACCTTGAGCAAACTGCCTCCAGTCAGACCTTTCAATCTTGGGGGTGTCCACTTGGCCCCCAGATCCCTATTCACCAAGGAGCTGGCTCTCCAAGCATCAGCTTGGCAATGTCCAAGCAGCAGTGGGTGTGCTACAGGTGCTCGTGTACCTGAAGCTTTTGAGGGAGATGCAGACCCCTTGCACCGTGCAATACTGCAAGAGCTCAAAACCACCAACAGTGGTCCGAAGAACATAAAAACCCAGCGTGTTATTAGCGCTGTCAATTTAGCCAAGAATGTTATGGCATGTGTGTCACTAGGAAAGACAGAAGCTATTATTGAAATGAGATTAGAATCGTTTTGAAACATCAACAGTGGCATTATAGTTGGTAACATTTCCATCTAAAATAGATGACATTGATGCTATACAATCAACAATGCCACTGGGAATACAATATAGAACAGAAGACTAGATTGTTTTACTCTATATTGATTTTCCCTTAGTAGTTTTTGATTAACTGTCAAATCAATTAGCTTTCCCCACCCAAACATCATATCGCGTTGCTGTATTTTTTGGTGTCCCCCTCACAAACTCCCTGTTCAATGGCAACAAATGACAGAAGCCTGGGCTCAAGTGCTTGAACCGCTCTGAAATAGAGGATTTACAGGCAGAGATAAGTCCCCACAGATATCCTGCTTCTCCTCATAATGCTGGAGTCCAGCCATGTTTTTATCGAATCAGGTTCTGAAGCTGTCTAAGGCACTAAGAGATCTGATTATAGCCCTGCCATAATGTCCTTTTAAAATAAAATGCGTGGCATTTTCACAGTGACATAATGTTCTTTCAGCTCAGAAGAGACAATGTGTCTAGAAGTTTTCAACTGGTTTGGCCTTCCCTTACTGCAAAGGGAACACATCCATCCATCCATCCATCCATCCATCCATCCATCCATCCATCCATCCATCCATCCATCCCACTCTTTACTCAGGCAAACACCTGGCTAGTTCTAGTGTCTTTATCCCACAAGAAGCCTACAGAAGCAGTAGGAAAATGCTGTTATTACAGGTGGGACATCAAAGGGAATCAGTGAGAGACCAGAGAACTTGCCTGAAGTCATCAGCAGTCCCAGCAGTGGTTTATTGTGAGCCTCCCAATTACAGCCCCCCTGCTTTGTCCTAACCGTTCCAATCCAGGTGAAGGGACACATGGGATGGAAAAAAAAGTGTTTCAATCCACAAAACAGAAGTTGAGAACCCATTCAGCTCCCATCATTGATATGCACCTATCTAGCAGTGACTGGTAATGGAGAATCAGAAAGCTCAGCTCCAGACGGAGTCTAGATCTGCACTTTTTGGAAGTTCTGAACCTTGTCTTTTGTTGCATTCTTTATTTGTTAACCATCATCTCTCTCCTACACCTTCCCTTTGTTTTTCTAATTCAAATTGTGTTCACTGGAGGCATTAAAAACCTCCTGGGGATGGCATACTATCTACTGTATCCACCAGGACTGATAAATTGGACAATATATATTACTATTTGCATTGCACCGATGCTTATAGGGCCCAGCTGGGACCAGGCGCCTTTTATGTTAGTTTGTACAGACACGCAGCAGAAGCCAGCTCCAGCTGTGAGGTTCTGGCAGCCTGAATGGGGACAGCAAGGCGAGGCAGGGAAAACTCAAAGTCACACAGCAGGTGAGTGTCTGGGACAGATCCTGGGTGTCTCCGTTCCCAGTCCTGTGCCCTATCCATTCAGCCCTGCTCTTTTTTGAGAGGCCGTGGTGACGGACGCCTCGGGACAAGGCACAATAAACAAACACCTCTAATAAAGGCTTCCACTGCGCCACTACAAAAACCAGATCGGCTGAACGGCTTTACGGGACTCCATTTCCCTCCTGCCCACTCCCCAGCGCTTCCCAGTCCCCTAATGAGGGAAAAGGATCTTTATCCAAGTCAAAGCTGCCCCAGTGTTAGGTGTAGGGAGCCACAGTGAAACCAGCTGCTGCTACCACGCCGGCAGCCAAGACTCTCATTTGTTTTGGCTAGCGCTGAAGAATCAGCTTAGGCATCTTTGAGAACAAAATGGTGCATGGAACCGGTCCAAGCTGCAAAAGATAAGAAGCAATAAGAGTCGCAACAGATTATTTGTCTGGTAAAACAGAAGGAGAATTCTATCGAAAAACCGAGAGGATCCTGGTCCAGTCCCGCGAACATAAGTTCTGTTTGTGTAGCGCCAGATGATAGCCTCTCGGGCTGCACAACAGGTGCTAAGCTGCAGCTATTTCTGGCGAATAACAAATTGCTGCTGCCGAGAAGGAATGACAGAGGAAAGCGGTTTCTGCACAACTGTTGTAAAGAGGGAAGGCTTCTCCAGCAACATAGCAACGCTCGCGGCCGCCGCGGCAAAGGCAGAGGGTAGGGATGTAAATATTCGGCTAGAACAAACAGAAGCAACAACAAGTTAAAATAACCAGTTTGCTCTCCCGTGATGTCGGAAAGGGAAAGTTGGTTGAAGATTAGCCACAGCCTTCCCTGATTTTCTGCGAGGCCGTTAACCTCTCTGAAACCGGACTGAGGATAACTCTTAGCACCTCCTCACACATCTGAGACATACTGGGCCTGCTTTCTCCACATCCTTTAACACCGAATGGGAGGAGAGGGGAGTATAAGTGAGGGGAAAAAATGGGATCTAACCAAACAGATCTGAAAGAAACGGGAAAATAAATATTGGGAATTCAGTAACCATATGTAAGCTTAATAAGCAATGAGTAAGGACTTTTTTTTAATGGTTGGACTCAATGATCTCAAGCATTTCTGTGATTCATGTGCATTCATTCCTGCGTTGGTCCAGAGAAAGGGTTTGGTGCCTGAAAAATTGCTCTTTTTTATGCCATTTCGTTCTACAACTCCACGGGAGGATGCAACAACAGAGACTGCTCCTCCCTGTGAACCCTGACTCCCTTAGCAGCGTACAGCAATTTTTAAAATTCAGGATGTTAAAGTCTTTATGATAAACACATCTCTGCAGCCAAAGGGATTTTTAATCTCGCTTGATTTACAAGCATTTCATTGCATTTGAGAATAACGTATTTTAATACCATGGTGGAAATTGCAGCGGGGGCTAATTAGGGCAACTAAGTTAGTTAGATTTCTGTGCATTTGGAAAACAGGCTGCATCCTTTTAACAGGATAATCAGAATGGATCACCACAGAGTTTCTCTGTAGATACCAGGAGTATTTCTGCATCTAGTTCTAAACGGAATCAATGTCGCTGAAGTAAATGGGATGAAGATGATTCAGCCCTGCAAGGCTGCAGTCCATCTTCAGAGTTAGATCCCGCAAAGTGCAGGGCACCTTCACCTCCCACAGAAGTACTGGGAGGATAGGGGAGCTCGAAGCCTGGTAGGACTGAGCCCTGTGGATAAATCCCTCTGTTTTTGCTGCCATGCCATTAGTAGATGTTCGACTTGCCAGTAAGACCCGCCGTTTGGGATTTTTTAAGACTCACAGTCATGGTTTTAAACTAAATTACAAACCATTTAGCCTCAACCAAATTTGACTTGCTTCAATACCATCAGGCTGGTTTGAATTTTTCTCCACTTGAAGTCATAGCCTACAACTAATTTGAAACACATTGTAGAGGTCAAGAAACCTGTCCCCGCCTCTCCCTCTTGTCATTTCTCAAGGTAAGTTCTTTACTCTCAGACCTAGCCATCCTTGGTTCCTACTATCAGCCAAAGGAGACAAACAGCCACATTTAGGGTACAACCCATCTGACCTGTTTTGTACACACACTTCAGGATAAGAGGAATCACCTCCTACAAGGGGCATTTAATTCCTCTGTGGAGCACCAGTGAGTCCAGACAGCTAGCTTGGGTGCAGACATGCCCAGCAGAGATGATGAGTTCAAGTTCCGTCCTGATCTTTAATGCTGGGCTACCTCTGAGTGACAGAAACCTCGTCAACAGGGACCTTGGCTTGACATTTGACCCCAGGCTCAGCTGGGAAACAGCCACTCAGCTGCTCCATGCTAGGGAAGAGCACCCGGATGTCACAGCAACAGGTTACAAGGCCTGCCACATCCACTCGCTCCCACAAACATCCATAGTGGTCCTGATTCTGTTATCAGTTGTACTAAATGAGTTACCTGACATCCAACAGTTGCTTGATTAAAGACCAAGAATGACAGGGAAAAATACCCCTGCTTTCTGCAGAAATGCTTCTCCAGAGGTTCCCTGCCTCACACTGGAACTAGGAAAATACTCCGCCTGGGCTCAGGCAAAAGCTCGGCACCATTTTTGATCCCCTTTGAAATTTCCACAGAAGGCTTTCATTTAATTTTCCAGCCTTTCTCAAGTAATAATACCTGATATCATTTAGGGCAAAGCACAACAGGCATTAAAAATGGTTATTAGTCTGGAACTGCTTTCTTAATAGGAAACACACATGCTACACTCTGGGAGTTCAATGTTTTTTAATAGACTTCAAGGTAAATGCCACCGTGACCCTTATTTTTAAGGAGGGAGGGAGAGAGAGGAATATATTTCTTGGGCTGAGATTTTGCCCTTAGGCAGAGCCTTGGGCAAGAGGTGGAGCAGCTACACGGTCCCCTCTGCTCCTCCCCTCAGGAGGGACCTTGCCTCTGAAACGCTCCTCTGAGGATCCGCTCCTCCGCAGCGACTCATTTCTGCTGGAGGGAAGGAAGATGCATTAGCACTTCAGCATCCTTCCTCCCCAGCATCCAGCTGGTGCAGAGGAGCAGAGCCATGGCTCAGCATACTGACAGCCTTCTCCTCCCTCTGCTCACCCTCTCCCTGCTTTCTCCCTCCCGCAGGCAGCACAAGGCCTTTGCAGAAGCAGGGTGCCCTTCGAGGTAACCCTGAAAAACCTCAGACAGGCAAGGAATTCGCTCATTCCTGCACTAAGACTGGTCACAGGCTTGGCTTCATGCTCTCTGCGACTGGACAGAAGCCCCTTCTAGAGGGAGAGATACTTAAGATCTTTAAGAGGTTTCTTTACTTACCTTCCCTCCCACACCTGAGCCTGATGTTTAAAAGCAGAACGCGAGACCTCCTCATTTAAAATAGTACCGGCACCATGCCCACCACGGAATAAGGACACAGGGGAGCTGGGGGCTACTTGGTCTGATGGAAAGACCCTGAATCCACAGCGTATCCACTCTTCTTAGCTCCTTACCTTACCTAAGACACACAAACACACACACACACCCTTCCTTATAAGCCTATTTCCCTAACAGGATGTTTTATTTGCACTGGCAGAGGAAGTCTAATGCATATCTACTGTTTGCATTGAGGTTCGTTGTTGATTTTGCTCCTTTCATCACTTTAGAAAGGCCACGTGATGATTGCGTGATGTTGAGACTTTTGACAGATGTAACATATGTGCGACAATATTTATCATTTATTTAGCATCCTGGGTATAGCGGCTGGCAAGACGCTGCCGTGCCTGACTTAAAGGCTGCTGGCATTTCCATTAGATACAATCCCATCATGCAGGGGGTTAAGAACTCGGGCACTGCAAATCGTGTCAGGCCGAATCACGATTCAAATCGGAAAAGCCAGTTTTGGGTTCACGAAGGGCTGACAAAGTGGGGACAGGGAGAAGGTCAGGAATTGACGGCAGGTCACAAAGAGGTTCCTCTCTTTGAATGGGTGACCAGGCTACTGCTGCACAGCTTATGTTCGTAAAAAAATTGGGGAAGAGGGTGGCTCTGCATAATTCAGGTGTGGTGCTCAAACAGAATTTCTAGGTGGAATTTTTGAAGGTGCTCGTACCTCAGCCGAGCTGTCTTGCTGCAACAGACAATTTTGGTGGAAGCAGACAGGAGCCAGTAGTCATCTGCTTTGAAAAATCCCACTGCAAAGCATCTGACAGTTGCATTTTAAGGACCACACGCCTGCCAGACACAGAAAGGCTCCTGCTACATACTAAGGCCCCACAGCTCTCAAGAACACAGAGAATTATCTGTGCCGACCTATGCTGACAGCAAGATGCAGCAAGACCCAAACAGCCAGAGCCCCAGGTTGAGCTCAGCATCCAAATCCTCTGTGCTGTCTCAGCATCTGTGGGGTGTGACAAACAAAAGCACGGATGCTTCGGCCTGGTGTTTGGTGCTGGAAAGGTTAGCTCAGTTCAAACAAGCTTCCTTAAGCCATCCTCATAAGCAAGATGCAGCTTAGGGGTTCAGCAATCATTTCAATTTTTAATTTTTTTTCCCTGAAGGAAAAATATATCTTTTTTTATATATATAAATAAAAAATAACCAAAGACTGCCAGTTTCCCCTGAACCTGGCCTGCCTGGAGAGCAGTAAGAAGAGTCCTTTAACTTCTGCCCAGTTGCAGCCTTCTGTTCTCATGGAGCAGCAACATACCACACATTTCATGATGAGGGTGAGAGCGGAAGATAAGGCCATCGGTCCATGCACATGAAAGGAATGTGCTGGGTGTGGGGAGATGGTGCTGAAAGGAAGAAGAGTTCTGCATGGGCTGGAAAAGGCTCAGGGGAGAGCTGGGTTGCTGAAGGGGGAGCCTCATGTGTCAGCACGAAAGCACATGCATGTTGGGAAAACATGCTTTCCCTCTGAGTCCTGCCTTACAAGGATTCACATGAGCCTGGTGAAAACACTGAAGTTCAGATGATGTAGATGGATGCATGCTTGCAAGGGAGTTTTGGCATTCAGGTGAAAGGAACAAGTGCTTCGCAGCACTTCTCAGCCCCGGAGGGACCCAGCCAGGAGGAACCTCACATAGTGGCTGTCCCCAGGGTCCTGCAAACCACCCAGTTTGGGGCAAAGGGAAGGGGTGTCTTTTCGCTGTGATCATTGTGCAGAAATCCAGCCAGGGTGCTATTTATGAGGGCCCAGTCAACATTTTGGAAGGGGCTTTGTGTGTGTTTGTTTCAGAAAGCCTTGGCTTTGGCATCACAGCCTAGGAAACCAAACATTTTTACAAGCTTCCCAAGCGAAAGAGAGACCTTAGTGCTGAGCACAAAAGCATGCTACCATTGCAGGAGCTGAAGACATCACTATTTGATAAATAAAACCAGACAGAAGTCAGGAAATATGAAATTGCTGCAAAATACAAGCCCTCAAATTCTGATATTTATTCTGGTTGCTGCTATGACCGAATTATGTGACCTTTGGCAAGGGACTGGATTTCTTTGTGCCGTTCTTGCCCCTCAGACCTCGGGTTTGTGTCTGACTAAAACTCTGGGCTCCAAGCCCACAGCACTGGGCCTGCTGAGCTTCTGACCTTCCTGGGGACTTAGAGCTGCCTCTGAAAGCACCGATAAAGGCCCGCACCGGGTAATTCACTTTCAGCCCATAACACTCACGGCCCAAGTAGGAGGCCGAGATACATCTAAATACGAGAGCCTGTAATTAATCATCTTAAAATTCCTAGGTATTAGCAAAGACATAACTACCAGGCTAAAAATCTCCCTGCACAGGATTTTTGATCTTGTTTTCAATATTAAAATTCTGGTCTTATAGGAAGAATGGTTTTTTGCGGTGCTGCTGTGTGAGGAGGCTGGCCCAGAGCCTCAGGTGCGGGAGCAGCGAGCGGCTCCTTTGTCTCGGATAAAAGAAACTCTCCTGATTTACACCACTGCAGCATCCAAGGCTTTGTTCAAAAGAGCCTCTCATAGATTTCTGCCAGTGATAAACCGGTAAGAAATGACCTGAAAGTAGTCTGCTGTTCCTTTATTTTTAATATATATTTAAATGCTGCGTTTCTACCTGACAGCCGTTCTTCTGGGTGTTTTCTCCTCTGGGCAATGCAACAGTGGAAGCAATACTTAAGCAGCAGGCTGACTACAAAGACCCTCGTACCAAAGCCTTGCATTTTACTAACAAAAGCGGCACATGAACCACCAACCCCCCCTCCCCACATAAATGGTGTGGAGCATTTTCCTAAAATCAATCAGGCTCTATTATTCGGTTTAAGCCCAATCTCATTGTCTACTTCTTCCTCCGGAGGCCGATTTCTGCCAGGTAGAAAATTAGGTTTCCTTTACTTTTCTTCCCTACACAAGTTTTCAGTGTTTCGGCACCGTTGTTCGGTGTGGGAAACCGACTTCCTGTCTCAATAAACAAGTGCACACAAGGCTTTTCTGGACACATAATGGGGTCCCTTCCCCCCCCCCCCCCCTTTTTTTTTTTATTTTATACAAAAATCATTCAGCACTTAACACATCAATGAAGCCACTTAAGCTCTACTGCATCTGAATTAAAGGGGGAATTGTGTGATCAAAGAGTGTGAAGGAACCACACATGGAGTTCTTCAGACACTTTACTTTTGTTACATTTGATACATAACAAACCCAATAAATATGCTTATCCCGGTAGCCCATTTCATTATCTCATATCCTTATGTTTAAGAGCATTTCTTTTAAGAACTTTTCTTCCTCCTTTGTTTTACCTCATCACGGTTTTGAGGCGATTTGCTTTAAATTAAGATGCTACAAAGACAGAGGAAAAGCATATTTATTTTTTTCTGGGTATGCTCAAACAAGGGCAAAAATCTGGCTACTCTGAGTTTTTCCACTGCGCAGAATGCACCTACTGCCTGGCCGAATACAGATCCCTGTGTGGTAACCTCAGGGATGGATTATTAGAGACAAAACTTGCATGGGGAAGGAGAGGGAAGTTTCCTATAACTCTTCTCAGTAATTCTTTCTGTGCATCCAACGCCCTTCCCCACACCATAGATTGAATTGCTTAGAAAAACAGAGATTTCATGTACCTTCCCCAGCGCTCGCTGTCCTGGGAGTAACTGCAGGTCTGCAGCTACAGAGTTACACCAAAATATTGAAGATGGGAGTCTGCCCTTTCTTATTGTTTCACATGGGAGTGACCAGCTTCTCCAGCTGACAAAGAAGCTGCAAGGTCTGATTTCTCAGAACCACTTATCATTTGTAGCCAACCACAAACGTCCAGCTGGTCAAAGGGTCTGCTGCCAGAACAGCTTGGGCTGAGCCAAACCGGGACCTGGCTCAGTCCCTGCAGCGAGCCGGAGAAGGTTTTGGATCATACAATTTGCACTCATGCAGAATCGATGGCCAAAGCCTCTTCTCCTGAGGGAAGCCTGTACTTACACAAGGGGCTTCAACAGGATTCCTGTTGTAAACTCTGCATGTTCAGAAAGGTAGGCAATTTGGTCTACCACAAATAACCATTGTAAAGCATCCACCAAACCTTCAAGACAACATATTCGGAAGCAAATGACAGGTGCTTTTAGCAGAGTTGCTCATTAGAAAGTATTTTAAAATGTAATTTTTAAAATTGCCTTAGTATCTTTTTGTTTTTTCCCATCTTCCCCACGTTTTCCCCAAGGGGATCCTGACAGAAAGGCTTGAGACAACGCCTTACATCCACTGAAATACTGAGATCATAAACTCACTTGGCTAAACCCATCTCCCTCCACACAAGATTGGTTTCTTTCTTTCCTAAAGCTGGATGAGAAATCATCCTGCCCTAAAACCATGGATTGAATTGAATGCACCCCAATGCTTCTCACGGACTTGTGTGCAGCAGAGGAAGCGGGGAAAGAGCACCTGAACTACCAGGAAAAAATTTATTTTCTGCTCTGTTTAATTCCCATCATTAAATATCATGCTTTTGTAACGAGCTCGGCCTGGTTATAGCTCCCTTTGTTTCTCTGAGTAATGTTTATCTCCTGCCGCTTCCCAGATCAAAACAGCTAAACAAAACACACACCCCCCCCCCGCAAACGAGACAGGGTCTCAACTTCTAAGTAGGACACATCTTCATCTCTTCACTCCAGCTGAGCTCCCAACTAAGTCAGTAGGGACTGGGCTAAGTGCAGATGAGGCCTGCAATATTTGACCCCCCGTAAACGCCTTTCACAGCTCAGAGACGCCCAACTCCCTGATACCAGAGTTTTCCTGTCACCATATTCTTCCTACAAGTCTAACAATGTCTTTGTGCTACCAGCAGTTCCTGAAATCATGGAAACTTCTGGCAATATCAGTTTTCCTTACAAGGGGGCTGGGAAAAGGAAGATGTCTGTAAAGCTCAAGGTGCGGGAGGAAGGCCTTGCTAAACGTAACCCAAAGAGCAAAAGCCAACAAGAACAGGTCCCACCTGTTACTTTCCCTGATCTCATTGTTTTAAGAGTCCTGACAGGGGAGTCTTGAATGCTTCAGTTGGCAATAGTACACCAACACCTCATTGCTACAAATCACTCCATTTTAACCGATTTATTTAAAAAATCCACAACAACAAACCAAAACTGAACCCTTAATTAAGCCTCAGTGCTTCCAGACGAAGATCATGGCCATGACCTCTGAAATTGGACTTAGAAGAGGTGGCATCTGAGCCCCTCCCTCAGATCTACATTTTAACCTCCAGTGGATCCACAGCAATTCTATGTGCAAAAATAGTAAAGCCATGTATACACTCTATATACATCTGAAGCAAGGAGACAAATAACACGAGCCTTCCCCTGGCTGGCCCACAACTGCATCCCACTTTCAGAACAGGGGCGGTCACTGCAAGGAAAGATTTGTAGCACAGGATATAACTCATCACAAGCAAAAGCGGGAATCTGAGCCATGACATTTTAGTTCCAGACATATTCAAAGGTAGGAGAGTCGTTCTGTTCTGACTGAACTTTAGATAAGCACACACTGTGCCATGGTTTTTTGGTCTACTCACCACATTCCTCAAATTTTCACTGCGGTAGGAGGAAAGAGGGAAAGAGGCGGCGGGGGGGGGAAAGAAAGAAAAGGGAAGGGAGAAAGAGTTTGTTTTACAGGAGGTGTTTTATTGTGTTGATACCCAAAGGCTGGATTCAATAAAACCTCCATCTGGCTCTCACACAGAGCAACCTCCTCTAAGACCTCGCAGCAGCCCTCCTCACCTCCAGAGTCAGTTTTTGGAGGCTCCAGACCATTTGCACGGATTTCCCTCCTGCCACAGCAGGACAGGGCTTTTTATTGAGTGGGACCCCTAGAAACCATCTCTTTGCCTTCCACATATTTCAGAGACCAAGGGTGACTTCAAGCCCGGAGGATGTGCCAACTGTGCTTTGAAAACTTGGCTTCAGAGGAGCAGCTATTCCCTATGCGTCAGAATACAAGTAAAGCTGAAGTAGTTGGTGAGGCGCTGCGTGCAGAGCTTACTGCATGAGGTTCCCTGGCTTTGCTCACGGAGGGGGCCAAGGTTCCAAGGGGGCCAAGTGAGTTGTTTACGAGGGTCTCTTACTGTCTACAAACACATTTTCATCCACTCAACCGAAACTTCAGCCACCAACTTCTGCGCCTGAGTCAGAACACAGGGTTAAAAATGCTCAGGAATACATCAAGCTCTGTCCTGCTGCCCTTATTCTCTCATCTCTCGCATACTCGGGTACCAGGACTACAAGCACAATGCAAGAGCCTGGAAAGACGGCAAGATAAGTGGCACACACGTCAATGGACAGGACCAATTAATTAGATGGATTTGATAGATGTTTAGTCCTTTCTCAAGTAAAACAAATATCAACTCCCAGGGACTTGGGTGGTTTGGTTTTTTTCCTCGTACTGTAAGATTTGATCAATAAATACTGGTTTAAATGCCTTTTTTTTTTTTTAAATCAAGCAGCATTTTAAATTTTGAGTCAGTTAATTCCTTCTTTGCTAATTCCCACATAGCCTTTTCTCCTCCTGAAAGTTCATTTTATAGCTGGCATTTTGGCTCCCATTTTGTTTCACAGCAAAGACGCAGACAAACAATAACAGAAAAACATATTCCTTTCTTAACAGATAACACTCGTGTCTTGTTGCAGAATTTTCAGGCTGTAAATCAACTTGAAAAGCTAATTTAAGGATATTCACTTGCACTATTCAGGGCTGTATAAACATTCCAAATTCCAATTTTTCATAGAGACACATGCGAACATTTAAAAGGGATTTAAAGAGCCATTTTGCAGTTAAGAAGATCTAGATCTAGCATTTTCTTTTTCTTCAATGAAATTATCATGTAAAATTAATACACAGAAAAAAAAATATATATATTTCCAGGGCCTCCATGTATTTATGAGGTCCTGAGGGATGGCAGAATTCCTTTAACTGAGAAGAAGGCTGGGAGGAACTGCAAGAATAAGACCGACCATGGAAACATCAAATGCACGACAGGGCTCGTTCATGCACTGCGATGTCTGCGAAAGCGCCGGGGTGTTGGTTTTCACTGTATCTGCTCGTTTAATTGTTTCTGCCTGTTCATTTCTTTGTCCACCGAAACCACTAGCCTAAGGGAGATTTGAAAAATCAAAAGGTAGGGCCAGGGTTGAACAGGAAATGAAGACTGGTGTTGCGGCGTTATTAAAGGGAAAAGTTCAGAAGCGGCTCTAGGAACCGGCGTATTTAGTGCGGGCTTTAAGTGCCATCTCCCTCCCGCCCCGCTCTTTTTTGTTGTTGGGTCGCTACAAATAAAACCCAAAATCCACGTGGTGAAGCGCTCTGTCTGGGTCTGCGACTCCGAAACAGGGTGAGGACGGGACCTCGGGAGCCTTTCCCAGCCCGAGGACTCCTCTAAGGAAGGGAGAAGGGATCTGCCTCTGATTCGGTGCCATCGCAACCGCCTCTTTCCCCCACGTATCCCTTACCCGTGTGGGAGGTTGTGTAGACAGAAACCTCAAACGGGGAAAGGGAGCAGCACGAGGATTTCTATTTTTGGGGGTGGGGTGGGGTTGAGGGGGGAGCACAAAGTGAGCTTCCAAAGTTCAGAGCTCCTCACCCCTGCAGACTGGGTATAACGCCAATGACACACTTAATCAAAATAAACAGAGCTGGCATTAGAAACTACAGGAGGACAAATATATATATTAAACACACCACACACACCCCTGCTCCTTTTTAAGTGCACTCTATCTATCTCTCTCCTCTGCTATCTCTCTTTCTTTTTACTCTGATCTCTGGCACAAAAGATTCGACAATCAGAGATTCAAACCCCAAGCAAGGAGGATATGTACTTAAAATACCACATGGCCAATAAAACCTATTTTACAACATATCTCACCTTTAACAAGCAAATTGACCAATGTAAGCAAAACCTGACCCAAAACCCTTTTGTAAAATAGCCAAACCTTCCCCCCCAAAAAAGCCAACCAGCCTTTAATTACAGCTATTTGAACAGCCATACAATTATCAGAAAAATACTTGGATATTGTTTGGGGTTTGGGCTGGGGTTTTTTTTAAACTCAGAGTTTCACCGCAGAAACACGCTGGCTAACCAAAAGGTATGAGGCCACAGATTTCAGGAATTAATTTGGGTTAATTCAAATGGCAAAGATGAGGTAGGCAAAATAACAAGCAATTACCTTTTCCTGCCTTTGAAGAACAATGAATTTGGGACTGGTCCAGCTTCAGAAAGAGTGATTACAGATTTTTATGCTCAAGCCTCTACCTTTTGAACACATACAACATATATACATCTGCACGTATGCTACACATGTACATTTTTACATACATGCACGAATCCATGTCCTCTAACACTCTGCACTTGAAGGATTAATCAAAGATAAAATTCAATTATTTATTACATACCCTGCTAATTATTTCTGAAGCTCTATAAAGAGAGCAGGAAAGCTAACCAACACAAGACATAATTAAGCAGAAAGGCAGCACTTGTGTGGTCACTTGGCGAATTCAACATGCAAAACATTTATCATTTAACCATTTCCTTTATACCCTGCATCAGGGTGGAAGGGTTTGAAAGCAAGGCAGAAGTACAGATTTGACTTAAATATATTTTTGAGGGGGGAAATATCTATTTCCATGAGTATCGACAATCACTTTAGTGGATAATAAGCAATGTTAAATAAAACATGTAGCTAAATAGGTACTAAAGGCCTTTTACATACTTGGAAGAAAAGAAAACAGTTTTTTCCCCCTTCCTTTTTTTTTCTTTCTTTTTTTTTTTTCCATGCTGCAGACTGCAGGCATTTTGGTCTATCTCTGTCAAGTGCAATTCTTTCTTGATGAATGACAAGGTACGATAATAGGCTGCCGTTACCAGGGCAACCAGACAGCAGAGCTGTGTGCCTTGAATTTTGTCATCTGAAAATGAAACCAGAAGCAAAAGAAAAGCTGAGAATCTAGCGACAGATTAACTCGTGGGGGGGACTGGCAGAGGGGGGAGTGCAGGAGGAGGAAAGAGAGAGCAAGGCGGGGGGGTGGGGGGAGAGGAGAGGGGGCTACATTACAAGCAATTAAAATTACTGTAATACGTAGTGTATGTATGTCTGCATTGCAATTTCCGATCTCATTTGTCAATAGGCTTTTATCCCTGTCTGCCTCACCACTCCCTTTGTTCCAGAAATACATAGAAAGCTTTAAAAAGTACCTTTCAGAGAGGTCTCTCCAGCACACTCACCTTTACAATAGGTGCCTTCACAATGCTGCTCCCCACCCTGCTCCCAGCTGCACCTTTCCCAGTTCCCACTCAGCCCCTAAGAGGCTGCAGCTGAGGGTGGGGAACCAATACTCACTTCTGGGGTTTATCTGGGCAGCCAGCATGGGACCTCACCATCCAAAAGACCTCCTTCGACCCAAAGGTTCTCCAAGGAATCATTTCAACACCTCTGCCTTGGGCTGGGCAGGTCTCTGTGCAGTCCTCCTGGGTCAGACCCAGCCATGAAGGAACTGGGTTTGGGGTCATGCTGAGGCTCAAACTCCAACCTGTGAGCAACTCCTTAACACTAGGACATCTGGGTGCGGGCTTAGTTCAGGCTTGGAACTTTCAGAGATGAGCTAAAACTGTATCAGTTTAGTTTCTCCCCAAATTTGCACAAAATAGAATCAAAATACAAACAAGTCTGGTGTTTAGGAAAACATACCAATCTGGAAAGCCCTCAGCCCTGACACACAGTACAACACAGGCCACTGGCTTTCATTAGCACAATGACATAGCTGAGACAAAACCTCTGCTTGCTGAAGCTGTATTAACTAGACCTGTCGCACATTCCCCCAGTGACATAACCTGAAACCTCCCAATATTCGTGCTTCCAAGCCACCACCTTCCATACCCTTCCATAGATTTCTATGGACATCTTCTCTGACTAACCTCTTGGGTTATCAGATAGCCTCTCACTCCTACCATTTTGTGGAAGAGCTGTTGATAAAATAAGCCTTCTGTACTTCCTCTGCTGTCCCTCAGGCAAAACTCCTCATGATCCTTGCACAGCCTGGGTGAATCATTAGGCTCCCATACCTACAGAGGAGACATTTCTGCCAACTTTAAAGATGAGGAAACCAACACAGAGAAAAGCTGCCTGAGTCAGACCCTTTGAAGTCAACAGGACTCTCTCGTTGAACTTTGCTTTTGGACCGAGCTTTAGCAGCCTCCCACGCCACCATAACGTAGGACCTTGAGCTCCTGGATCACAACTTGAAGGCCATGATGAGCCAAAGTGCTTCCCAACAAGCTTTCTCTCCACCATACCAATTTAAAATGTAGTTAATTCAATTAAATAAGAATTCAAAGCAATAAATGTAGCTTAGCCAAAATTGCTCCACCTTTGCAGAGGTAAATTATGCTCTAAGCACATCAGTCGTAAATATGACATGTTCTTGAAATAAAAGCTTGTAACCTATGCATGTCCTTACATGGGGAAATCAGTTACCTGATTTATTATTTTTATCTAAAGGTATCTAAAGGAAGTGGATCATCCCTGATGTTTCTCCACAGACAGCCACTATAATGGACAATTACGTTAAGAATGACTTAATTTTTTGGCGCCTTGACTGTCTTTGACTATTTTCCATGGAAAGATGAAGTTATTTTTCTCAATATCATCACTTGCATGATTGACTATTTTTGCTATGACGAGCCCCACACATTTCAGTTTTTATTTTTTTGCCTGGCTAGTGTTCTCTGACAGTGTCTGCATGGCACTGAGGAGAGGAACCCCTGCTAGCTCTGGCATCAGCAGCAGTCTAGTTGCATCAACAGCTTTGTTCCACGTGGGCTAAGCAGCTTCAGCTTCCAGGCGCCAATGCTGCATTACATAGGGTTATGCTAAGTTTTGGAGCCAGATTCATATCACCTGCATGTTACACGTAGCTTCAGCTGACATCCTGTGCAGGTACCATGAAGCCAGAAACTGCTCCTTGGGGCTGCAGGAGCAACCTGGCTTCTTCATTTTCCAGCCTCCACTCAAACAGGAGGTCACTAGGGCAATTACAAGTTTGTCTTTATTGCAAGTCACTTTCCAAACCCTTCATTTGAAAGCTGCCTTATTCCTTCTGCACATCGTTTCCATTCCATTTCCAAGAGGCTAACAGGAATCTCCATTAGAATATGTCTGCTATGACCTGGATTTAAAAAACACGGTGCTCTCACCCTTGACAAGGTCATCTTTTAACTCCAAAATTGATTTTGTCCCATGCAAAAAGTGGTTCTTTAGATTTCTCCTCCTTTAAGCCCTGGGTACTCCTTATACCTGCCTGGGGTAAACTGAAAAACAATCATGCTGAAAGAAAATTAGTCATATTGACTAATTATAAACTGCTTTTGTTCGGTCTGCCTAAGCCCACAGTTGGGCAAGCCAGTATAGCGTCCGTGACTATGTATTATTTTAAAAATGGGAACTGAATTAAGATCTCCTTTGCTTCAGAGCCATGGCTTAACTGTTAGGCCGTCCTACTGCTGCTTTATAACCTTCCTTCCGTGCACCTCCGTGTTAACTCAAGCTGAGTTATGGCCCTTCTTATCCCTGATAAGCTGTGGAAGAGCAAGCTGGAGTTTACTCGGCCTCATGCATCCATCAGCAACATGTCAGCTAGTTTCCAGTTGTGGAATCCTTATTAGCAGTGATGATGGAAGAGGCACATGGAAAAGGGCAGGGTTTTCAAAACCCTCCATTGAGCGCAGAGAGGTGACAGCTCAACAAATCACCTTTAGATTTGTGAACTCAGCAGATTGTTTCTGGAAGTTGTTGAGAGAAAATAAATATAGAAAACCACAATGTCATTTCTAAGAGTCACTTTTCAGAGCCTGACCACATTTTAAGTATCTGCTAAGTGACGTCCTTTCTCCTACCCCCCCCCTCCTCGCCAAAACCAACATTGTATCAATCTCCTGACAAAGACAAGTTTGACACTGAGATCCCAGACACCAAAACAAATAATACTACCTACAGCCCTCACAAGTCATGGAACTCATGTGATTTGAAAAACAAAAAAGCACCAAAAAACAAAACAAAAAAAACCCACAACCAAACCCAGCTAAAAAGGAAGTAATTCAGTTATGAAGGTTTCCCCCTTCACAAATAATCATGTGTTCGACAGAGAGAGAATGATGTATAAATATCCTGAAATAACACCAAGAACCCATCTTTACATGCTAAATGAATTTTGTATCCAGACTCAAAACTGCCCTGCATGGTTTGACCTCATGGACAACCTCTGGGAGAACTACCTGCTTCTGGCAAGGAGCAGAGTTTCCCTTCATTTCTGCAGAGCTTGGTGGTCCTGCATTCCTACCCTGTGGTCAAACCAGCTCCAGACCTAGCTTATCTACCCTGATATGTTAACGTGGCTGCATGGCTTCCAGTCTGGTTTGGACAGCTCCGGACACAGGCAAGAGAAGCCTCTGTCTTTTTGCATCTGCCCATGCAGATGCTCTGTTGCTTGCTGTTTGCAGGCAACCAGCTCAGATAATCCCTTGGCTAGGCAGGCCCCCAGCAAGCTTCTCCAAAAGTCCTTCCTGAAAACTATCACAGGGGAAAACGTGGCATTTAAAAAAGGAAGCATGAAAACAGTTCTTTTGGAGAGACACGATGCCACCCTTACACACATGGAATTGGAATGCTGGGGTTATAAGTACATTAAAATGCATCTAAATGATGGTATTAAACATGAGCCCTTCCTCGTGCTTCTTATTCAGAGTGCAGTTGTCCAATAAATTAATTTGGAAATGGCTTTAGACTTTTGCAATAAGAGGTTTTTGGCAAGCAACAAGACTCTTAAAAGGGCCACTTTATCATTATGAGAAGATTATAAATGAGAGTTAACTCGCAGATATGGTCATTTGCTGACCATCTGAGGTAATAACAAAATACGAGCTACTTTTAAATGGACTGCTAAGGAGGAAGCTAAGGAAGAGAAAAAACCCATTGTCGATCCACAGCAGAGTAACAAATGCAGGCAAAATGTACTGTTACACCCTGCAGTCCAGCGGATGCTCTTTCTGTCAGGTTGGCACAATATTTGGGTTTCTTGAGAAGAATGACAGAACTGTCTTACAGGCCTCATCTGACATGGAGAACAAGGTACTACTCCCCTCTTGGTTTCTTTACATATTTGAAGGTAATGTTCAAGATTCCCTTTCAGCTTTCTCTGCTCCTGAGTAAAACCCATCAGCTCTCACAGATCTCCCCTCCCCCCCCAAAAAAAACCCCAAAACAACACAAAAGTCATTACTCATAAGCCTTAACCAGCTCCATGTCATTACCAAAGCACAGACCCAAGAGAAGATCTTGTCCTCCACCCAAGGCTCTGCCTGGTGGAGGGGCACGTTCATTACTCATGCACAGCATCCCGATAGGATGACACTGCTGACTCATGCTGAGACAGCTGGTACTACATATGCACGTTCAGAATATAGTAATGGTCTGTCTTTGCACGTGATGAGGTGGCCCGTCGAGAGCAGAGCAGTGTCCAGCAAAGCAGTGAGCAAAAATGAATCAGTTGTTCGCAGAAACACGCTGGTCTGAAAAAAAATATCTGTTGGATGCTACAGAGAGAGGGACTAGAGAACTGAGGGACTCGAGCTGTAGTGACAATGGAAGCCAAATATTGTGAGGATGACAAGAAGCAGCCTAGTGAATTAACTTATCTGTTTTCCTAACAGTTGGAGAGTCTCCTACATCTACATTGGTAAGTGGGCGGGGGGTTAAGATAGCTGTCACACTTTGATAAGTAGGCCACTCAGTTATGAAAGATTAAGGCCAGAGATGCGGATGCAGCTGAGTGTAAATGAGACTCCCAAGAGAGAAGATCAAAGTTTGTAGGAAAACCATAGTGAAGCATGAAAACCAAACTTCCTACCAGGAATTTAAGCATGAAAGGGCCATGGCAACTTTCAGCTTCAAGGCCAGAGGCTGAAGACCTCACTGAAAGCTGCTGGAGGTTCTTCGTGCCAAGCTTAGGGAGCTCTCGCTGAACACAGAGTGGAAAAGTGGGGTTTCTTCAGGTCCAATAAAAAGAGTCAACTCTGCAGGCTGGGGAATCGTGCTAACAAACTAAGACAAGATACAGCTTTCATGCTTCTTGGCATTTTTCTCCTATAAATATGAAGACCACAGGACTTGGAAAAAAAAGTCCAGAGGGCTCTTGTCTGCTTGTAATGTAAACCACTGCTCACCAGAGAGTCTTTCTGGGCAAAAACTAAACCCATTTCCTTCCTGGTCCCCATTTGTTAAAGATTTTTGTCTCTGCTGCTTCACTATGTGACAACTGGCCAGGACTAGATGAAGTCCTTAAGGACATGATCTAGAGGTGGACTAGTCAGGGTTAGGCTGTGGTTGGACTCGATGATCCAAAGGGTCTCTTCTAACCCAGGCCATTCTATGATTTTATGACATCACAGGATGCAAGAAGTACTGGAAATACCTTCCACAGCAAGGTGATATTTCTGTGCTTTCCCCTCGTGCAGGAGAACAAGGTGTACCAGTCTGAGTTTCATACTCTATGGAAGCAGCTCTGCACACCCACACTCTTGGGTTGCTGGAGGCTACAGCTACCTGGAGAAATCCTGGCAGTCAATATAGCCACGCTGCCAGTATAGCCGTGTTATTACTTCAGCTGTTTCCCTCCTGCTGGGAGTGACTCAGCCTGAAATCTGGGGCAAATCCTTCGAGTTTCCCGTGCCTGTAAAATATGTGTAACAATTACTGTATTTACCCTTCTAATCCATCTTATCTGAACATCTGGTAATCTCTTGCTCATTACCACACTGTAAGTGTGAAGGTGGTGGAAGTAAGGTATGTAAGTAGCAGGGATGAGGCCTGCGCTGGTGTTCTGCTCTGAGGAAACCGATTTGCTCTGGTCACAACAGAGCTTCTCTCAAAGGAAGGCAGCTTCCAGCAGCTCCTGCTCTGCCGGTGGTGGAACAGGGCAGGTACCTCCAACCAGAAATGCCAGCAACACTTGCCTGCACCACCACGTCTTCACCTGGGTTTACAAGTCCTCTCTTAAAAGACAGTTTCACACGCAGTGGAGCATTCTGAGCAGGCCAAGGGAAAGGGTAGCTGCACCCTGTGTCAGCGCTGCCTGGGTTGGTCAGCTGGGGCCAAGGCAGGTAAATTCTGCCCTCCATTATAGTGGCACTACAGTGACTTCTTCTATCCCCAGGGATGTGTCACGCTGCAGGAGCTTCAAGTACCTCACCGGTGACCCTGCGCTGTGAGCGTGCCCCTTGCACAATGGGTTAATGCTGTCCAGCACCTTCCCTTTTGTGGTTGGGGTCTGAGTTGGCAATTGGAGGCATAGCCCCAGCTGGCTTATTTCCTCCTCCTCCCTTTCTCACCTTTTTCTCCTCTGCTTTCCCATTTCATTCTCATCTCTCTTACCAAGCCACTACCCAGCTTGATCTCCTGTTGTACCTCTCTTCTTAGTTCAGGGAGAATGAGCCAAATGCAAGGTTCCCCCTTCTCATGCTTCAGCTCTACCTCCTGCACCCACCTCACCCCCAATGGGGGGGTGGGGGGTGTCACTTGTAGGTGAGAGGAGGACAGGCAGCTGGGCCTGAACTACTCAACCTTCATACCAAGGCCAAAGCCTGGCACATGTGCTTCACCACAGCCAAGTGCTCTGCAAACCTGTTCAGGTAATTAGGTCAACCTAACTTCTGTGTCATCGCACTTCCACCCCACCATTACCTGTTAGCAGTGACACTGGCTCTGGGAACCCAAGCCATAGTCTCATCACACCTTCACCTCTGGCGTCAGAGTCAAACTCTGTGATGAATTTCCAGCACGCTGGGTATCCACCGACATCGTCACAGGCAGCTCTCCCTTCTCTCCTGCTCCTGTGGAAAGTGACCCATAGCTGGATGCACAGAGAGATTTCAGCAGCAGCTTCCAGGAGAGCTAGAATGATTTACATCAGCTGGGGACCGAAACAGATTATGTTTAGCTCCAGTCCCCTGGTTCAGAAACAACAATGTTATGAATAATCCTTTTATGTTCCTACTTCTTGTATAAATATCTGCAACAGGCATAAAACTAAGGCAAGGAGGCATTTCATTAAGGTGGTCCAGGGGAGTATTGCTCTGAGGAATAAAAGACTGCCTAGGAGAGTTCAAATTATTTTGTCCCATTGCTTTTACTTAAGAAAGGGGGTGTTGGGAACCCAAATGTAAAGGTTTGGGGTTTTTTTCCAAACAATGGAAGGTATTAGTCTGTGGAAGCATCTTCCTGAGGAACTCATGGGAGCATTAATGGTCCAGCTCTCCTAAAAAATGCACTATGGTGATTCTTCTACATTTCATGACAAATTTCCTGGTGGGCCAGGTCCAAAATCTGGAATCAATAGTAATGTCTCAATGGAGTTCAACGGACTTAAGGCCAGGCCCCACGTGCTCATTATTTAAAGTCAATAAAGGGGAGAAGTGGTGAGTCAAAACGTGACACGGGCTGCAATTTTAACAAAAACCCCCCTGATTTTTAAGAGACCTGCTTAAGCCAACCTTTTAAGACAAAACAGTGTATGCATTGAATTTTCAGTTCAATTACATCATGTCACACTGATTTCATCTGGTTACCGCATGTTATTGGTGGGAATGTAACTTGATGCAGCTCAATACAGCTTGTGGCGTACTGTGATTTATTACGATTTCAATGATAAAGCACCCAAGAATGTTCAGGCAATTGGATTATTCCATTGACTGAATGTTCAAACATCTATTTTTAGAAGAGAGATGTCAGTTTGTGCAATATTAGATGGGCTGATCCATTGCTACTGAAGGGGCAGGGGAATTTCCATGATCATGCTCCAGTACTGCTCAGTGTTACCTCTCTGCTTGATTATTTTTAAGTGTTTTGGGTAGACCTGGATGTGACAGGATCTTACTCATCCATGGTGGGACCAGGCTCTCAACACACTTTGCTGGGTCCCCTTCTGAAGGAAAGAAAGGCTGGCTGGTGGGATAAATCAAGTCCAGGTCCAAATTTTGCCTGCAGTTGAAAGAGACTCAGGATGTGGGTTCTGGTTATGCTACATTTTTCTAGGGATGGGTCAGTAACGATCATTGCTGAGGAGCAGGAATGGGACTAGAACTTGCCTGGAACACATGGATACCAAGTTCTCAGTTCACACCATCTTGTGCTCTCATAAATTATCGACTAGGTTCTCAAAGCTGAAAACCATTTGGACCCGCAGCTCTAGACAGACAGACAGGAACTGGAAAAACTCTGCTCCTTCCTTTTGTTTTACAAATATTTTCAAACAGGCTACATGCCAAAACAAAAATAGCCATGACACTGGGATAATATTAATGAATAACATGGCACAACAATAAAAGGTTGGGCATTACTGCAGTGGATTCTTTCATTCAGCCAAGAAGAGAAAGTGCTAAAGTCAACACAAAGGGATCCCATTAGACCATTAGTAGATGAAAGGCTGGTTCCAATCTCCTTGGTTTACTCAGCTGGATCTCTTTAAGGACACTGAATGGTAAGGTGGGGCCTACTTCTCCATTTTTTTGTATTCCTAAGTATGGGACAGGAGCTGTGGGTGTGCGTAGGTAGGAAAGGAATTTGATGTGTGTGTTTGGAGAGACAGTAATAACTATTATGGCCATCATATATCAAGTTAGTCCACCTCTTTGATGCACCAACCAGTGAAAGTCTCATGGTGGCTCCAAAAATTTGTTCCTGCCTTAACAACAAACTCCTCATTTTACATGAAAGCATCAGCAACTTCTGGGAAACAGATTAATTCTAGTTCCAAACTTCCTCTTGATATGGCTAAAAAATGTCTAGGAGGATGGGCTTGACTACTCTCAGCAGGAACAAGACCTCCTGCTGATGAGCTCTTGGTTCAGTGTTTTAACATCTGATCTTCCTGTCTCTGGGTCAAAATTATTCCTGGTGTAATTCTGACAATAACATTAGAGTCAGCTTAAGGAAGAATTTGTCCCATCATGTGTGCTTTTTGCATCAAGTGAAGTCCAGCTCATAGGAAAAGGGGCAGGGACCTGAACACAGCAGATATAGAGAGAAGAGACTAAAACTAAGAAATAAACAAAAGGGGGGGGGGGGAATTAGCCTTCTTAAGTGCTCATTCTTTCAAGCATCCCTACTTTTGCACCTCCTCTGGCAGCAAAAACATTTGGCTTTACAGAAGAAACACAGGTGCATCAACAGTGCTGAAGATACCAAGAATTAATTGCCTAGAGATAGGGTCACTAGACAGGGTATTACCTGTGTCTTCTGTTGTAGCAGCAAGCAGGGATAAAGCTGAACTCCAGAGGAACAGACACTGTGGCCCAGGTGATGTCAAAAGTAAGGGCAGGCTGCTACCAAAACCAAGAGGTGTGTTCCCTCTTGGAACAGCCCTCCCACTTACTGCCCCAATCAGGGCTCCCAAGCTCTCTGGGCAAGGCTAATTCGGACCACATGGTGAGAGTGACATGGCTGTAACTCCACTGACTGCACTGTAGTTCAACTGGAGCTAAGGAAGTGCGAGCTGTCCTGGCAGCTGACCCAAGTCACTGCTTCATGGGGCAAAAACCTTGCTTCATTCCTCAGCTACATCTCAGCTAGGGTATTTATTCCCTCCCAGAGTTACCTCGCTGTTGTTACACTTATCTAGAAAGGGGCCTGGCTATCAATCTGCCCTGTAAGGCAAACTTTAATGATAGAAGAGGATGTGCTCAGGGTCAGTAAGGGTTTTGTCATGATCTGTTAAACAAAAAAAAATCAGTGGCAGCGGCAGCAGGACATCCCCTGCATGCAGACAGCAGCTGTTTAGTCTTGAGGTCAAAAGCAACTTAGCATCTGAAGCAGTTCAAGTCCTGACTTAGCAAAGATTTGTCTGGGCACCTTTTCCATGTGGCTTGTCCTATTCAGCCTGAGTAGGAGTTAACACAGGAACTTTTCCTTTTTGTTTTCCCCAGAATCTAACCTCAGATACTACCCATGTGATGGGAGGCAATGGGGTGGTCTCAGGGCTACTGGTCCCCCTCCTCTGTCCAAGACAATTTCTTTGTCCCAAGATTCAAGGTAAAGAGCAAGCAAACGGGGCAGCTGATCAGGGAGTCTGCGTTGAAAGTAGCCTAATGTGACCCAGTAAACATAAGAAAGCATCTCCCCTGACAAGGATGCACAACCCTTACAGGTGTAGAAGCTATTCCAGCTGCCAAATGTAGCACACTCAGCTCTGAACATCCCAAAGTGCTTTATGAAGAGAGGGAACACGTGGTGGGAGTCAGCAGGCTGCAGCACGCTGCATTAGGAGCTACCTGGGACTTCATCCCCCCGCTGCTGGGTTACCTATATTTGAGGTGTCTTCACAGGCACAGGCGGAAGAGGCTGTAAAGGAAACATTTTAAAACTAAGGGTGCATTAGACAACTGATTGCAGGCACTGTGATTTATCGCTGTACTAATGGACCGGATCTCAGAGAACTGAAATCCAATTTCCAGCTCTGCCATCTCAGGCAAAATGCTGAAGCCAAACTTTTATCATCAGTGCTTTTTGGTTGGTTTTCAGAGGTGCTGAGCACCAGCCCACCCCACAAGCTCTGCGTGGAGCAGAACACCAGCCTTCTGAAAAGCAAACCCTCCCTATTGAAAGGCATTCTCCCTTATTAAAAAATAATGATTTTTTTTTTTTAAAAATCAGGTAATATTTGTGCTCGCTTTGTTTTTTTGATAGTTGGGTTGAAAATGAATAGCTTTACCCCATGTTATCAGGACAAATCAAAGTTAAAAATATTGAAAATAAAGGGCTTGTTTGCCCATGATTTCCCCTCACGTGAATAAGGAACATGTCCATACCCACCTCACAAAAGGGGCCTGGGAGAGTTAACTCAGCCCTCTGCAGAAAGTGCCTTGAGATCCACAGATGGAACTTGCTGTAGAAGCGATGCATGGCTAAATAACCAGGTACACTCATATGTGAACAAAACATGCTCATATATTGCTCCATATGTTTTGTAACATCGAGCCCCATGTTGTTTTCCAACATACATTCCAACCTGGAGAGGATCAAACACAGCCCAGAGTATTTTGTCTCTTTATTTCTGAGGTGAGGACAGAGCTCTGACAACACCATTGTCTCTTTTTGGGTACTGAAACCAAAGCAGGGTATTTACTTTATTTTACTTAATTTTTTTTTAAAGGGGGGGAGGAGGGAGAAAAAGAAGGGAAGGTTTCACACACTCCCTAACTTCTCCCTGGACATCTGTCCCTGAACAACAGAGGAGACCTTGGGTTTTGTATCTCAGCTGAAAAGATAAGTGTGGAAACACACCTCCCCTGCTGTCCTGCTGCGGTTTCGTGTGTGGACATGGAGACATCCCTGGGGACAAATATGAACTTAAAGCTTTGACTCTGCCACTGGAGTCTCCTTTTGCCCGTCTCCTGATCCCGGTGAATTCACACCAGCTACATGGGCTCCAACACAGAGTCCTCCACAGTGCACAGAAGCATGTGCTCATGGGGGCTGGTGCCTGGGGAAAATTCTTCCTAAAAAACCCCAAAAAACCTCAAACCAGGAGCAATTTATTTGCCTTTGCAATGCCAGTTTGTGTGTCGCAACTGTAAAAAAAAAAACCCAAACAAAAAAGCAGCAGCACTTGGCTGCTCCAGAAATATGGGGACTTTAGATTCTTATGGAATACTTTTGGCAATTGTACCGAAATGTCATGTTTTTACTGGGTTTGATCACTATTTTTAACTCCTCTACTCACCTATTCCAAGAGGAACTGAATGCTGCCATAAAGACAGCAAGCAGAATACTGCTAATTCAAAACCAGGGCTTCCCCTCCTCCTCCTCCTCCAATTATGCCTCAGCATCTCTGAAAATCCACGTTATACCCCAAAACTACACACGGGATGTTAGGTCACATGAAAAAAGATCAAAGCAGGATGAAGGAGAACAGGAATTATGCCAAAAGCTCTGTTCTTTCTGAATTGCTTCCGAAACACAGGAGAGAGAGATACGGATTTCACGGAGGTTGCAGTGTATCTGGGCCCTCCACAGTGAGATGCAACACATCCTTTAAATCACCTTACCCTGCCAGGTATCCCTGAGGGGAGAAAGCAACTAAACAGAAGACTGGAAGGCAAATTCTTGATCAATCTGTGTGTGAGGTGCTCCCTGAGCCCCGCCAACCCTCTTCCCAAGGTGGTATTCTTCCCCTCCACCCCATTCCAGCCCCAGGAAGAACCCAGTCCCAACCACTCCATCCTCTCCTCAAGGAGAACTGGGTGCTGCTCTGAAAGCAAGGGGGTACCCCAGGGGGAAAGGGGAGAGATCAAATGAGACAAACACACTTTCAATAACTGATTTACAGATTCAGCATTTACTGGATTCCATGCGAATAACCAAGTGTATTCTCTTTGCAAGTTCAGACATGATACAAGCACAACGTGCACAGGAAAAAACCCAAAAAAAAAACCCCAAAGCCCAGCGGTTAGTTTTTATCCTTTCCACTTTTTTGTCCTTTCTGGAGAAGCTGGAATCCAGGTGAGCCTTCGACTTTATCCAGAAATGAGTCCATAGACTGAGAGAGGACTCTTCCCCCAGTCCTCAGCTCCGGAACGTCTGACGCTTCCCAGAGTTTCTTGCATAAGTCATCTTAAAAGTGGAGTTAGCAGCAGGGCAGTCAAGTGGGAAGTGTACAGCGGCCTGCGATCAGGCAGAGCTTCCACGGGCCAGAAGCCAGCCGTTCAGCTTCTTGCAGTAGCCAGAGGGAGCTGTTTGGAGACTTCTCCGGGGAGCTGACTTAGCTTATCCTCCTCTTTGCCACACAGGACACCAAAGGGTGCCCCTTCTGTCCCATCTTCTCGAGGTACACAACAGCAAACAGCACCAAGTCTCAGTCAGCGTGCGGCCGTCCAACATACCACAGCCTGAGGGTCAGCAGCAAGGAAGAAACCCTGCCAGAGCCCATCTACTCCCGGTGCCTCAGAGGCCCCAGCCATCCTTCAACAGTTGCTGCTGGGGAGTACCCCTTGCTTAAAGGACAGCATAGAAGCACATATTGCACAGCACTGCAAAGCCTACGCCCATCCTTTCATGCTCCCTCCACCCCGCTCCTTAAAGAACACACAGTGTGTGTGTATATACTTATCTCTACAAATATATATATATATCTCCAGTGCACCATTGGCCTGCTGTTAGGACACCGTGGTAGGTGGAGCTCTGTGAGCCACGACACAGTTGGTCATGGATACAAGGGCCAGCAAATAAATGATTCCCTAAGTGTCAGACATTTTGGCCCAGAAGATGAGAGATTCATTGACTGCAGTGTGGGAAGAGCTGTTAAAAAAAAAAAAAAGACGACCCCAATTTCAGCAGTCTCAGCCTTCCACAGTCACCTTGACTACCATGTAAATCAGAGCCTTGCCTTTCAGCTTGAAAAAAATAGCATTATTTAACTGGCTGCAATGCCCCTGGATATCAAATACAGCATCGGGCAGATGACACCAAAACAAGAGAGAAAAACTGCATGACTTGCTCACAGAAACAACATATTCTTTCATAATTACATCTGGGGGTACAGGAGAGGGTCCCCTGGCACATGAGTAACCTTCTCTGCAACCTGGAAAGTTTCACAGAGGGAGAATGTATACACTATTAAGTACAGCAACCCTGTAAACAAGGAGACATGAATTATTGCTTTGCTAACGGTGTGCCGTGCTTCCTAGGGGCAGATCGCTTTTAGGTGCCTGTTCCCCCTCAGATTCCCTCCATCTACCTTGTATGAATCAATCTCCTCCTCTTCAGAGCAGGGAGAGGTCTCCTTCCCGTGTGCCAGGGATGCTGCTACCTCAGGCACCGTGTGATTTCGGGGTGAGCCTCCAAGTTCAACCTTGCAGGTGTAACAAAACGATTATAAATCATAGTATCTTACCCCACAGTGTTACTCGCCTGGGTGGGTAGCCCACAGAGCCAAGAGGCACCGTAACTCTAACACAGGAGTAAAGTTCAGCTTGGGTCCAGCATCAAAGCAAGAGCTAGTGCTGGATCCAAAAGACTGATGCACATCCCTTCCCATTCCTCAAAGGGTGAGTGGCATGCTGACATCCTCCTAAAACCAGGAGATGCTCAGCTGACCAGCAAAGCCAAATTTTCAGACATTCCTTTGTTTGGCGGAGGAAAAAGCAACCTTGGATGTATCAAATATAAAGGCAGTAAATTACAGTCTGTAAATGCATCACGTGAACTTGCGGATACATTTAGATCAAAGGAGCATAATGAGATATTCTGAGTAATACAATGAGATATTCTGAGTAATATTGGATGCGCCTAATTACTGAGAACGTGCCTAACCGAGTTTTCCAGCAGCAGTAGCCATGCCCTGCAGGTACTTGTCCATGCAGCCTGTTCCCCCATATAGGATCTGCAGATTGCCAACCTGGATTTGCACCGGTGAACATACACCGTGTCACTGATTCCAAGTGGAAAAAACTCACACATCCAGGACAAAAAGCGTCTGAGTGGCATGACAGTGATGGTCGTCCCACCAAGGACCTAAAACGGCCCCACCGATGAGAATGGAGCTCTTCCCAGTTCGTACCACTGGCAACTGAGACAAGGCTCCGGCCTTGAAATTAGAGCTTGTGTTAAAGCAGAGCTCCTGGGCATCCCCTAGACTCTGCCTCGACTGCTTCTCAGCATCAAGCAAAGTGGAGAACAGGCAATCCAGGTCCCTGGTTAGCTCTACAAGAAGATCTGGGACTCCAGCATTCATTCACCAACTCCAAATCCAAGTGAGCCAGCCCTATCGCCATCAACCCAAGAATGGCTCCGAGCTGATAATTTCATCTCTTTGATGGATCACTTGCAGCCAGACCTGGCTTTTCCAAGGCTAGGAGCTTTTCCTCTGCTGCTTACTAAAATTCCAGGCAAACATATTCGCTTCCTCTAACTAGCCCTCACGTGGAAAAGACCATCTTGAGAAACAGCCCAATTAAATGTGCAACTACTGGTAACCTTTTGTGTTACTGGATCAGGTGGTGCAGCAGGAGCAGCACTGGAAAACACGGGATCTTTGGGAAATGCAGCGTATTATTAGATTTGATGAGATCCATTTTCCTGATGGCTTCTGAAAGATCTCTGTGCTAATTAGCGAAGAATACCACGGAATTATTTAATTATCTGTACTTTTGTGCAATAAAATATGTTGTCATATCACACGCTCTATCTTGCTGTTGCTGTTCATACTTAATGATGCCTTTAGAGTTCGCAATTTCCTTTGTTCTCCCTCTGTAAGTGGTTTTTTGGTGGTGCTGGAGAAGCTGGGTGCAGGGGGGAGAGCAAGGAGGGAAGGCGAAGAAGGAAAAATACCCATTTTGAAATAAATTTTTACATGTGGGAAAATCTTTACACGCCAAGTTCAGCTCCAGTTCCCTATGCAGTACACGGAACGTGTTTCAAGGCTACAGCAGCCCCGTACCCTTCCTGCTAAGGCATCAAGGAATGCTTTCCAGGGCAAGAGGAAAGAAAATATCCCTTCAAAAAATTTCAAATCAGCAAGGAATGGTTTTTAACGAGGAAGAGGTAAATTATGATAATTACTCTGACTGGTAGGGTCCTTAAGCATTGCTAATTAGCATTTATTGCCTGGATTATTGAAACAATGTGTGTGTTCCCAGGAGTGAAGAAGAACTGGGATGCTCTTTCCTTCTGAGCCCTGGGAAAAAAGGCAGGGCAGCAAGAATGCGGCACGGTTGGCAGAGAGGCTCTTCTTCCAAGCATCGCGAGCGCCAGCCTTGTGCAGAGCTGCACAGAGACACCAGGAGATGCGGACCTTTGGCAAGCCCATGTTTCTGAACTCCTTGACTTAGGTCTGCGTTCCACCTTACTCGCAGAGAAGTGAACAAATCTAGGGCAGCACGAAAGGAAAGCAGCCAGTTAACACAGTCAAAAATCATCCGACGGTTGTTGGGAGACGCGGATGAATTTTACCTTATGCTCTGGGTAGTACAGTGTCTCCCATTGCTACTGGGGCTGTGCACAAATGTGCTGTGAATAATCCGTTTCATTGCTGTTAGGGACTGAAATGTGGCCAAAGACTTCATCTCAGAGGAAGCAAAGAGTTAACAAGTTCACCGAGAGCGCGGTGCACTGTGCCATTTCCAGGGAGCCTTTCTAGACTGGGGCGATACGACTTTTGTCTGCGAAGAGACTGCAATCAGATCTAACCCTAGGCTGCACTTTAATATCAAGGATTTATAATGGGGATGAAGTTCTGAATTAGGAATCAATTAGAAATTAATCGATCGTCTAATCGGCGCTAGCCACTACACAGTCCCTCAACCGTAACTTGGTACCTGGCCCAATAAATCCTTAGGTACTTCGGAAAGGACCGAGGAGAGAAAGACACTGAAAGCATTCTCCCTTTTTTGGGCTACGCAACTTGAGGTACTGTTAAGCCTCTTGAAATAAAAGAGCAGCGGCGGAAAACCGCAGAAAACCCTGGACCTTTCCTACCTTCCACCAAACCCCACACCTTCCAACTTGGGAAAGCGAGTTCCACGCTAAGCTACAACCGAGGTCAAAGTCGCAGAGCTGAATGCTAAAGCTGCTGCTCAAGACGAAGCTCCTGGGCACCCGAGCTGTGTGAAATCTGCGTTATTTATTTTCTTAAAGAGCAATATTTAATTTAAAAAAAAAAACCCAACAAAAAACCCAGCCTCACTTTGCTTATCTTTCCCCTTATTAATTATTTGTGTCACACACCGCACGGAATACTCGGGAATGTGTTATATTAAGTGTCACGACAGCATATTAGATATACTTTTAATTGAAACTAGTCCCAGTCTGTTATTTCTTTTTTTTTTTTAATGGTGCTGAATAAGATCTTCGGTCCACACTAAGCCCGATTTACTCTGTTTGTTAACTAAACTAACACCCAACGTTTATCCTCTCTGCTGTTTTCCTCTTAAGATGAAAAACTGCCTTCCCTTTATCCCAGTGAAAACGTTCAACCACACAGGCTGCTGCAATGATTGCTGAAGGAGCTACGCTAATGCTGACACAGGAAAGCCTTACAGCTGTATGGGCACAGCCAAAATAAAACCAAAATGCAAAAGCCCTTCTTTTGTCTGGAGGAGGTTAAAATAAAATAATAATTTAAAAAAAAAACCCAAAATAATAAAAAAAACCCACCCGTTGCAGGAGTAGTTCTGGATTGATTTCCATTCGCTCACAAAGAAATCATTCCAGCTGGATATTTATAACGCAATTAAGTCCCAGCACCGCTGACATTTCTTCAGATCACAGGCACAGATCTGGCTGAGGAGCCCCGGTGAACCTGCCTGCCCTGGGCACTGAATTACCGAGCTCGTGCTGGTGGGCTGGGGGGGGGTGGAATTTAAGGTGGTGGAAGGAGAGAAATCGCATTATATTTCAGTCGTTATTCCCTCTTTTTCTCGTTGCCTTTCCCACTCGAAAGGGAAGGCGTGGGGATGCCGGCTTGCGGCGTTCCTCCTTATTTTTAACTCCTGACAA
>VZTU01022677.1:0-13628 GCA_013400835.1 Zapornia atra
TGCTCTCTGCTGGTCGCTACAGTAGCCTAGGGTAGTTCTACAGAGTAAGAATACCCCCAAATTTTGTAGAAGTTTCTTAGGAATAAAAGATGACTTAATGCTCTATTTTTACCCAAGAAGAGGCAGAAGTAGGTATATCTACCTTTCATTGTATGTTAAAGGTTTCAGTCACAATTCTAAAAACCCTTTAGCTCTTAGTGCTTCACTGATGTGCGAGTTGGCAGGTGAATACAGGTAACAGTAAAAATCAGTCAAGGTTAAATTAGAAGCAATCATTTAGCTTGGAAATCAGGAGAGAAAAATAAGCCAGAACAAAAAAGTGTCCCTTTCTTATGAGGGGCAGAATGTACTGAAAGAAAACAAGTTGAGATAGATAATTTCAGAATTTTGTGACATGGTTGAGCCCCAGCTGACTGCTCACCCTTCCCCTGGCAGAATGGGAAGGCAAACCTCATGGGTTGGGATAAGAATAGTTTACTGGGACACAAAAGAGGGAGAAATAACAAAACTTGTGATACACAGTGCAGTTTCTCACCAACAACCATACAGCTCAGACCAATCCCAAAGCTGAATTGTCCCTGAATCATGTGTTTTGGAACCCTAGAGCCCCTCTGTGACTAGAGCCCTTTTATACTTACTGAGCATGACATCCACGATATGGAATACCCCCTCTGACTAGGTTGGGTCACCTGTCCTGGCTGCATCCCTTCCCAGTTTCTGGTGAAATTTAACCCTCTCCTAGCTGAATCCTGAACAGTTTGAAAAGCCACTAAAGCTTATGTTGACAACACACCTCTGACACTCGAAAGGTATTATGCAAGTTTTGAAGTCCCGAATGGGGATAATCTGGGACTAGCCATAAAACTTCATTTTTACATAGACATAATATCAGGACTTGAGCCTCTTTTTCTAACATGTTTCGTTAAACCAATCTCTCTTATCTTTTAACCCCAGCTAAGTATCACACAGCTGCTGGCTCATTTCCCCTCAGGAAGGATGGGGAAGTCAGAAACATGAAAGTGAGAAAACTTATGAGTAAACATAGTTTAATAAATAAAGCAAAATCTTGATGTGAAAAGAAAACATAACAATTAATTAGTTCACCCCTTCCCATGGACAAGCAAGCGTTCAGACCTCTCTAGGAAAGCAGGTGTCCATTATGCCTAATGGTTACTTGGGAAGGCAAACACCATCACTTCAAGTGTCTCACTCCCTTTTCTTTCTGCTTTGCCCAGTTTTATATGCTGAGAATGACACCATATGGTATGGAATAACTTTTGTTCAGCTGGAGTAAACTGCACTGGCTGTCTCCCTTCCCAACTCTTTGTATGCCCCCAGTGTACTCACTGATGGAATGGTATGAGAAGCAGAAAAGACCTTGACTCCGTGTAAACACTGGTCAGCTCCATACTAACTACTATGAAGAAAATTAACTCTATCCCATCCAAACCCAGCACAATCTTGCAATTATATAACTGTGACTCTTAGTTTATGGTTTTTCAGATGTTTCTTTTTCATGCTCTTCAGATTGCATAATGAAGCATACTATTAGATTCACCCTCTAGTTCAAATAAAAATGATTCGTGTATGAAGTACATGAAGTCCTATCTCAGACTACATAGAAATTAGCAGAAACCACAGACAAGCCTTCCCATAATTAAGTATTCAAAAACTGAACATGTAATTTTCTTTCATCTTTGATAACATTGCTGTTTCTTAACTGATCCATTCTGATTTTGAAGGGAATGAATAGGTTTGAACGTGACATCTTGAATTTTAGGAGACTTTGTTTTCAGAAACAGGAAACAATGAATAGAAAATGCCATTTCATTAAGAAGAATTTAGAACTGCCTCACTGAGCAATGATATTTCAAACAGGCCCAGAATGATTATCAAATATAGACTAAACAGGAAAAGGGAAAACAGTAAGTAGAGAAATATTGACTTAAAAAAAACCAGAAACCCCTGCACCCGAGGATTAAAAAGTTATATTCAGATCATAGAATGACCTGGGTTAGAAGGGACCTTAAATGTCATCTAGTTCCAATCCCCTTGCCACAGGCAGGGACACCCTCCACTACCCCAGGTTGTTCAAAGCCCCATACAATTAGGCCTTGAGTGCTTGCACAAATTCTCTGGCCAACCAGTCCCAATGCTTCAGTATCCTCAGAAAAGAGTTTCTTCCAAATATCTAATTTAATATATGATTTTAAGACCATTGTCCCTTGTCCTGTCACCACATGCCCTTTGAAACAGTTCTCCAGATTTCTTGTAGGCCACCTTTAAGCACTGAGAAACCACAGTGAGGTCTCCCCAGAACCTTCTCTTCTGCAGGCTAAGCAAGCCCAACTCTCTCAGCCTGTCTTAAGGCAACTGTTCCAGCCCTCTGACTGTTTCTGTGGTCTTCCTCTGGACTTGATCCAACAATTCATGTCTTCCCTGTAACAGGGATCCCAGAGTTGGGTGCAGTACTCCAGGTGGGGTCTCACCAGAGTAGTGTAGAGAGGCAGAATCAACTCCTTCAAACTGCAGGTCACACTTGATGCAGCCCAGGATATGGTTATTTTCCTGGTTGCCAGGGCACAGTGGCACCCACTTCCATTTCCCCATTCTTAGAAAAAAGGCAAAACCAGAGAGCTTAATGAACTCCAAATACAATAAGCAAAATATTGGGCAGTGCGCACAGATAGTTTGAGAAAGAGCATTTTTTTTAAAAGAGTCTTTGAGACATCTACTATAAAGTCTACAGGTAAGGTAAAATCAAATTTCGTTCTCTCATTAGAAAAACATTCAGACCTCTGAAGCAGCAAAAACAATAGAAATAGGGACACCATTGCTGAGGTTTAAAAACACCTGTGTGTTATTAACATTGTTCTTATTCTAAATCCCACACACAGCACTACACTAGCTATTAAAAAGAAAATTATCTCTATTTTAGCCAAACCCAGGACAAAAAAAAGATGAAAAATTCCCTAATTAGGACTTTAAACAAGGTCCAGATCAGAAGGAAACATTGTTTTGTATAATAGATTTTATCCTCACAGTTACTTCACTTGGAGCTTTATCTGATTTACAGCTTCATGATTTAAATTTATATTAGTCTTGGACAAGCGAGTCTTGTAAATAAGATATATGGGTTAGGGGACTTAATGCTAGGGTCCCGAGTTCAAGCCCTGAGTTGGCCACTAAAAAGAGGACTGCTGTCCTGGAGCTGCACTGAATCATCTCTCTCTGACAAACCCCTTGCCAAAAAGGACAAAAAGCCCCAACAGTGGCTAAGCATCATATATCACTCCTCACTTCCAGAGGAGAAACAGGCAAACCCTCCTCCATGGGCTAGGATAAAGACGGTTTACTGACAAAAGCACAAAACAAAGAAGAACAATAACAGCCAATTACACTCACACCCAGTGATAATAGAGTAATTTACTGACCTGAAGATTACATGCTGCACAAGACAAGGACCGACCTGATGCCCCAGCAACACTCTGACTGCTCTGAAAGTACCCAGAAGCACCCCTCCCCAACTAACCCCTTTTATGGGGGAGTGATGTCAGTTGGTGTGGGAACAGCCTGGGCTGACTCAGCTCACCTGGGCTGACTGCTCGGGGAGCTGAACTCTGGCCTGGTCAATAGATTAATTCAAAGTAGCAAGAAACATTTACAAAATTTACCTTAGAGTAAACCCAAAATTGAAAAAAAAAAAAAAAGTTTTACATTTGCAAGCTTCGGTAGAATATTTTGACTTACCATTTACTTAGATACAACCATATAAAAAGGGTTTCCATTATTGTAGAGGAACACACTTTAAAGTTTTCTGTCTACAGAAACACTTTTCTTTCTTTGAAACACTTAGCTGTTATGCCAGAAAACATTTCAAGACATAACATACAAATAGTGATTTACAAATGAATGGATCAAACCCAACAGCTCATGTGATCTTAATTTCATGGCAGGAGATGAGAAATTGCTGATGGGTCAGAGAAAACGGGATCTGAGTACTCATATACATCTGTTCCTTGGGGTATATATAGAGAGAGGCTTTTTAATCCCATCTGCTTGTGGTAGCCAGAGCACGGGTTGTATGCTCAGCACTTGGTAACTGGCAGCTCCCGACACAAGTGTAATTTAAGTTTGGTGGGTTGTTTTTGGTTTTTTTTCTTTTGTAAAATCAGCAGAATGAATCCAAGTTTTAAAGATATTCTAGACTTTTACTATCATCATTTAAATTATAGCTTAACCTAGAAAGTACTTTCAAATGCATACAGACTTTAAAGTTGCAAGCAGAACATGAATGTAGTACCCAACATCTCGGAGCAGAGTCCAATGGCTGGTGTCTGATCTAAAAATTTTTTTTTTAGAATTTAAATAAAAATTCAACAAATTGTGCTGATTTGTAGGTTCATAGCATTAGTCAAAAGCAAATAAGAGAGTAATGCATAATAGGGGACTGAACTGGCTTACAATGATCCAGATCATGTAGCTCTGAAGCAGTGTGCAGCGTTGCTGAGCAGAAAATAATCACTGAGCATGACTGCTGATAAGAATCACAGGGATTAGGAAACAGGATGTGTTTCTTCCTGATTTTTTAAGGGCAAGGTAGATGGAACAGAGAGAAAGAGAACACAGTGACTATTTCCTTATTTCCCACATTTTTTTTTTTCCCTCTCCATGAATATTATTGTATTTTGTTTTTATAGAATATATTCATCTGATGGTATTAAAGTCCTTTAAAAGGTCAAGTATTTTGTAAAGCAGCCTACAACGTGGATATTCTACATCCCTGAAACAAATGCTGAAAACAAGAGAAAAATTAAAATGTTCAGTCTAAACTTTTCAAATTTAGGAATATTAGGAATTTAAATTCACATGAAAGGACTTAATAGCAAAGTATGACTTTCTGATACAAATAACAGACAATAATTTTTAAAGAAGGAAAATCACACTGTTTATTTAGATACATTTAACTGAGTGAGTGTAAACAGCTCAGTCCCTGTTAATTGCTTAAGACACATAGTGAATTAATGGCAGAGGAGAATAGAGTACAGGTGCCTCAGGCATCCAGTTATTTTCCCATATTAAATAAGACTCCTTCTGCTTGACGCAGAAATAAATTTGAAATAAAAAAACCCCTGACATTAGCTTACCACAAGGCATCTTCTGGATGCAAAATGAGCATCTGGGAGGTGGTGGGAGGGCATGGAAGAGGGGAGCAGGTTTGCTGTCACGACCCTGTCATGGACTCGCACTGGTGCAGTCTGGTTCTGAAGGTCTGCACCCTGTGAAAGAGACCCACACTGGAGCAGTTTGTGAACTGTAGCCTGTGGGAAGGACTCGTGTTGGAGAAACCCATGGAGGATTGTCTCCCATGGAAGGGACCCTACTCTGAAACAGGGGAAGAGTGTGAGGGATTTTTTCCCTTAGGAGGAAGGAGTGGCAGAGACAACTTGTGATGAATTGACCACAATCCCTTATTCCCTGCCCCCCATGCCTGTAATTTCTCATTACACTAACTTTGGGGTTTTTAGGTAATAAATTAGATATTTTTTTTAACATTGCACCTGTTTTGCCCATGATGAACTCTCCTTGTCCTTACCTTGACCCATGAGTCTTTTGTTATATTTTCTTATGCCACCACATTGTCAGCCTTTCCTTCTCTTGCTACACTGCCTCCCCTGAGCAGAAAGCAAACCAGGTACAGACAGTTTACACCAAGCTTTATTGCTGCCTGTCTTGTTTGCCCTCAAACTGCATTGACATCCTTTGGCATTTACCACAACAATGGACTACTGTGGTAGTACAGGCACCAAAGGTTCAAATAACAAAATAGCAACAGTGGAAGCGTGTCATCAGTTTCTTGAAATCAGAGAGAAAAAAGATCCTTTAGGGTATCTAATCATCTTTCAATACCAGAGAGCTGGCTGGATGTTCCCAGGACACATTTACCAATCTTTTATCTAGTCCAGATTTGCATAATTCACCTTTCTCTCAGGAAGTTAACAGAATCTTTGTCATGGGAAATGTTTCTTAGCATTCAGTCTTAAATTTCTTTGCTTAATATCATCCCATGCGCTTAGATAATGAGCTTAGCAAGCTATAACGAGAGAAAGAGCACTTGCTGGCCAAGCAGGTTTTTGCCAAACACATTCAACTCCATCACAGATGTTGTACCGTTGTTCTCAGCCCTTTTGACATATGCAGTAATTGGGGAATAATTCACTTGCACTGCCAGAATGAATCCTATATATTCTGTGCAATGGGAAGCTGATAGGAACAGAGAAAAAACCAAACCTATGTATAGAGAGGATAAAACAATTTTTTTTCTGTGTGTGAATATGGGGTCCTCTGCTATTGGTGTAAGTTCTACTTGGTAGTGTTGGCTTAAGGATTTACTATATTAAACTTATCATCCCAAATTGAGTTTGGTTATATTTTATTAGCAGTAGTAGCAATGACACTGTACCTGGTGTTGTGGGTTGACCCTGGCTGGAGGCCAGATGCCCACCAAAGCTGCTCTATCGCTCCCCTTCTCAGCTGGACAGGGGAGAGAAAATTTAATGAAAAGCTTGTGGATTGTCCTTATTCTATAGGGTAACTTCCCAAGCCTCTGTCTGAATCTGAATTCCACTTTCAATATTTTTACAAACATATGCAAATAATTAGGACACAGCCAACAAGCAAAATAAATAAGCAAACAAACATCAGAACATTACCAACAGAAGAAAGCCCAAGGAATATATCCATTCACCAGACAATTATAACAAAACAAAGTCCATCAGGCTAATACTCTTAGTATCTTTCTATTTAACTACATCCATAAAATGAGTAACAGAGCACAATTAATGTCAGGCACAAAGAAACTTTCATAAGCAAAGTTTTAAAAGTCTTTCAATATTTTGACTGGTTTTAAGTCAGCTGAACCTGATAAGCTCCATCACAGGTTGCTTGAAAAAAAAGCTGTTATTGTCCCAATTTTCTTCAGTGTCATTACTGGGTGTATCTATGTTACTTACCAGAACAGCAAGGGAAGGATTGAACTTCAATGTGCAGTGATGTCTGATGGCTATATTAGAATATTTAGAATAGTGTTTTACTTTGGGAAAAAAAAAAAAGAAAATTTGCTAGTACTGGGTAAGCAATGCTCATGCATAGAAGTAACTGGTGAAAGACCTTGTGCCGGTATTGCAGATGTGGCAATTCTCTGGTGCCTTAGTGTGTGATTTTGATCTTTGCTCTTCCAAGAGGGAAGCAGATTCAAGCTTATCAGTGGCACACCTGCGTACATATTACAGGACTTCATATGTAGACATAAGGCAAATTCTCACCAAAAATAACTCTTTCTTGGTACTACATTGCTACGCTTGTTACGATTGCCTTACCAGACATCTAGAAAGAAAAATACTAACTAAAAGCAAACAAGTATGTGATTGACAGCAAATACTGATTAGCCAAGAGCAAATCTCAATCTCATCTCATTTTGTCCTATGACAAAGTGAAAGTCCCTCAAAGCATAGAGGGGATGTAAATGAGAACAGCTGGCTAGGCAGCTGCTTCACAGAAAGAGATTTGGTTGTCCACAAGCTGACCACAGGGTTATGTTTTTTGTGGAAAGAAAAAGCATGTGGCAGATTTCAAACAAAGTATGGTTTCTATGAATATTCACAAAAACTCAGCTGGAGTCCTCTTTCTGGACTAACACTTCAAGAAGGGTGATGGAGGAGTAAAGACACAGGAGTAGACTGGATATGAGTAGAAGTTTAGTAAGTGTGATTCTCAGCGAGTGATCAATAGAGTTGGAGCCACTAAACATAAGAATAAGAGCAAATGCATATGTAGTAAGTTCTCTGAGTGGGCTGGTAGCCAAGAGGGGAAACAAACTGTGGCTCAACAAATATGATGAGACTTACATTAAGAAAGAGTTGGGGGGTTGGTAGGAGGGGGTTTTAAATGAAGTATTAAATTGATGGAAAAATCAATGTTTTTCTGTGATGAGTATTTTAATAGTTAGTAGTCAAACACCAAATGAGAACAATCTAATTCATATGCTTTTGGCAGAAAAATGAACTAAGCTTCTAAGCTCTGCTCAAGTCTAGTGCTCTAAATGTTGATGGCTGAAGGAGAGGCATTTCTTCCCTCTCTCTCAATGAACAGTTAACAATTTCCTTAGAGTTACTTGCAGAAGACATATTATACTGACATTCAAAAATACCAAATGCTTAATATTCTTAACCTTTTTAAGAGCTGCGAGTGGATTTGTGTAGACAAGAATATAGTGCCTCATCTGTAACACTTGTGTTTATATTATTCCTTATGTAAAGTAGACTAGTATTTTAAGACTGTTCTTTTTGGTATGGTCTGGTACTTTTTACATTTTAAGCAAGACCTTAAGCAATTGAACAACTTGAAAACCTCCTCCCCTTCCTTCTTCATTAACCTTGGCATCTGCAGTGTTTCTAACATCATCTCACTCCTCTCTCTCTCTGGCTGCAACCACTACCAGTCTTCCTACCCCTTCATTTCCTTCTTAAATGGCTGCCACTGTTAGTGGCTGGCTCAGCCTTGGTGATCTGTGGGTTCATCTTGGAGCCATCTGGCATTGGCTCTATCAGACCTAGGGGAAGGTCCTAACACCTTCTTACAAAGCCATCCCTATAGCCCACTCCACTACTAAAACCCTGCCACACAAACCCAAAACACAGGTATGTTTATTTTCCTGTCCATCAGTTACTTATATAAGAGAATCTAAGAAGGGTATTGTGAAAAATCATTATTCAGCATTAAAATATGCCTCAATCCTTACAAGGAAGTTGCTTGAAAAAATACTGTTATTTTCTCAAAATGTACTATGCAGTTGCTTCTTTTTGTGTGTAAAAGAATATTACAGTAATTTTCTGTACTGAAAGAAATACATGGCAAGAAGCTTTTTCTCTTCAAGGTTACTCAGATAACTTCAACCAGGCTAAAGCTGATCCTTGCTTCAGATCCTCTGCTGATCAGATTTTGGTAGTACCCCTTGAAATATCTGGCACTCTGATGGAGTGTTATCATTTCAGAACTACTATTTTTCCTTTCAGGTGAGGTGCAGCCTCAGACATATATTATTATTGTGACAGCAGATGTAGGACGTAGCAGTGAAGTGATTGCTATACACCAGGGCTTTGCCCTACTGCAAACTTTCCCTTTTTTAAGCATATGGTCTGATGGTGCAAGATCTTGCTCTAATGTTGTAAAAGAACGTGGAAGTGCAAGAACACAGAGACCGGCGAGGACTCCACTCTGTTTTGTACAGTAGGCTTTCACACTTGCAAAATACTTCATATTTGTCTGGTAACGACATTAAGATGATTAAGGGCCTGGAGCATCACCGCTATGAGGAAAGGCTGAGTGAGCTGGGACTGTTCAGCCTTGAGAAAAGAAGACTAAAAGGGGACCTTATTAATGTTTATAAATATCTTAAGTATGGGATGCAGGGGGAAATGGCCAGCCCCTTTTCAGTGGTGTGTGAAGACAGGACAAGGGGCAATGGCTGCAAGTTAAAGCATAGGAAGAACTTTTACACAGTGAGGGTGACAGAGCCCTGGGACAGACTGCCCAGGGGGGTTGTGGAGTCTCCTTCTCTGGAGATATTCCAGCCACATCTGGACGCCTATCTGTGCAATGTGAGCTAGGGACCCTGCTTTGGCAGGGGGGTTGGGCCCGATGAGTTCTGGAGGTCCCTTCCAACCCCTATGATTCTGTGATTCTATGATTACTGTAAAGTTGCAGAGACTGACAGATAAAGATTATAATATGATGCTCACACTTTGTGTCTTCCATCATCGTCCCCGTCAGTCCCTTCCCCCTTTAAGTGTAAAGCCTGCACTGGGGCCAGGGAGAAGACTTTAATGTGACAATGAGGATGCTGGACTTCCAAAGAAACTACAAATCAGGTTTCTCAAAAATGTTTTTTAAAACGTTGAAGTTTCAGGAAACCCTGTAGGAAAGTTACATGGTATATTGCAGCCACTTTTCCTGCTATTGACTAAAAAACAAAATCTCCTGGGTGAAAACCTTATTAACAACGAACATCAATAATTTCATAGGGTAGGATATTAAAGAAAATTTTCTATTGCAATACAACTACAGAAGAAGGTGAGATTATGCTACAGTTCCTAAAAATACATAACAAAACCAATATTATTCACATATTAGAGTTGGTGTCATTTCAAGCTGCTTTCTTATATTTTCTTTCTCAAGGTGGGAAGGAAACAATGTGAAATTTGCACCATAAGCTTCACAACAAAAAAAGTCAAGCAAATCCCCAAACCAAAACAAAATAATACCACAATAAAAAAGTAATTTCAATGTAATAAATATACATTTTAAAAATATCTCACTTGGGGGAATCTAAAGGGCTAGACAAAGCATATGGTAAATCCGTATTTTTTTCCTATTTGATTTTAATTTTTGAACTTAAACTCTAGTTTGTCGGTTTATAAGATATTGTTTGTGGCGACCGGCAGAGAGCAACACTCAATTCGATGTGAATTTTAGGTGAAGCCATTTTATTAGGTGAAATCACACAGATTATATACCTTTATTACTGCAAACGTGGCAAGCTAAAAAACTGCTAATTGGTTACAAACACTGTTCACACCATATTGATTGGTTAGTAATCATAACGAGTTCTGATAAACCTATCTGATAGCAAAATATTGTTAGTTTACCTTTAATACCTAAAAACATCCGCACACCTGCTGGTTTTGACCATCTTATTATGGTTGGTTCTTAACATGTTCCGTTACTCCCAAATACCTTCCCATAACTGCTTCTTGGTTTAGGGTAGCCTGTACCCCTATCAACAAGGCCGCTGTGTTTTGAGAATGTGATTATTAGGATCCTCTCAGCATGAGTAACTTCCCCTTTCTCATGGGAACAGAAGAATATTGTCAGGGCCTAAATCTTGGGAGAAGAGAGCTAGGCCACTAGCAGGCCTGCTGTCTTCCCCAACAATTTTTGAAGACGATTTTACACTTGAATTAGTTCATTGCACGATCCATAATGCTAAAGATATGACTCATGGTATTCTTATTTGATGTCTTCCTAACTTTGGCTGTGGGTTACTAAAGGAATTTATAATTCCTCTTAAGTCCTAAATGTCAAGTACTTCAAGAGTCTATCGTGTCTTTCAAAAGTCAGGAAAGTAACAAACAGAGCAAATTGCTCCAGGAGCAATGAACATTTTTTTGGTCTTCTGCTTGAACAGTACGTGAGGTATCAGGCTTTTGATTCCCAGCAAAGCAATAAGGGACATAAAATGACTGTGAGTAAAGTAATTATCATAACTTTGTTTTTCTTGACATATTTTACACCTTTGTAAATGGCTTATGAAAGAGAAATTGTAGCCTCATTTCATCTATGAGATACAAAGTATAGACACAGTCATTTGCATGCTTTTCAGTATGCATTGTATTGCTTTGGCTAAAATAAATGATTTTTTTTGGGTTTTTTTTTTTCTTAGTTTGTTATAGTATGCATCATGGTAAGTTAGTTTTAATCTCCAACATTGTAGCAAACGATTTCACCAATGGCTAATATTTTACATGGAAACTTAAACTTTTTTCTCCTCTGCTTCATACTAACTTTTCTTCTGAAATGTTTAGGTTTTTTTTTTCTTTTTCTTTTTTGTTTTTTCCTTTTGGTGACATTAAGCTTTGAGGAAAATTTAAAAAGCATAGAAGTGGATGAATATGTAGGCTTTGCCTTCTAATCGCTAGTATGCATTGTCAGTGTTCTTCAGAGGGTAAAGTTTTGCTGAATGTGTGACTTATTTGCCATACTAATGTTTCAAAAATACCACAGATATTCAAGTTCTGATTCTCCACTCCTTTCTCTCAGAAAATAAAATATGCTCTGATTATTGGGACATAATGCAGTAAAGAATAAATCAGGAAATTAGAAAATGACACACTAAGAAATGTACCGATATCAAAACCCTTTAGTTCATATTCTAAAACTATAAATTTTTGAATAAATGGAATAAGATTATTGGTATCAATACACTTTCTGTTGTGTTATCCAATCTTCTACACCAGTGAAATTGCGCTGCTGATACTCCTCTGTTATTAGACCTATGCAGAGTTAGGGATTACTGTACCAGCTCTATCTTCATGCTCTTTCTGAGATAAATTCTTGGTTTAGCTTCCTAACTGATCTGTGTCTCCCACTCATTAGAGAACACAATTATTCATTGACTTGGACTCAGTGATCAAGAATGTGATTCTTAAGGAAGAGTACTGCATCCAAAGATAGATCTTCAGTGAAAATCTTCCATGTGATGTACCTCACCAGCTGGACTTCTCAAGTGGCCATAAAACTTATACATCCAAGTTCCTACTGACAATTCTTACAAAACAGAAGAAATGCAAGGATACATGGATACTCTGTTCAGATCTTTGCTTTGCCTGATGTTGCCTGCTTCCCTTCTCCAGTTAGTGTTAGAATAGTCATGATTCTGTTTTACATTTATTGATGTTTTATTATTTTGGTTATTGGATCATATTTTGAAAGTCAGCCACCAGTTAACTGCTTCCAGGAATGGTATTTTTTTTCTGTCTACTAGCTGGCATGTAAAATGTTCAATGAGGTAATGTATATCTAGTTTGGATTACTTCTCTGATAACCAAACATGCTGTCCCAAATGAAAAGATTGTCCTTGCTATATTCTTATTTTATTGTGATATGGATAATAAGCAACCCAGAGTCAGAATTAATAGACTTGTTTCAGTCTGCATCTTCAAAGTGCACACCATTATGACATTAAATGAAAGGATAAATTTGTTAGCATATATGTTTTTGGTGGGGTGAACAGAATGAGGAGAAGAAGAATATTTATGGGAAAAATATTTCATTGGTTTAGGAAATGAAAAAAAACCAGGCAAACTTTAAAGGGAGTGAGAAAGCCACATCTTTTCATGTTGAATCTTTGCAGCAGTAGCCAGATAGAAATATAAAATGCAAAATATCAGGACTCTGAAATGCTGCTAGAAAATAAAAGAACAGGCCTGTATTTAACAATACTAAAAATAGTTAGTGCTCTCAAGTGGACTGCAAGCTATGGAGGGGATTAGAAAAGCCAAGCCACTCCAAAATCTTTTACAACCTCCTTGTCTGGCATAGAAGGCAGCTCTGATTATATAGGAGTGAATGGAGAGGGCTTGTAAGAAGAGTAAGTGAAGATTGCTTTCAAATCTTTCAGTTTTGCTTAGCTGCCATTTTGAAGTAGTAAAGGAGATATGTAACAACAGTAAATAATACTCCAGTAGCAAACTGGGAGAGGGACAGAAAAAATTTATTCTTTACTAATGAAGAGCAGAAATTAACCCTGAAACTGCTCTCATCTAAGGGTACAGGATGTGATCACAAACAAGTGCTGGCACAGTGTCATTAGTAATGTAGCTTTAGCATAACCTATTTAAGTAATACCTTAGTATTTAGCATTCTTTATCATTACCCTATGTCCTGAAGCACCATGAAACACTTCAGCTGCTGCCTCTCCAGGGAACAATGAAATCTGCCATGCATTGGTATGAAAGAGTTGTCAAGACAATCTCTGCTGTTCTTCTAAATGATGTGTTCATGGGCTCTAA
>VZTU01022678.1:0-20794 GCA_013400835.1 Zapornia atra
TCCATCATCAGTATCTAAGCAGCATGATAGCATAATAATACGTCAGTTGTCACTTTGTAACATGCAAGTTTTATTCCCAAATTACCCCAGTAACCTAAATAAGAAAGGCAAAATGCACAAAGAGTATGGCCATCTGGAATACATAATGTGGAAAGATCTGCAATGCATTACATGGTCTGGAAAGTGGCTGGTCGAATTCCAGAGAGCTAAGATAGACTTCAAAGTCTGGCCGTACATCAGTGAAACTGCTGATCAGCTCAGATATTTAAAGTGGGTGTAGATGAATGAATTTATTACTTTTTTTTTTAATCTGTTGCATTCATATGGGAAAACATGACCGTAGACAGGTTCTCCATTGATTTCATGCTTGGTTCTTTTGTTTTTAACTGTATGGTACATTTTCAAAATTTTACATCATACTGCAGCTTTACAAAAAGAGTATTTTCCCATCTTTTATCAAGTACAAGGGAAAAAAAAAAACCAACAACCCAAACCAAAAACCAAACAACCGTAAGGAATACGACATGACTCAAATACCTTAAAAATATAGTTAGGCAATTTTAATTTTTAAGTAATGAAAGGCAAATCAAGCTGAGCTTCCAACTTTGCTTTGTTTTTAACTGAACCCAAAACCATCCGCCACTGGGGATTTTTCATATTTTTAATTCAAACAGTTTCCTCCTGAATTAATTGCTATGTCTGACTGTTATTTACCCAGACTTCCAGTTTTTCTATTTTTTGTTGGAGGAAGGGAAAGAAAGATGAAGCCATACACTTCATTATTTTCATGTGCTGATCCTAGAGTCACATGCATCAGAAATGGGATTTGGATGTGCTCAAGACATATTTTACTCAGACTATAAATGAAACCATGAATTTCCAAACTTTGATCATCTCTAATGGCACAACTGCATTACTCTACTCTTCATTTTCCTGTGTTGAATGTTGGTGTTAATGCAATAGCTCATCTAAAGAGTATCATATAAATTCATACATATATATAGCTCATATAAAGACCTCTCCATAGTTAGAAATGCTCTAACTAAGCACTACTGTCTCAAAACTGTATTTTCCCTTTCAGGAAGATAAGAATAATTATCTTGGAATAATGATGGCCTTAGAAGATAAACTATTGTCCCCAGGATCTTTCTCCATCCCATTAATGAAGTCACTGAGGAAGATGGATATATTTTGTATGTACGGGTTTGACATAAATCAGCAAAGTTTCTGGAGATTTCTATGCTGTGATGTGGAGACCTTATAGCTCTCTATAACTTCCTGAAGGGAGGTTGTAGTGAACTGGGGGCCGGCCTCTTCTCCCGTGTAGACAGTGACAGAACTAGAGGGAATGGTGTCAAGCTGCGCCAGGGGAGATTCAGGCTGGACATTAGGAAGCACTACTTCTCGGAAAGGGTAGTCAGGCACTGGAATGCACTGCCCAGGGAGGTGGTGGAGTCACCGACCCTGGGGGTGTTCAAGGAAAGACTAGATGTTGTATTGAGGGACATGGTTTAGTGGGAGCTAGTAGTAATAGGTGAATGGTTGGACTGGATGATCTTTTAGGTCTTTTCCAACCTTGATAATTCTGTGATTCTGTGATTCTGTGGACAAGGGCAGAAGAATGGATAGGAACATCAGCAAAAAGCATGTCCATTGTTGAAGGAAGGAAGGGTCAGGGGTTTGGTTAAAGACTGGTAGTTGTTGCAGCTAGAGTGGACTGTAGCTGTAACTATAGATCAGACGATTACAGCATCTGCCACCTCCCTGCCAAGGGCATTCCTCTGAAGTTCTCTGAGGTCTTTTCACTGATGCATTCTTCACCAAAGCCTCAAGAGCTGAGGTTTGAGGTGATTTACCTTATTGTTGCCAGCTTCTTTGAAAAATCCATAAAGGCAATCTGTATGGTCATTTGGGTCATCAGCTTCCTGTTTCTCCTGAAACCCAGATGTAAGAAATAATCTGTCTGGGAAAAAAAAAAGGGAAAAAAAAGAAAGGAAAAAAAAAGACAAAACAAAAAAGTTGGCTGAACATTTCAAAACCTTCACATGCCACAGAAGTTTGGGTGTCATTTTCCTCATGTTTCATTCATACCTTTAAAAGAAGAGGAAAGGAAAACATGTACTTAATCAAAATCCCAGCCGCACTTCCTGAGCCTATGTGTTTTGCAGATGGGAAGACTCAGAAGACAGATTGATTTTTAATCAAAATTAAATAAAGAAGACCATCTGTTTCATGTAGTAAAAATGTACCCTACAGTCCTGGTCATATGACATGGCTGCTCATGGCATCAGTGGCTCCATTATAGGGAAAGTATGGTGATAGCACATACTTTTTACAAAGAGGCACCATCTGAGCAAAGGGTGACCTGTGGTAGATTATCTCAAAAGCAGTGTTTAAGCCATCATTTACCACACCTTGGCACTAGAGACTGGATGAAAAGAGCAACACACCATAGATTCCCTAAAAATAAAATTTTCTTCGTTATAGAAGCAGATCATAACTCCCCCAACTGTTCAAATAGCTTAACATTTCCAAAACAGTTGCAGACGAGGTCTAAACTTTGTTGTCTGGTTGCAATCTCATTGTCTTTTAAGCAAAGGAGTGAGAAAATGAAAATGGCCTGGAAAATTGCCTGGAATATTTTATCCCACCATACAAATTTCTATTTGCAAGTAAAGGCATTCTTGTTTGAGAAGGAGTGAAGCTTTATTTGCATTCGAGCAAATAAACACTAGTAGCTATGAGTACAGTGCCATGATTTGTTACAGTTGTTTTCATGCTTCAGAAAACAAAATTGTGAAAAGCAAAAACCCAGGGTGGTTTAGGAAATATGAATAGAAACCAAGCATAACATATTGATAACTCAGAGGTTAACTTTTCATTAAGTCATCCAGAAAATATTCGCTAATTATTATACTGTTTACAAAAATCAGATCACTTAAAGAATGATTCATTCACAGAAAACAAATGTTTCCTAGATAACAATTTTCAAAGAAAAACAGTTCAGCTGGCTGTAGAAAGGTCTGATAAACATACTAGGCTAAGAAACAAACCTAAGTGCAGTGGTCTGCTAGAGTCTGAAGTGCACTGGATGTAGCTACATTGGAAAGCAGTTTGGAACTCAGGCCAAAAGATGTGGGCATTCAAAAATCCCAATAGTTATTTATAAGGCGATTTGTCTTTAAAGCCTCTCCAGATCTGCTTTATAAATTGGACTACTGAGGGCTGTTTAGTGGAAGCGTAAGATAGTATCATAACCCATTCCTCATAGAGAGAGATAACAGGTAAGAGGAAATGGTATTGCAGGGTGCAAGAAACTCCCAAAACTCAGGGCTGTATGGTGGAGGATTCTCTAGAACACTGTACCCACCATTTCTTGAGTAAGTTTGAGGGCAAGGTAAAGCCTTGCCTTTCTTATCACCCAGGTATTGTATATTATGAGTATACTCAACCTTGCAAACATTTGTTAAAACATGTTATTCCAAAGGTTCTTGAGTAACTTTTGGATTACTTTTAATGATACTAATGATAGATCTTAAAGATGATCCAGATTATCTGCACTGCTACTTAAAAGAAAGGAGGGAGGAAAAAAAAAGAAAGATGTATTCTCTCCTTGTTACCAAAAGGAAAATTACTGTGTAGCAGCCAGAAAAAACAAACTGACTCTTCTTCCTGGGGAGCTGAGTACTCCTACTCCTCTTTTCCAGGAGCTGCAGCTGCTAGCTCTTGCCTAACACAGCTGTGGGTTTCCAAGCAAAACTCTGTATTATGAAAATTAGGAAGGGAGGGGTGTGTAATAGAAAAAGTGCCCACGTATATGAAATATATTAGGGATGGCACTAGACAGAGAACAAGAAAGCTTGAGAGAAGTGTCAAGTAACTACTCTGAAGTGTTCCTTGGGTTATAAGGCCTTGTATATCTCTTAAAATCATCATATCTGGCAGCCAGTCAAGACCAAGCTTGCCAGTCAGTGTTTACTGAAAGTCTGAAAGCAGGACATTTATCTGTTGGGTTAAGTTTTACATGCATGCCTTTCTCTTTCGTCTTCCTGTCTTGCTTCATGTTTTTCCTATTCTCGTTTAAATGTTCAATTTTTTAGAATGGTTTAATAATCCTTTGAAGCATTTAATTTCCTCTTTGCCAGTCTAAGCCAAAACACAGACTACATTCAGTTTGACTGATGTTTGACCATGAAGATTTTTTTATACCTCTGGGCACCGCACGTGTGTGCATGTGTGTGCACACACACAGAGATGTGTGCAAGTGAACACACACACACACACACACACACTTTAGAAAAAAACCACCAATCTGTTACAAATCTGAAAGCAATCTTTGGCCCAAATTCCTCAAGAGCTCATTCAGGGACTTTTACCATGGCAATAGGAGGGATGTCCCTCATGTTCACAATTATTGAATCGAGAAATATCTAGACTGCTTTCAGAGCACCATCCAGCAGTGGAGTGTGTGTCCCATTAGAAAACTAAGCTTTCTTTGAGAATTACTGATGATGAAAAGCTGTACTTATTTTGCCAGGCAAAGTATGCAACTTAATGTGTACTCCCCTTAGGGGCTGACATGGAAAAAAGACCTAACTGAAGTCTTCTGATCTAATGCCCAAAATATATTGCATTTCTTTGCTTTATATATTTTAATGAAAAAAATATTTTTAAAAGGTGAATATTTAGACATAAAAGAACCAAAATAATTATGTTGTAAATGTCAGTTCTTCATAAATGAAGCAATAAGGCATATAGAGCAGGAGCAGGGATACATCATCAAGCAGGTAACTCTTTTTTAAAGCGGCATTCCAGCAACTAAGGTTTTCAAAAGTTGTAACACCTTTGAAGGGATATTATCTTTCTGTGGCCGAAGTCCTTTTCTTACCTCCTTTGGTTAGTTTTGAGGAAAATCACAGTGCTGTTAGCACGGTCTCATGACAGTCTTGCAACGACTGGCATCCATGTGCTCATCCACTCCCCCATCCAAGGCTAGAGCTACTCAGTTTCTGCGTGTGCCTGCAGCCACGCAGGAGGGTGAACCACCAGAAGAGAAGACAGGGCAGAGCCTGGAAAGCCCGTGGGAGCTCCATTTGTCTCAGCCTTACTCCACAGTGTTTTCCTCTGTAGTCTGTTGGAGAAATTACAAAATAAAATAAGCAGAGCAATAAAGAGCTCGTTTGTCCAGAACAAAACAGCGAAGATTCCACCTGCACTGGGGTGGTTTTACACAAAGATGCCCTTTTATTTTCCTGACAGTTTGACAGAAGCCTACATCTCCAGCAACTCTCTTCCTTCTGTCCTGAGCAGAGCAGCCACAAACATCGCTCTTTGGTTTTCAGAAGGCTCTCCCACAGCACAGTCAGTACACAACCCAAGGTGCTTTTTCATCATAGAGGGGGAAGGTCACTCTGCTATTAAAAGGAAACCCAAAAGAAGCACTTCTTCCAGATAACCCACGCCTAGTCCCTGATGGGCTTTCTTTACATCTTTTCTCAGGGAGCCCCAGCTTGGCTACACAGAAGCAGAATGTAGGATAACTGTGGTCATCTGAGTATAAAACAGCTGCACTTTCTTAGGAACACATTATAAGTGTGCTGCCTTCTACTCCAAAAATTATTTGTCAGAACACTTACTAGCCATTTTCTGTACCTAGTTTTACAAAGGATGCAGGGAATAGTGAAGCTGAGACTGCATCCTAAATAAAGAGGATCAGTGTAGATAAACACCTATACATCTTCTCCTTCATATCTGGTTTGCAGAATGGTCACTTTTGTTCTCAACAACTTCACAAAGATGCCACAGGATCCCAGGAGTGGACTGTGCCTGCCCAGATACATCAGGTCCTTTCTGACCACCAGCTCTAATTCTGAAAATGACATATAGATTTATAGGAATTGCATGCAGCTCAGAGTATTTCCAAAAATGATATATATATTTTAATAGGAATTGTGTGTAGTTCATATTTTGAAGCTATATAATTTTTTATGTTCCTTATACTCTTCTGAAAATGTCAATGTAGTGGAAAGGTGAAATATTAGACCATTCTCTTCTGTAGGCTGAACAAACCCAACTCTCTGTCTGTCTTCATAGGAGAGGTACTCCAGCCCCAGAGCATCTTTGTGGCCATCCACTGGACTCACTTCAACAGATTCAAGTCTTTCTTGTACTGGGGACCCCAGATCTGATCACAGCACTTCAGGCCAGGTCTCACTAGAGCAGAGTAGAGGGGCAGAATCCCCTCCCTTGACCTGCTGGTCACATTCTTTTTTTGGGATTTTATTGGCATTCTGGGCCACAAGTGCACCTTTCTGGCTCATGTTGAGCTTTTACATCAATCATCCCCCCCAAGTCCCTCTCCTCAGGGCATTATCCTCCCAGCCTGTAGTTGTGCTTGGGTTTGTGCTGACCCATGTGCACTTGGCTTGTTGAGCTTCATGCAGTTTGCATGGGCCCACCTCTCAAGCCTGTCAGGGTCCCTCCGGATGGCAACCCTTCACTCCAGCATGTCAATTGCACCACACAGCTTGTTGTCATCAGAAAACTTGCTGAGACTGCATTTAGTCCTACTGCCCATGTTGCCAACAAAGATGCTAAACAGCACCAGTCTCCCTACCAACCTCTGAGGAATGCCACTTGTCACTAGTCTCCACTTGGGCATCAAGTCATTGACTGCAACTCTTTGAATGTGACCATCCGATCAATTCTTTATCTACTGAGTGGTCCATCCATCAAATCCATGTGTCTAATTTAGAGACAAGGATGTCATGCAGGACTGTGTCAGATGCTTTGCACAGGTCCTTCAGAGGGCTACACAACAGCTGAGATTACCGAAAAACTTGCAGTACAACCTAGATTTTATTGGATTATGAAACCTAAGACAAAACCCTGAAGAGCAAAAGAATGAAGTAGAAAGGCCATTCGGAAGCTGATCAGTGCTTTTTATGTTCCCGTATCTGTCAGATATGATGTTAAACATTCTCTGCTCAACACTGGCTAGAGGAATTTCAGAAATGTAATAAAGCCATAGTTTTGCAGTGAAATCATCCATGGTGAGAGCTAATTGAGTTTTGAAAAATGATGGATTTACCTGCTGCACGGAAAAGCCAAAAAAGTTCTGCTTTGAGCACTTTCAAATGCATAAAATATTTTATTATTACGATTTCTGCTCTGAAGTGCATTTGGAACAATAAATCCATTTTAGAAGTTATTCAGGAGGATGCAGAACACAATAGGTTCTGGATGCTTGAGATTATGCGTTTAAAATACATGTGCATGTTTCAAATTGAGCTTTGGAATATACTGCCATCCTTTAGCTACTATATATTTAGCTTATCAAATTACAAAAATAAAATTTTTTATTGTCTTCTTATGCAGATCAATATCATAATGACAAATAGGTACAGGCAAATAATATATTAGAGAATTTCTCATTGCTTTTATGTACATGCATACACATCAGATCAGAATATATCAAGTCCTCATTTCTCATGTGTGGATAGGGACAGCACAGAATATTCTAAGTGGAGTTACCTACATGTATCTAAGGAAATACAGTGTCACATGGTCTTGATAAACTCACATTTATAAACCAGAAGTGTTCAGCTAAAAACAGAAATAAGGTTTTAAAGATGGGTTGTGGGTTGCTTCAGGAATTTTTGTGTGCAAACGTTACCCAATGTTAAAAAATATTTTGCTTTCAAACTAGAACAGCTAAATGTACCCAATAAACCCTAAACGATGCAAAACACATCTGGATTCAGGTTTTGCAATGCACTCCCTAAATGAATTTTGATTAGTCGCAGGTTTGCAAATCTACAAAGGAAACTTGTGTCCAGTGCCTCCTAATGAGGAATCCACTTATGGTATTCGGCTGAGAACCTTGCAAAATTTGTAATTCGCCAGCTTTGTGAACTTTCTGATGGTTGCATCTGAACTGCACTGTGATTTTTGCCTTGCTCAATACAAAGCAGAAAGCAAAATTCAAAGCTAAAGATTCTGTATGGGTAGAAGCAGGAGAAAATGATCATGTGAGCGGACTATGGCTCTCTTTTTCCCTTCAATCTATGAGTAATTCATAATTTGAAACTCAAGCCCCCAAAGGGACAGCAAGAAGAGGAGGATGCTTGGAAGAGGGTCTCAACTGCAGGAACGGAATATCAAGTCATTCCCTTCCTTATGCTCGGTAGACACGAAAAACATTGTGCCCATCAGATCCAAACCCCAACATGGCTTTCCTTTTGCTAGAAGAAAGAAAAATTGCCCATAATGAGTTGTGCATTTGAGTGCAACTGGAATAAATAATCAGAGGAACTTGCTGAAACTTACAGACTCTCCCAAAAGAGACAGAAAGCTGTAGGAAACTTGGGGAACAGAGAACAAAAAGCACCCTTGGTTTCATCCTTTAACTCATCTAATCTGTTTTATCTCTCTGAATGGTCTGGAAGAAATGATATGTGTAACCCATTTTCTGACGTTTCAAACATATCCCAGATGTCAGCCCTCAGTGTCAGAGTAGGGAAATCTATTTGTTTATAGGGAAATGTGATAGCTGCAATTTATGGTCTGACAAAGTCACTTTAATAACTGATAGTAAGTTAGTGTGTTGCTGGCACTCTGCTTCTACTAACCACTTTTCTGCCATTAATTGAGATGTCTCATTTTATGACTTCAAAGATGCTCAGAACAATGTGAGAAGGCAGATGGACTAAGAACAGCCAATAGAGCTGGATTTTAACTTAAACTAAACAAGAAAAAAAAAAGTACTATTTATCCCAGCTAGAAATTTACCTTTTAAAATATGAAGATCACCACTAAACTATGCTGTTGTTTCCAGTGTTTGGGCACAGCATTAAAAAGTTCTTGATTTTAATAAAGGTCAGACTCTTTCACAATTGGAAAACATCTGTCAGAGAAGTTTGGTCAAACCAAACAGACACTTCCGCAGTCTCTAACTGCACTGGCCAATAAAATTTTAAAAAATGATTTAAAAACAAATCAGCAAGGAGCAGCAAATGTTGAGCTCATATCTTGGACTTTTTCTAAGCTGCAGAAACAGTCAGATGAGGAGACCCAGTCATAACATGTTTGACGGGTTGAGGGGGCTGCAGTTATTTTGCATAGCCTTGCTGCATACCCAAGGTTGTAAATTCCTCTCCACCTGACATACACTGTCCCACAGGTATTAAGTGGCAAAAAAGAGAGCTTGGATGGGAAGCCAGAGACAGGGCTTGGGCCTGAAACAGTGGAAGAAACAGGCTGAAAGACCTGACTGAGGAGCAAAAAGGAGGACAGGACTCTTCATGTGGGACAGTATTGTGTTGCACTGATATGCAGCATGGCAGCTATGTGATGACTGGTTCAGCAATGTAAGAGGTGGGAGCTTCACACAGTGAAAAGCCAGCTGAGAGCTCAGCCTTGTGGTCAAACTGCATCACGGTGGGCACCTCTAGTGTAATTCTGGATCCATAGCCCCAGGTGTGACAAGGGTGTTGATGATGTGCTGCTCCTGCAAGGGTGGACCAGAAAGCTTGGACACCTCTTCTAGAGGTAGACAAAGGAGTGAAAGCCAGCAAGACTCACTTGATCTGCTCTCCAGAGTGACCCCTCTGGAGAAGTGTCCTAGCCAGCCTGGCTTTCTGGCTGGAGAAACTGCATGGGCCTCATCACAAAGACTCCACTGAGCCATGTGGTAATAGGGTCCAGATTCATGCAAGGCAGGCGAGTTTTCTGGATAAAAGTCCAAAGTTTTCTTCTTGAGAGAAGGGGGAGAGAGAAAGAGACTCAATGAGTTAAACTGCAACCAGACTGGGTCCCAGGGCTGCTATTAAAATCAAGTAGATGCTGATAGATTTTTGCACACAAAGTCTGTCTAATGTAGCTTGTAGTGAGCCATAAGATTAGACAAGATGACATGTACATGTGTTGCTTCAGGACTGATTGTTCTCTGTTGCCCAATAGCAACTGCTAAGCAGGAAAGAAGTCCTAAAAGGTTGGCATTTATCACATGTTCCTAGGTGCAGAAAACACAACTAGACACGCATAGTGATGAGTGCAGGAGCAAAGCAGACATCTTCCCAGAATAGAAATAGCAAGGCTTCCCATGAGAGCAAAAAGCTTAGAAGGTCTATATGGTGTATGTATTCAAAGACCAGAAAACCACAGTGAGTACTTGTGCCATGCCATAAACTGCCAAACAAAAGAAGATGTGACTCAAAAGACTGCAGGTGATATGGCTCTACCCTGATCAAAGCAGAGAAAAGTCTTGAAGATCCTGGTTACACAGATACATAGTCAACTCTATTGTAGTGTAGTCCTCAGAATGGAAGTACACATGAGATCCCAGTCATTTGTTTTTGACAATGAAAAGTTAAATTTCCTATCTCTGCTTTCTTCCTCTGGCTCCACTCATGTGGGTTGCCTGCAGCCGCTTTGCATTCATGGGACGATTCGACTGGATCTCCAGAGAAGTGCCTACAGGCTGTGTGAACTCTTGTCCTGGCAGATGATTTTGTGATGAAAGCCCAGAACTAGAAATGAAGAGACCCCCTGCTGCCAGCAACATACTGTCCTGTGAGCTCAGGCAGCCTTGCTAAGGTTTCAAATACATTCTTCAAAACTGGAATAACTTCCCTCCCCTGTCTCATAGGAGTGGCATGAGGAGAAATTGTATTGCACAGATGCAGAAGATGTTGAAAGAGCATGGAGATGCCTTCTGCTCCACAGCCAGGAAACCAAAGAAAGGCCTACTTTTGTTTTGGTATCATGGAAGGAAGAAGCAATTAGCATTGCTGCAGTTCACAGACTGAACCATGTCCCCTGGCTCCAGACACTTTCATTTTCCTGGGAGGAAAACTTTTTTGGGCCTGGGTTATTCGTCCTGTCTAGACAGGCCGATGAGAGGTCTTGTACAGCCATTTTATCCCGTGAAACAATGAGGGGAAATTTGAGATTTTGGCTTTGTGTGCATCATTTGTCACCTTTAGAGAGGAGATGTCATATCTTCCCTGGGAAAATTGCCTACAGCTATTGGCTTTTCTGTCTTAACTCCTCAAAGCAGTCCAGTTTCTGGAAAATAGTAACTGTGCCTTCAAATTTGTGGGATCTAGCATGAGTACATTTCTCAGGAATTCTCCACATTTCCCTGCTTCTCAGTAATTTTTCATAATTTTGGGTCCTTTGCCTAAAGTAATCCTCTCTTTGAAGGCTTAAAACTGGTATGGAAAAGAAGATGATGAAATATATCCTGAGGTGAACAAACAATGGAACAGTCTAGAAATGTGGTCATGTCTCTGTGTGATTTCATTCACCCGGACTACGCAGTCTCACCATTATCTTTTCCCCAGTTTTACAGTGGATAAAGGTATTTCCTGTAATGAAATATTTTCTCTAATTCAGCAACCAATATCTTGCTAGATAAGAACTATCCAGCTACATAAATTGAGCCATATTCTTGGCCGGCACCTGTCTGGGGAAAAAAAGAAAGCAAGCATGATGTTGTTTATAAAGAAGCCTGTCAGCACTTGCCAATTAGAAGCAAAAACCTCAGTCTGAAACATGGGACAGAATGAATTAAAACTATTGGGAAAGACTCATTAGCTTCCCTACATATTTCTGATTGCTTCATGGTATGATTTCTTGAAGCTGAAAGACATATACCTGACGGGCTGCATTCAGCAAAGTATTGAAATATTAGCTGATTTTTAAAAAATTTTTCAGCAAAATTCTTAAGCAGATTTTTTTTTTTAAGCAGTTAACATTGTTAAGTCCTCCAGAAAGTCAATGATTTGTATACCCAAAGTTAATCCCATGCCACCTTGGTTTGAAGAATGGACTGCCCTACTGGGGCTCAAGGGTAAGAGCAGATTTCATACGCTAGCAGCTTTCTGGATCATCTTGGTGATGCTGGTGAGAGTGTGAAAGCACTGGCAGCTGTGTTATAGCAGTACCAGGGGCACAGGTTTTGGTATGTGGCAAACAAAAATGTGGCCAAGAGCTTAGAAAAAACATCAGAACCAAAGGTTGACCTAGCCTAGCATACAGTCTCCAGCAGTGCCCAATGCCAGATGTTGAGGAAGGGGGCATTTTTCCTTTCCTTCTTTTCCATATCACTTTCCTAATATCCAACAATAAGCAGTTCAGTAATCTCCTGAGCGTTCATAAGCAGTAGCAGGCAGTAGGTTTTTCTTCTCTGAATTCATACAATTCTTTCTTGAAATCCTACATATTTAGCCTGCACACTGTCATGATGACCCTGTGGAGCACACCAGCTCAACTGCACACCCAGTGCAGAGGTCTTTTTTAGCTTTTTTCTACACTCATCTCATTTGAGGTCTCCTGGCTCGAGCTACAGAGGAAATTGTGAATACTCTTTCCCATTCTTTTTTCTCACTGCACAAATTGGCTTATTGGCAACTACCAACAACAACCTCAATCATCTTTCCCATAGAGGTTTAGTCTATTCAATTGTTCCTTGAACAAAAGCATTTAATAATTCTTGTTGTTTTACTCTTTGCCTTTTGCATTTCTTATATGCCTTTGTGGGGCCACGCCGTACTCAAGGTGTGAGAGAATAGAGGTTATACATTGGCATGAGGACAGGTGTTATTTATTCTTTCTCAAATAATTCCTAGTGCTTGATTGCCATTTTGACTTTTTAAAAATTATTTATTTATTTATTTGCTTTTCTGTGAAAACCAAATTTCTATATAGAAAAAGCTACACCTGAGCTGCTCTTGGTATAAATAAAACCAAAACTTTTTTTATTCAGCACGCACCAGTTTACAGTTATCTACACCGAATTTCATCTGTAATTTTCTTGTTTTATGTCTTAGTGCTGCAAGGCCTCTCTAGTTCTTTCAGGCTTTCTCTTTAACTCCTCAATAGCTTACATATCATCACCAGATCCCACCATCTTTCACTCTCCCTTTACTAGATCAAAAATCTTGGCTTATATCCTTGTGAACTCCCTTGATAACCTCCTTCCACTGTGAAAAATAGCTATCAGTTCCTGTCATCTAATGTTATCTGTTTTTTCAGTCTACACAAGGCTTATCCATCTTATGCCATGGCTGCACATCTTCATGGAGAACTTCTGCCGAGGGACAACACTATTGTGTGATACCAACTCAAGGACTGTGCATCCTTCTTGATCCACTGTCCAATAAAAGAAGCAATAATGATGCCTGAAAATCACCTTGATGCTAGGTCAGATTAATCCCCAATTATCAGGGGATATCTTACAAGATGTTAATGTCCTTATAAGCACAGGAGTCTGGTAGTGCAACGATGGGGCGATGCCTGTGCCCTTCTGTCCCTGATGGCAATTATTCCCTTCAGCCCCAGATGCACTGGGACAAACAGAAACTCCAGCAGATGTAGCCAGGCACATTCCTCAACCCACAAGGTTTCTTCTAGGGAGTTGTTTTTCGCTCCCTCACAGCCCTCCCTGATATCTGTCAGCCAAAATCCTGAGGTATCTCTATTATCCACACTCCTCTTCCACCTTTAACCTCTTGGAATTGTAAATGTTCATTAGCTTGACACAGAGCATAGCTCCTGTTCCAAGTGCTCAGCATAGTGACAGGGCAGTTGTTCCCTCTCTCCAGGCTGTGTGAGCACTCAAAGAATTTTTCACCCACAGGGCAATTGCTCATGGCACAGTTAGCATATCTGGACAAGTGTTAACTAGAATAACTGCTAACTCTCTCTGTCAGTTAATGGGAGCGTGGTTAGGGCAGGAAAAGCAAGGGCACACTTCATCTCAGGTGCTTTAGTATCAGAAAAAAAATGGTTTAAAATCAGGGTTAGAAAGATGTATTATTGAGTTATTGAGAATATTTACATGCCCTAGAGTTACTCAAACTGCTGCTTGCCTGAAAAGCTTTTTGCCATTGCAGGACATGCAATGGTTGGCCTTGAAGTTATGCCCTCAGGTAACTCTTTTACTTTCTTCTCAGAAACTACCATTGCTACAGACAAATAACTTATACCAACTGAAAACCAGAAGTAATTGGTTTGCACATTTTTAACCTGGATATTCTATGGATAATGTCAGCTAAAGTCAAGTTTTAATTAAAATGAGTGCAAGGTCACATGGGAGCTGAGAGTGAGGCCAGTCGCTTCTCTGATGCCGTTCCTGTTCTGAAATAAAACTGCCATGGTCCAGTTAATACACCAGTCAGAAAATAAAGATGTGGGAACTTAAGCTGAAATGAATCAGAATTATATTTGGCCATCTTGGCCAGACTAACACTATCTGGACTGACATAATACCTAACAAAACGTAGCAACTTCTGAAATCTCCAGTACCAGCAGGCATGTCTCCACTGTTACGTTCCCACTTCTTTTTTACCTACAGATTTATCGATTTGTTTCAAATTATTTGAAGTCTTTACCACTCCCAGAGACAAGCACAGTACTGGAAAAGTGGTCCCTGTGATTCCAGCTGCCCCCACAGCAGAATATTAGCATAGAAAAAATACTTTATTTGTGGGGAAGCATCATTCACTTTCAAAGGTAACAGAAGATTTCATGCTGCTTTCTTCCAGAAGACCTTCCCCTTGTGGGACTGATGGGGATACCCTCCACTCCTGACCAGGATCCTAGCTTTTAGTGTTTCCTTGTCCTACAAGCTGTCAGTCAGCAGACTGTGACAGAGAAAAGGAAATAGCTCTGTGCTAACTGTTCAGGTCACCAATTAAGAAAGTCTCCCCTTTGTGTTTTGGATGTCAGTTTAGAAAATCTTCCTCTGAAAGCAAAAATTATCTTGGGATCAGTATATCCTTACAAAGAGATTCTGTTCCTATTTTCCTCTGATACGTGGCTGGAAAAAGGCCTATATTTGGTCATTATTTTTTTATACAATATGACAGGTCCCAGTAGGTCCCAGCTCCAAACCAGCATTTTCCCTCCACCCAATCCCAGCGAGCTGTAATGAAGCAATTGTTCAGACTAAGAAATGACGACATGGCACCTGTGAAAATACAGGATCATAAATACCACGATGTCATCGTAAATCTGCAGGAGTTAAATAAAATTAAGAAAATTACAGTGTCTTTATTTCACACCACACATTGCCCACAAGGCAATCCTGAGAGCATGGGTGTTGAGATAGTAAGAAGCTCAGCACATGCACTGGGGAAAGCCGAAACCCCTGCCAGCAGGGCTGGTACCACCGTGTGTCCTCTGGAGTCCAGGTTCCCATTAAGTTCAGTAAACTTTGGATGTAGTCTCAGATGCACAACCTAGAACACCATCTTGCATATATATGCTACATTTTTCCCTCTGAGTCAGAGGTTTCATCAACCTGCAAAGGGCTGCAGGAAGCTCTTAGGCCACGACCGTCATGACTCCAGAGCTGTGCCTGTTTCCTTTTGGCTTTTGAACAATGGGGACCAAACTCCAAATCCAAACTTCACTTGGTCTAGCAGCTTTTTCCTGCTTTGTGGAAATCACCTGGAGACCTGGGAGTCAGACTTCAGCCTTCTCCTCCTTCACTACCTCACAAACCCAGGCTCCTTGCATTGCAGCAGCAAATGAAGGCGTTTGGGGCCAGGATTTCAAAGGCCAAGGGCTGTGTTTGTTCACACAATATTTGAATGCACACTGGTTGCATGCTTAATCCCCCTCACGTGCAGGAGAAAAGGGGTGGATTTGCATTTGTAAGATAGCTGTGGCATGCCCTGGAGCTCGTTTGGCTGAGGCTGCCATCTCCCACTTTGTGTGTGCCTGTGGTTTGCATTTGTCCATTTTGCTGACAGCATGGAGGAGTGTGCGGCCCCAAGAGGGATAAATTAGACTTTAATCTTTGACAGCCTGCCCTCATGCCTTTTCTAGCCATCTGTGCACTTCCTACTCTGGCATTGCCCCTGCACCGTGGCTTCTGCCAAGGCTTGGGTGCTTTCAGCCTGATTCTCGGGTGGTGAGGCCTCATTTATTTGTGCCCATGTGTAGCCTGGAAGGTGGCCTAAACTTTTCTCCCTCCCATTTTGAGCACCTGCGGCCAAAGGACCATGTCAGGAGAAAATCTGCCTTTATCACAAGCACAGAGGGCTTGATTTTTTGCAGGTATGGTTTGAATAAATGATGTCATACCTCTGGGCATTTTTCAGCACAAGATTCATGCAGGAGCTTTCACCACAGAAGTGAACCACTCTCTGCTGAATAAATAAACTCACAAGAGAAATAATATAAGAGGAGGAAAGGAGAAGACAGTATGCTTGAACTATTTGCTTTGCCTTTGCTTGGGACAATTCAACTGACTTTGTGCCATTTGTGGCTCCATACTGTATGGCTTTCATGTAAATCTTTCTACTTCATTCCCTGCAGAGACATTCACATACTGGTTCATAGGTCCCCTGCTCTTTTCTCAGCAAAGACAGGGTGTGCATCAGTTCCAGAGTTTCTCTTTCATTCTGCTGCCAGGGAGTTCTGAAAAGAAGATTAGCAAACCCTATGAACCCATCATCAGTTGCATTAGCCTACAGGGAGGGATGTTGCAATGAGTGATATCTGAGGGTGGAAGATATTTATCTCCATGGCAGCATGAAGTTTACAAATACACTGACTGTAGCACAATCACCCTTTTTCTTTTTTTGGCTGAAGGAAGTGTACTGTACTTTGAGGATAACTGATAGACTGTCAGACTTGTGGTCTTTAAAGGGTTAAAAAGGCCAGCGGCAGTGTGAGAAAGCGCTTTTTTTCACAACATTTCTAACAAGCTGAACAAAATCCAGGCCTTGTTTAATGAGCACATATTTTATACAAATAAGCTCAAACGAGCTTACCCATCTCTAATTAAACTAGAAAGGAAGCATTTGTCCTAATTGGACTGCATAACTGAAGAATTAATTGTGTGGCTGCTTAGAATTGCAATCTTACGGCCCAATTCACAGAAAATACCTTCATGGTAGGACATACTATATGCAAGTTTGCTCATGTCTTTTTACCAACACATAAGCCCATGTGTGATTTTGATGCTTTGGTTTTGTTTTTTAAAGAAAGACTGTTCACACAGACATACATGGGCCTTAGTGGAGGTTAAGTACAGTATTTCAATATTCTAATTAGGCCATGAGAGAATAGTTCTCCATCACTGTAATTAGGTACTCAGTTAATTCCTACAGCGAACATGCCGTGCTAACTTACAAATATCAAAAGGATGACTATTCCATTGACTTGGCTAGATCTGCAGAAACAAAAAGCATGGCATGGGAATTCATATTTCCTTCCAGTAAGGTCTGGCACTGTGCATGGCATTGCAAGAAGCTTGGGAGCTTTGGGAGTAACATCTGCTGTGTGCAGAGGGTGCTCATTAAAACAGAGTAGGAACATTTACTAAACCCCTTCTCCTTGTGAATCTTGCAAGTCTCTCCTGCTCTATTTACCAACCAGAGCAAGTTTCGACGACTGACCATGCTGTACAGCCAACTCTGCTGTGAGAGAGGAATGACATGCACCCCACCCCAACCATTGCCAGTGGGACTGTCAGCACAGCTCCCGCTCCAAGATCTCTGCTGATGATATGTGAGACAGAGCGCTGCACGGCTGTCAAACACAAGCCGGGGCATGTGGCAGGTTGGCAGTCATAGGAATTTCACTTTGGCTCACAAATTAAATACTTTCTATAGGACCCCCGCCTGAAATCTCACTTGTCTGTATCAGAGCTCCTTTGGCTTTAGTTTAGTGCTTCTAAAGGAGTGCTTTCAAAGGACCGTACATGATGTTAGGTGCATGGCTGGTTTTTGACCTTTGTGGTGAACAAGATGTTGAATTCCTTGAGAAGGCCATGAAATTCCTGAACATGCTACTAAGAAACAGTACTTGTAAAAACACCACCCTTAACATTTCATATGCTATAGCACTAGTAGTGATATAGGGCTAAAGTCAATTTGTCTTGCCAGGGACTGAGTATAATGTAGGTCAAGACTTGAAGATTTGGCTACATATGAATGTGAACAATGGAAAATAAACTATGAATCATGCAGCGATAAGTTTTGCCGGCTCCTTCTCATTGTTCTCCTTGCAAGGAGAGTACTGTTGTTCTGCAGCATAGGCAGAAAATATGTGTTATATTAACTGCTCAACTTTTGATTCCATTTGATCTTTCAACACATAGGAAGTTTATTTGTTAGCCTCATTTCTTCTTCCTGTATCAGGTTTTCATTTAAAAGTTCCAAAAACTGTCTATCTGTCTTTTCCTTATTTAGAACTTTTTATTGCTTGAGTCATGCCTGTTTCCATTTATTTTCCAAGTTGTATGTGAAGTGGACAGAAAACCAGAGGATATTCCTAAATTAGACCCAGTAAACAGAAATGCAGACCTGAATATGATACAAGGAAAAATTAAAGGCTTCCAAAAAACCCAATCTGTATCATACAGTCACTGCTGAAAATCTTGGTGGGCCAAATTTAGCCTGGAAGTATATAGAACCTGGCAGAATTCTTCCTTCTGGATTCAGTAGAATTTGTCCTTCCTTTCCTTCTGCCCTCAGTCAAAAGTTGTACCGGATATGTCAAAGGTATGTGTATACTTTTCCATACATCCTAAGTTAAAGCAAAGGAACATGAACTATAGGAACTAGAACAAGAGCTAGGAGCGTATTTCTCACGGGTGCATTCCTGCTCTTAGCACAGTTGGGTGTCACTTCTAAACCAGTGGCATCAAGTCATTCTGCACTTCTGGGTCCATGTTGAAAAGAGGGCTGGGTCGACAGCAGCTATTCAACTTGTGGGTGGGTTTCCTTACCTGGGACCTGACTTGTAGGGCATGCCACCAGGAGCACCAGCCATGATGTTGGGATATAGCCAGGGGTAGCAGCCTGTCCACTCCTCATTATAAGGAAGATTCATAATGAATCTCCAACAAGTGTATGAAGCAGTCACTCTTCAGGTTTAGTTACTAAACCTTGAAGTCCAACTACTTCAGCTAAAGTTCTATAATTTTCAGTGAGTCACTGTTAACCTAACACTTGTATTGGCATTTTAAAGAGAGAAAGAATACAGCCTTTGACCCTCCTTACTTCTATATGGTACAGTCATCATGATTCATACCCAGGAATTTAAATACACACACAAAGAGAATGACTATACCTCCTTGTTCCATGTAAAGTGGCACAAAACATGAAATTTAGTTTCTAGGGTTTAAAAAAATTAATTATGAAGAGTTGAGTAAAAAACAATTACTTGTAGAATGTGTGGACAGTGCTGTCAAGGGCATGTGTAGGATTATAGTGTTGGTTTTAATCTGTACAACTGCCAGTGGTACGTGGCCATGACAATGTAAAAAGAAGTCCCCATGTAAAGGATCAGCTGAAACACAAGCTTTTCTATCCTGTGTAAAAGAGCTGAATGATTGCAGTCCAGTCAGTCACTTAAATAAAAAGTGCACTTCTCTGGTCTTCTGTTGGAAATTGTTTGTACTGCCAAAACCTTGACATGTAATTTGGCACAGCTGGACTGTCTGCTGCAGGGAGAGGAGACTAGGGCAGTCCAGAGACCAGATTGACTCACAGTGATAGGGAACATGATTACTCCCTTGAGAAAAATCTGGTGTTTGCCTGGCAGAAAGTTCATACTATCTTGGTCCTGTCAGTAAAAGAAAAAGATACGCTGCCAAGATTAGGGAAATATATGTTAAGAACTTCTGGTTTTATCCAGGAGAGATATTCATTGCAATACTAGGTCATAGGCAAGGGGTACTTCTTAGCCACCACTCTTGATGAATACTGCATCCTCAGGCAACCATCACTGTTTTCAATTTTGTGTCTCCAAATTATTTTGTAGCATTACTTTCCCAATGCAGTCTGCATATCTTGCTCTGTAGTCGATCTATCTCGACACAGCAATGAAGAGTTAAAATCTGCCATCACTCACAGTGGTGTAAATGCTGAGAAACGACTTGAGGCCAGCAGAGTCATACTGGATTTATGCAGATGTGACAGCAGAATTATTGTCTGTCTAATACCAGCAAAATTCTATGTCATTTTATGATTCAGGCTCCAGTTCTCAAGTCTTTGCATTGGACAAGTTAAAACAATATTTGATACATTCTTAAACAGAAGGATATAATTTATAGCAATCCAATTACAAAAGCATCACCAGAGAAAGGAATCAATTAGTTAGACTGGAAGGGCATAAAGAGCCACTGATAAGAGACACAGAGCCAAAAAGGAAAAGGAAAAAAACATCCCAAGGTCAAATACAGGAAGGTCTTGCCTCTTCATGAAACTCATCTTTCTTTTCCAGTTGACAAATGATCATAAATTCAACAGTGCTGAAGAAGCACCTGCCTCTCTCCAGGTCTTGGGACAGAGGCAGTGTGTGCTGACTCTCTAAGGCTGCCTGAAGGTAGAGCAGGCCCAGACTATTTTTGGAGTGGTATATTGACACTGATTTATGTCTGGTATGACAGATACGGCTGAGAAGACAGACTTCTCATTAAAAGGAGGCTCCTACAGAACAGCATGTTCTGTGTAACCCTCTCCTCCAAGAGAGCTTGGGGATACAGTGTGTGTAATCAAAACGCAGCTGCAGGCAACATATGTAATCAGTGAAGACATGTTGAACATGGGCCAATCTCAGGAAAGCTGTAGGTGATATTTTCTCTGCATATAGATGAGGTCTGCCAGTGATAACTTGTGTCTCCAACCAATTTCCAGCTCAGAGATTGTACGCTCAGACATTTTTCAGAAGTCATAGATTGTTCCTGGAGCAGCACCTTACTTCTCATGAAGGGCCACTTCAAATTATGGTTCTGTGGACAAAAAAAACAAGCCCCAAAAATTTCTTCATA
>VZTU01022678.1:20853-53228 GCA_013400835.1 Zapornia atra
CAAAAATTTCTTCATATGGTTTGTGCTTTTCTGCCACAATGACTATGTAAGTTTACCATGCAAGAATTTCTGGAGGCAATGTAAATCATCCAAGCTGTGGTGAAAACATTATGACTGTGCCTTTCTCAAACCAATGGAACATTGCCAGTGTTTCTCTAGTAATTAGATCTTCTCAGTTTGGTTCTGCAGCTAGCACATAAAACTGAAAATGAGGAATCACAGCATTGTGTGCCCTCATCCAGGCACACCTTGGAAAGGTGGCTGAAGAAAGGACTCTGAGGTGCCTCAGAAAGCCTCAGCCTCTAATTTACCGCACACTATAAATTGTTTCCTGTTGTTTGCAACTCCCTGTTTTTCTCTTACTCACATGAATCTGCACAGTCTTTCCAAACATCAAAATATTGTGCAGCTCTAAGTAATAGAGACAAATTGTTCAGCCTAATGGCATGAGCCCATTGCTCAGTTTTCTGTTGCCAACTCGCCTCCTTTGCAGAGATGAAGTTTTCAAGAAAGATCTTGCAACAACATGTCAACAGGGCAGTCCTTTTCCTGTGGAATTTAATTTGAAAGTCTCTTGTTGGTTTGCTCTGTCCCAGTCTCAGAAAACTTTTATAACAAAGCTTGTGCTTGGTTAATATTTCAAAATCCACCATTGGAAAAATGTAGAATACCAAAATCCAAAAGCAATGAGGTACAGCCAAATGGCTCAAGAAGAGAAAGAAAATATCAGAAGAACTTTAATTCAACTTCTTGTTGAGACAAAGCTTAAAATTATTTTAACGTAAGTAATATCTTTCGTTAGAGTAACTGTGATACATGCAAAAATACCCATCAGTGCATTAAAATAACTTTGTGTGAATAGAAGAAAAAAATTAAAGCTGTTCTTTTACACTGGTTTCCTCTGAGTGTAATAATCAATTGCTTTCTGTGAGTGAGTGTATATCAATATATATTAAGAAAAGATTTCAATTGGCAAAGAAGTTAGACTTTATTTATGCCTTAAGGTGAGGAAACTTTCAGAGCTGCTTCTTGGAGGTTCACCTTCAGGGGACAAAATCAGAGGAAAGCTCCCCATGGTATTTATTTTCTTCTTTTACTAAAATCAAAATTAGAAGAACGGGCTCATTTTATTTTGATTAAACATCATGATACAACTACTTGAACCAAAAGATTAAATACATCCTTCATTCTGCCAGAATCACCTTCTAATTTTTTCTCCTATCATGTGGTATACAAAACCAGGAAAAAAATAAATAAAATCAACATCTGAGTCCTCTCCTTAGGGGCCTACTTGTCATTTTCCAGACTCCAGTGATGTCAGTAGAAATGGATAGGCGGCATAACAGTAAAAGATGCTGCAGTGAGCTGTGCTTTATGAGACAAAACAAATGCTTTGTTCATGGCCAAATTCTGAACTCCTTGGCTTCTCTACCCGTAAAATCATTTATTTGTTCCTAGTTGACATAAGAAAATGTGAACTACTTTGGACACTACAGCAGCAAACACACTAATTTCTGTTCTGTTGCTCTAGAAAAACTCTAAAAATGATGCAGCAACATGATCACTGAGAGAAGACCAAAGTATGGATACAAGAAACCAAAAGATGGTAAGGCAAAGTTTAGAAGCTGTCACACTGCCTACAGAGATAATCACAGAGTTGCTATAGAGATTATACGGTTTGGGTTTCCATTTTTTCAGTTGCCTTTGACAGTGACAGTAGAAACTTAGGCTACTTGAACTCACATCCTAGAACAAGAGAAGATCATCAAATTACATGTAGTTTCAGACCAGTTCTCCACTTTCACAAGCTTGCCAAAGAGACTTCTTCAGTATGCCCCATAATTTGACAAAGTGGTGATGTCCCAAGATCCTTTGCAGAAAGAGCTACAAATCATAGGATCTCTTGCAGTGAATAATAATGTATAAAACACAAGTGTCTCCAACACAGACATTGGCACTTCTCCTTAGTATTAATGACATCATTAGAAATACAGATTGATGAAGTTTTACTTAATTAGCAGGGTAAGAATCTTAACCTGTTAAGAGACCTGTCAAGACACAAGCTTTGTCTGGTATCACTAAAATAACAATTTTTCTAATTGTTTCCACACTTGCCATGCTTTGAAACTTTAGTGCTGTGCATGTATGACTGTTTAAATAGAAAATCTTCCATTTATATGCAAATTAACAAGAAAATTCTGTAATTAGTTGCAGTAGGAGAAAGGCATCTTCAGATTGTGATGTTGGATTTTTAAGAGCTTACTTAACAGGAGTGAATTTTACACTTTCCCACCTGCATCTTAGAGAAGAATTTCTGTGGATCCATTATTACATCAAGAACCAAGCATGACAATAAAAGCAGAACTGAGATAACGACTTCATATCATCTTCAGCAAGATACTGCAATAGTGCCTTTTCTTTCCTACTCTTCTTTATTCCTCACCACATCACCCTGAAGAGTTTCCCTTCTCCTGTTCCTCTTTATGCCCCTCTTCATGTTCTTTCCATTGTCGAAGTCCTCTCCTACCTTTCTTTCTCTTTTTGGGAAAAAAGTTCTTTCTTTTCCATGGTGTGTTTCTGGCCTTTCTCCTTTGGCCTTTATTTGTTCTGTTATCAACCAACATGTATTAATTTATCATTTGTAAATGACTGCCAACTGAGCAGGCAGATGAGTCTGCCTTTGGTTCCTGCTTCTTTCTTCTTGGTATGAGAGAAGAGCTGGAGCAGCAGCCACAGGGTGATGCCATAGGCTAGCTCCTTTGCCACCATGAAAAACAAAGGCCAGGCAGCAAAGGACCTCAAGCAGGCAGAGTAACATTGCACTTTGCCACCATGATCTTTGGAAAAAAGTCCTAGACTCACACAGTTTCTGAGAAACTGCTCAGACAATTCTCTTGCCTTTGGTTCGCTGTTTCCTCTTTTACACTTTGAGAGGCTCATGGCAAGAAGTCGGGACACCAACATCAGGAATGCCAGCTCATCTCCCCACCTTTCTCCTGAGGCTTTCCTGTGCGTTTGCCAGAACCTGACTCATTAATGATCCATTTGATAGGTAGCCCTAAAGCCAGAATCCCATGGAAATATCACATATCTGATTGGCTGTCCTGCTCGCTTGTATAAGCAGATTTTTAACAGTAACACTTTCTGTTCCAAGGCAGTCACTGCTTATCCTGAAAAACATGGCCACACAAGCCAGTTCTGGATCGCCTTATTTTACCAAATATATGCACTGAAATCAATGGAGCTACTCATCTGCAGAAGGCTTCTTGATGACCATGAGGGTAGTACCTCTTTCAGTGTAATGCCCCATGAGGGTGCCTGCCATGACAAGGTACTCAGAGGAATGGTACAGAGATCATCCACCTAGCCTACTCCTCCATCTCAGTGGCCAACTACCACTGCTCAAGGAAGACAGTAAGGACAAGGCAAGCACCTGTGAGACAGGGGTGCAGCACTTCAATTCCTAACATGGTGTCTTTGTGCTTAAATGAAGATACAAAATTAGGACCCAGTGAGGACAATGTGACAACTTTATAATGTGGTGCCAGCGGGCCACGTCCCAGTGCTTCCACACAATGCAGCTGATTCACTGGGTCTACAGCTGCAAGAGTTAAGATTATTCTGTGGGACTGCTGCATCAGGTTATCCGTACGCCTCGGTGGAGACAGAAACCCTCAGTGAAAATGGAACAGTAGTGCCCATATTTCAACAACTTCCAATAAAGATGTTGACACTGTAATTGTTCTTTGAAAGATTGAAAGTATATCCTTAAAATCAGTAATGTCAAACAAAGCAAAACACAAATCCTTTGATGCTCAGTGAATATGTGGGGGCAAATGTAGTTTTCAGCCAGTTTTACTTTAGTTTTACTGTCCTCAGTAGGTTTTCACAAGTATGACTGGAAACAAAGCTGGCTCTAAAAGATGACCTGCAAGGAAACGCTAGTCAATGTGCACTTAGGTTGATAATGCATATGCTTTACATAATCTTTTCTCCTGTGTCTCCCGTTGTAGGAATACCTATCGACTCTTTTACAAGTCAAACATCTCTGTGATTATTTTTGACAGCCCCGATTAGTACCGGTAAATCAAAAGTTCAAAGCTTCAGCTTTACAGGAAAATACCAAAATTATCATACTTCATCTTTGTTCGGAAGTCCTGTTAATATGAATAGCATCTCTATCTACAATGTGCTTCAAGATGACAGTTCAAGGAATATCCCAGGCGATAACAGATAATATGAAGTTGGACAAGGCACACTGCAGCCCTTTTTTTTTTTTTTCTTTCTTCTCTCTGAAATGCTTTGGAATGCATCAGAAATTATCGAGATGGACAGAGCTCATCTTGTTTCCGAGAGGTTTTAGCATTTGTGAGGATTGTTGTTTCTTCCTGAGAGACTGCTGCCTGTGTCATAGGTCTCATGGAGCCCTGTCAGTGCAAAGTTACTTACACAGGCTGGATCAGTATTTCGGTTGCTGGCAGTCATCTGCTTCAGTATGTTTGCCACAACCAAATGAGATTAAAAAGACACTGGAGTGGAATGAACCTCTGGTAGTTCGTCCACCAATGTTTCATTTTATATTCTGTCAGAGACAAAAATGGATGAATGGGAAGAACTGCTAACCCCTGTACTTTCAGGCAACCAATAAATGAGTTGATTTACTAGTTGTGCCCACGGTAATTTCTCTAAAAGGTTTAGTTGCCAAAGTTTATAGCAATGACAGAACGGAACAAATAAAACCAAGCAGAATGACTATGTTGTAACTTAGAGAAAACAGAGAGCTAAGTTTTCACATACATATATTTGCTAATACGTTTGGAGCCGTTTTCCATTTTGAAACATATTTATCATACAAAATATGCATTTTGAACAATGCCAGTGCTAATTTCTCATTGAATTTTGTTTCTGATATTGAGAGTTTCTGGGCTGGCTATTAGCAGCCAGGATGAGAAATAATATTGAGTTCTCAAGGTACCATTAGCTGTGATGTATGCAGAATATTAAGGCAGATATAGACATCCTTGGAGGGTTATTATAATTAAGGTATATCTTAGCAACATCACGGACTATGGGAGAGGGTTCTGCTTGGCTGGATTGCCCTTACTCTGTCTGACCTGATAAACCTTGCATCAAGATACATGTGTTCCATCAAGAAAAGAGGTTAAAGGCTTTTCTTCTTTATGCATAGCTTACCTCATCTAAGCACAATATCTCTTCATAGATGTAGCAAAGAAAAAAGATAATGGAGTTTTATCAACAGCTTAAACTCACAGACTTCTAGGTCAAAGCCAGAATGGCCAAAGATAGGCTAGCCTAGTCTGATCTCCTATGAAATGCATGGCAGAGGAAGGCAGCCAGGACCTATGGACTACAGTTTCCTCTCTGCACCTCTCCCCACCTCCACCTCCCCACCCCAGCCTGCCATGAACAGCTAATACAATAACTTTATACTGCTGTAAGCACATCACTTTGAAAATGATGCATTACTCTGCAAGTGGCAAGTCTGTGTCTGCACCCCAAAGATCAATTCTGGAAGAGCTGCTACAGATCAAATTGTACGATGGATCAAATATATACATAGATATATATTTAATAAAGAAATAATTCCCACCCACATAACAAGAGAATGGGACTGCAGTGATTGCCCTAGGGACAATGGGGTTAATAAACTCCACTTCATTGCACAGCTGTTTAAATCCCAGTGACAGTGTCAGGGAAGGAGCTCTTCAATCCAGGTATCACTGGAAGGAGTATGGCACCTCGGTTCCTTGGGGGCCAAGGTACACATGTGAGCTCCCAGTTTCTCACTCTCCTGACTAAAAAGAGTTAAATTAAAAGAGTAAGTTCAGTCTTAAATCAGAACAGCAAATTCAGTCAGTACCTCTCAGAAAAATCTGACTTTAACAAGCATTCACTGGCTGAAGATCCCGACTTTGCAGTAAAGGCTAACACCCATATATTAATCAGTTAACCAGTGTTTTTACAGCTCAGTGTCTCTCAGGAACTACAGATCTCCCACCCCTATCTCTCATTTAACACTGGACAACCTGGCTTACAGTTGTACGCTGCTGTGAGTACATAACCTCCTGTCTTGCCTGCATAGTTTGTTTCCAAGTAAATGAAAAAGCCTCCTTAATTTTTGATAATGGCTGTTTCTACCTGAGTTGCTTCTGCCCCGAATGTTTCTGCTGTTCATAACTGCAATTTTGATTTAGCAATAGTGACAAGCCACAGGCTGTATGCTTGGGTGGTTTAGGTTGTAATGTTTAGGATCTAGGTAAATGTCCAGCCAGCCCTCAAACTAAGATTAATTTGAGCATTGGAAAGGATTGGGAAGACTTCCATGGCTCTTTCAGGCTCACCAGCCTATGTAGCATGGAGGACCTCAGGGATTTATCAATGAATCCAGAGCACTTCAGGGTTCCTTGGTTAATAAAATCTAAAATAAAGTATCAGTTTTCATCATTATAATTATACAGTTATGCAAGTTAATTCGACCTGATTAGAAACAGCCCTGTGAAGAAACCACATGTTTTACCTCTTTTTAAATGGTTACAGTGGAACCACCTCTCAAAGCTCCTATCTGGGGAGGGAGAAAAAAAAAAGGCTAAAACCAAAGAAAAACACTGGTTCAGACTTTCAACTTGCTCCCCTGAGTGATGTGGGGAAGCAGTGAAGAGAGAGAAAAGGGCCTTGCTTCTCACCTTTTCCCCATTTATTAAACTGTAATATTTCTAGCTACAAGGGGGACTAAATAAAAGCCAGGCACATATTATCTGTGGTTTTTTACATTAGATCAGCTGAAAACCGTCCTCTTTTACTACGAAGTGTCTGTATTTGCCAACAATTCTTTATGTCTGACTCATTTCCTTATTACCTCTCTCCCCTCCTCTGTTTTCCCTTAAGGGATTGACTTTCCCCCACCTCAAACAAAAAGAATTTCTTTGCCATATGAAGGTCAAGGACAGATTTTCTAACATCTGCCTGCCTGTGTGCCTATCTCTCTCCCTCTCTCTCCTTCTGTCTGTCTACTTTTCTAAGGCATCTACTCTTGTAGGTTCCTGGAGTGCATCAAACAAGCTCTGCTCCATATTAGTGCACTTATTATTATTATTGGTTTCTATTATTATTATTATTATTATTATTATTATTATTATTAATAATAATATTAGTATTAATATTATTATTTTTAAAGCCCAGATGTGCAGCTTAAGATTTCCACGGGTTCATGATGTGACAGAGAAGCCTACCTGCACTCTGCAAACCTGGCCCAGTAGCCATACAGTAACACAAAGCAATGCACATAACAGCAGGGAGGGTCCTCTCAGCTCTCAGGCTGTCTTCCTCCTTGGTCAATAGTTTGAAGGGGCAACTTCAAAGTGCTATTCTCTCTCAGCTCCAGCAATAGAGGAAGACTAGGAGAAAGGTGGCATGCCTGTTGCTCTCTATTTTGATGGTGCCCAACTGGAATCTTTCAGGATGATCTTTGGGCTTTAAGTGGGTACCACGGGAGTTTCACACTGCCTTTAACTGCTTGGTTTTTGTCTGGAGACAAATATTCAGCATATGAAATACAGAAGGTAAAACACAGCAGGAAAACAGCTGCAACATACATGGGGTAGACAAGAAGGCTTTTGGCACTTTGTTTTTATGATTTAACCAGCAAGGGAAAAAAGGATGGAACACAAAAACTGTACCCTTACCGCTAGCTAAATAAATAGATGCCAAGGCAATTAGTCAATCCAAAACAAGGAAAAGCCAGACCAGTGCTTTTTCAGCAAGCAAGTGCTTTTTCACTTCTTCAAATCCCATTATTCAGAAGTGGTTTTCTGTTTCTGTCCTGAGAACATTCTCTCCCCCTCTCTCTCTCTCTCTCCCCCCATGTTTTTTTCTCATTTATATTTTCATTTGCTAAATAATCTACAGATAAGTTATTCTTTCTGTAACTTTCAGATTGGTTTTTTGTGGCACCGTGAGTCATCTCAGAGGTAAAATTGGTAGATGAATCAGTTGATCAGGCTAGGATTGAAAACAATGTAGTTGTAGTGCAGTAGAGTGACTAGGGAAGATCTCTGGAACTACTATATCCTATAGCAGACCACAAGTCTAAGAGCACATTTCATTTTTTATAACCAGAGCTCAAAAGGAACAAAAAGCTCAGAAGTGAGTAGTGATTTGCGATATTCTGCCTCAGACATTGCAATGAAGCCTGGCCTTCAGGGAATTCTAAACCTTCCTCCTGAATGTCAGACAGCTTTTCAGTGTCTTAAGCTGGGAATCAAAATTGGAGACATTAGACATCATTAATCACTTTTTAAAACTGAACTCTTGGTGTGCAAGGCAGAAGCCTAGAAAGATGCCTTTTTCCAAACTCTGGCCACGCATATGTTACTGGCCAGGACAATGAGTGAACAAGCTGAAATGCTAAGCAAAGTTAACAGCATTTATAGAAAGAGATTCTGAAATTATAGAGTATGCCTTCTCATAATGGAGTCTGATATAAAAGTTATGTTTATTTTGTTGGGAACAGCAAACATGACTACTACCAAAACACACCTCCTGCCAATACTAAGTTACACGAAGTTTTAGTTATTACACCAAGGAGTTATTCACACCATCAAATTTGGACATCTCACTTAGGTATGATTCAGAGGATCAACATTACGTTCCTTACAGAATCAACACAGAGGTGCAGGCACTTCCAAGGCACAGGGTAATTCTGTGTAATTAGGTCAGATGTCTAATGCAACATAAGCAGACAGTTTGCATGCTCCCTTCAAGGGCTTTTTTTGGTCTTGGGAATTCTATAAGAGACATGAGACTCCCTAGCTGCCCTGGATGGGATTCCCATGTGGTGGTGAAGATCCAGTGGTTTCCATTTCTGCTTGCCCTGCCACCACAGTCTCATCAGCTCATAAAACACCATCTTTTCACTTTTGCATCTGACCCCAGTGGCCACTCTGCACTTTTCTCCCTTCACATGACAATCATGAGCCTTTAGGTGAGATTGGGAGCTGTGAAGACCGTGGCAGTGCAGGCCATGGCACAAGGAGGGACAGACACATGCTTTGAGGATGCAGACAGTGATGTATAGGTGTGATGAATATTCTAGATGCAAACTGCAGCTGTTCTCAATATAGCCTTCAACCCCTCTGAGCAGCAGCCTCAGCTTTTCCATGTTCCCTGCTTTGCCATAGCTTTCAGCTCCTGAGACACTTTTTAAGGGTCAATTAACTGTGCAGGTAGAGGTAGAGGAGTACCCTAAGAGTTGTGCTCTGCTGTGACCAGGGTGTTAGCTGAAGACAGTGCGTATATAGAACAATAAAGCACACTGCAGCCACAAACCCTCTGTGCATTATGAATGTTGTGATACGTTAGGGCTACGAAGATGATTAGGGGCCTGGAGCATCTCCCCTATGAGGATAGGCTGAGTAAGTTGGGACTCTTCAGCCTTGAGAAGAGAAGACTAAGGGGGGACCTAATTAAAGTCTATAATTATCTTAAGCAGGGGATGCAGGGGGAATCGGCCAGCCCCTTTTCGGTGGTCTGTGGGGACAGGGCAAGGGGCAACGGCTGCAAGTTGGAGCACAGGAAGTTCCGCACCAACATGCGGAAGAACTTTTTCACAGTGAGGGTGACAGAGCCCTGGGACAGGCTGCCCAGGGAGGGGGTGGAGTCTCCTTCTCTGGAGATATTCAAGACCCGTCTGGACGCCTATCTGAGTGATATGTCCTAGGGAGCTGCTTTGGCAGGGGACTTGGACCCGATGATCTCTTGAGGTCCCTTCCAACCCCTACGATTCTATGATTCTATGATTCTATGATAAGCCTGGTAGTAGGAACTACTCAGGAAATGTTTGTTCCTCCATGGAAAATTTAGAAAGAAGTAGCAAAGAGGACTTTTGATGTCAAATAAGTAACGTCTCCACTAACCAACTGTGACTATTATTCTTGATACAGACTGAAGAAATAATAAGGTGAAGGAACAGACCATGAAGTACCATAATGAAAATCACAGATGTTTTGGCCAGCTTAGAATGTTATAGGCGTCATTCTCAGAGCTGAGGTTGAGTGTACCTGAAAGAGCACAGATGCTATAGTTGTAAAAATAGTAATTGCTAAAGCAAAAACTGCCTGGCTAAAGGAGGAGCTCCAGCTCTCAGAGGGCTTTGGAAAGTTAGCACTGTATTTTGTAGACTGCTGTCCCTTTAAAGTTGTTAATGCAAGTTCAGTAAAAGATACTGTCATAGGCATGAACAATTTTAAATGCTGTATTTGCATTCACTATGTTTTAAAATAACAGTCAGGGTAAATTAGTCCCATTTGGACAACATCTGCTCTTTCACAGTTCCCTGGACTCTGCTTTATCAGAAATTAATGTGAATGGAAGATTCTGAAGTTGCCTTAGTCTCTAGAAAAAACATTGTACCCCACTTTAAATAAGATATGATAATAATGCTTTTCAAGTGTAATTTTAGGTTGTAAAGGTTTAGAGAGTTTTCTTTGCTTATGACTATTGGGCCATGTGGTCTGGATATAAAAGTCTCTTTGGTTATCAATAGCATTAAACTGGAAAACAAATCTCCGCATGATTCAATGATGCTTGAAAATTATTTAATCATGGCCCACAGTAAAATTTTACAATTAAAGAAATACAGCATATTTACATAAATTGAGCTCCCTTTCCATAAAGCATCGGCAAAGCAGAAGCACCTGAAGGCATTTATGAGTGTGACGGGACAAATGGACCCATTCAGGGCACGGCAGAGGCTGCTGTGAGTAGAGGCACTACCCTGGGAGCACAGGGAGGTGATGGGGTCCCACAGCTCTTGAGAAATACTGAGAGCCTCCCAGTCTATGACACTGGGATGACTGGAGTGCGGTGGCGGTGAGGGTTGTGTGATTGTGGAAACGCAAAGCAGGTGCAGAGACATGGCTTGCAGAGGCCCACCAGGCAGGTGAATCACCTGTTCCTCTCATGTGGTTGTCTCACCCTCCATTGCTTGGTGTTTAAATATGACTAAGCCCCTTTGTTGCCTGCGTGGCTCAGTTATACAGTGCTCACCTCCATGCTGTCTTGCAGAGCAGCATCTCTGCCCCCAGCATGTCTAGAAAAGACTCAGTTTGGCTTTTCCTCTGGAAACCAGTATGTCAGGAAAATGTGCATACAGCACAGTCAAAAATCTGGTAAGCTCAACTCATAAATTGTTCTGCAGACACCAGTTCCTCCCTTCTTGGGTTTCTACTTCATGACCCAGCAAATCCAGCATCAGTTATTGGCAATAGTGGTAACAAGTCTGGGACCTATTTTCTTGACTTGAACTGAAGAAATCTCAGCAAATGTTCAGACAAGCACAGACCAGATACCATGCTTTCAACGTTATGAAGTCTTGCAGCCTCATTTATAACAAAGAATTCAGAGTAGACGAAATAAGAGGAGAGAGGATCTTTCCTCATCTTCAAGATCAGCCTTGAAGTCTTTTGCACTCTCTCGCTGTGCACATTTGCTTATTGTATCATCATCTTGGCAAAAGCTACACATGAAACCGAGATCATTTGGAGGAGAAGAGAGCTGGGCTTTTATATCCACAGACATGGATTTCATCCTCAAAGAGGACTTGGACACGCACCACATCGTGTGTGTGTATGTGGAGAACAGAGTGCCAGAAAACGAAATAAAAATCACCAACAAGTGCTGGGAGAGTACTTTTGCTCATACAGCTGATCATCCTAGATGATAGTCATTTTGGCTCTCCCTTCAAAGTCTCCAGAAACAGCAAATTGAAATCAAAACAGGAAAAAGAAAGGAAGATTAAAGAAAGAAATATTAATGATAGATTGAAAAATGAAGCACACAAAACTATTTAATCCTCAACTGAAGACAAAATGATTGTCAAGTAATATTTTAGGCAATCAGTATGTCTCCCTGTCTTTCACATGAAGGCTTGCGATTAAAGTAAGTCAGTCCTACTTCCACGTAGTAAATTTTCTATTTCAGAGGAGAGACAATGAATAACTCCAAGACACGCATTTCCTGACTATTCAAATGCCTTGCATCAATCTTAATTTCCACTAAGAAAACAAAGAACAAAAAAGAATCTGAACGTCAATTACAGAGGGGAACTTCGGATCACGTACATGAAGGTTTCAAAGCCCCAAATATGTAGACTCTGCTCTTTCAGAAGTGAGATCAGACTTGCTAGCTGTAGAAGACCAACAGGATGGCCCTGAAAGAGCAAAATGGCAAACAACTGTGGGGAGGGAGCAGTGGGCAGAGAGAAAGTGCCTGTTCTTTGTCCTCTGCTCATTCTGTGATCATCCATTACAGTGTGTATAACACTGTTTGTGCAATTAAATAATTATTGATGTTCTGACTAAAACAATAATGCCTGGAGCAAGGGAACTATCAGGAACTCAAAATTACAAGCCCTGGGGTTTTTTGCATATTTTTTTCCAATGTTTCATTTCTTCCAATTAGAGTTCTGGCAGCAACCTGGTGACCTGGAAACCTCTGCTCTTCAGCAAGTGCAATGGCAGCCGTGGTAAAAACACTGAATTCCCTATTGTTTCAGTTCCTGCATGACAGAGGGGAAGAAGCTGCAGGCCTCAAGCTCAGTTTGTCTGAGCTCTGGATATCCCACCTACAGCTAGTCCAACAGAAAGAGGCTCCCAACCTCTCCCCTGATGTGGGAGCCTACTGACCCCTCAATACCCTCCATTACCCTCCAGGGTACAAAATCAGGACCTCTTGTATGTCTAGTGCCTCTTCTGTGAGGCCTGCAAGGATAGCTCAGAGACTGAATGATGTCTCCCGTGGAATGAAGTGTCTATGTCTCACCTCTGGTGTCTTTACTACCACGGTGGTAGATACAGCATTAGGACCCAGATGGAAAAGGCGGATAGGTGGGCCTCACCTTTGGAGACTAGATCTGTATCAAGCATGCATTTTCTCAGTAATACTTGAAATATTTTTGACAGCATATATAGCAAACATTTTGAAAAAGAATAGTAAAGTACTGAGGGAGAGATGTTGCTGTCAACCCACAGCAGTATACGGGTTTAAACATTGGAAATCCAGTGTGTGAGATGATTTTTGAAGGGTTTTTTGTGATTCCATTCAGATCATTTCAGACCCAATCCAGGTCTGACCCTTGTGCCAACTTTCTTCAAAGATAGTTTTAAAATAGTTCCCACCCTGTTTTAACTCATAAATAAATTAATAATTTCTTAGTAAATACTAAGAAAATTAATTTGTACCTAAAAATCATGCCTGGTATTTTGGAGGCCAGTGCACTGAATTTTTCATAGACAGTAAGAGTGACTGTTTTCCTTCTTTTCAGTATAGAGCTTGGCACATCACAGGTATGGTAGATCCATCATTTATTCCTGTTACAGCAGTGACTTGTAGCCTGGCAGTTGGACTCTTAAACAAGCTACGAGGTCAAACAGAGAATTTTTTAATTCTTGATGATGTAGAAATTAAGTTAACACAACCCTGCCAGTAGTAAAAACTTAAGCTTCTGGGTAAAAAATTTTGGGCAGGGAGGTAAAACCATATTTCTGACTTGTCAGGTTGTTTCTCTTTCTAAAGCAGTAATTTGGGAAATGGAAAATATATTAATTGAACTCAAATCTTCCAGGTTATGTGCCAAAAGCCTCTTTAAACATGGAGCTGGATTTTTATTTTTTTAACTCTTGTTGGTTGTTTCCTTTTCTCTTTTCTTTCCTTTTTAATTTTTCTGAAAATTGCAGAACTATCACCTATTGTCATCTGCATCTATGTTCATACTTGTTTGAATGAGTCAAACATTAGCCTGTAATTTAATTGAAGGCTATAAGGTTTACGTTGGGCTGGGTGATGAGCAGCTGCATGTTGTGCCTGTGGCCCTGAATCAGAAAAAGGGAGGCAGCATTTTAAGTGAATGTGAAGCTTTTTTTTTAAAGTGAAATAAAGTCAATGATGAAGCGGAAAGTTAGTTCTCTTCCCCTTCACAAAGCCCCATGTCATAGGTGAGAGGAGTTTGTCCACCTTGTTTTCTCTCCATGAATTGGTTAGGAAAAGTTCTAAGTTTTCAGCCCCTTGGGAGCTAATGGAAATGGCAAGAATTACAGAAAGTTAGGAAGCCGACGTGTTAAAGGAATTTCCACAATTACAGTTATTCCTAGACTCAACCATGCATTTGAAGGACTGGAAATATGATGTTGATCACCATGCAAGTATATTATCTTCCTTATCCTTTAATACCATCAAAGGGCCATAATGATGACTTAATGCTTATCATAATCCGAGTTCTCTGTTTGCATTCTTTATGTTGTACTTGATAAAATGTAAATGCATAATCCTGTGTTTTACTATAAACACTGAAATGGTTTATTGGATCAGCAGCTGAATGCAACCACTCGTGTCTCTGTAAACAACCAGTACAGAGATGGTCAACTGAAAAAACCGTATTACATTTTAAGAGCTCTGTTCCTCATCAATTTAGGCAGCATGATGCAAAATCCTGCTGTATTTTTGATTTGGGTCATGTTTGTGATCCTAGCTGTAAAGAACAGGGTTCTTCTTCCAGAAAGGAGTGGAAGGGTTGTCCCTCTGCAAAGGAATAGAATAACTCTGACCCAAAATTCAGTGTCTTTGAATGATCTGCTGTAAATGTAGAGCTACCTACAAAGAGCTCCCACTCCCACATGGCTACTCAGTGCTTCCACAAAAGAGTTGGGGAAGCTCTCTGGAACGCTGCTGATTAGCTTCTCCATTTGGAAAGATGTACTGCACACTATTCTAGTCCACCTTCTCTGGCCACTCCAACACCACCATCAGCAATGGGCATTTTCTGGATACCTAGCCAGACAGATGCAGCATCCTGGAAATGAATCACCAAGAACCTCAGACAACAGCTACCGACATAAGCTGGGATTTTAGTGCCAGTAATGATCAACCCTGAATGTAAAGGAACAGTCAAGTTCCAAGGATTGGTGATACCACAAAACATGAATAAGCTGTGGAAGTGTATCCTTGCACAAAATGTCCTGGGTTTCAGGTGGCAGGAACCCAAAAGTATTTAAATAAATAAGTTTATACTTTCCATATATTAGCACAGCTATTTTATTACTTGGCAAAGTACTGAAATGATTGTGTTTGCTTATTTTGCTTTTACAATTATTTCCTAATTGCAAGCCATTACTGATGTATTTTAAGAACAATTTGCTTTGTCGTTGGATGCTAAAGGCAAGTAAAATACTTTGCTTGGAGAAAGCTAGAAATTGCTTTATTTCTTCTGCCTTGGGAATTACAGATGTTTCAGTGTTTGTGCTTCCTTTGCAGACACTGGCCTTTAGCATTTGAATTATTTTAGCCCAAGGATCAGGGTGGGGGATGGGGGGGAGAAAAAAACAAGCTTGCTTGGTTGCCAAATGTCAGTGCATTTTTGGTTTTGGGCAACAGCCTTGTTTTACAGGAGAAAAAAAATTAAAAATACCCCGGTACAAGTTAGGAACATATTAGTACAACACTAATTATAAACTGGAATGTGTCAGAATTAAATGAGTTATGATCTGGCGAGGACCTGCAAACTATAGTCAGATACTTAATAAAGTTTAGACATGCAGCTGTGAAGACTCCTGGATCCTTGCCACCTTTTATTAGAGTGGCGCCCAGCAACGCTGCTGTAGTTAAGGGTCTGTCAGCGTTTCCATTATAAAACCCCTATTTTTTTAGGGCTTTGAAACTTGCCCATTTTAAAACACATCAAGCTCAAACTTGACATAAAAATTGTCAGGAATAATTTCTTTTAATGCAAAAATGTTACTTACATTTTTGCTCTGTCTTTGTTTTAGATTCAGAAAGGTAAAAAAAAATAAACTAAGTGCATGTCACTTTTTATTAGAAACTTATTTCATACTTCAAAAAAAAAAAAAAAGAAAAGAAAAAAACCCAAAACCAAATCAGGGCTTGAGTTTCAAAAATAAATATTTTTAGCCCCTTAGGGCTGAATTCTGCTCTTGGATTCCCACTGAGGCATAAGCAGAGAGTACAAAAGATGGCATTACATCCTAGTCTGTGAATCTACTGTCTTGAATGTGACCTGCAATTTTATACGAACTAACAAGATGCTCTGAGTAAAACACCAGCTGATTATCAACATTGTGCACTGTGTTTCTGTTTCTTTTTGTTGTTGTTTGTTTACATTTTATATTTTACAATAGACTTGTTATTTCACTTCCTACTTGTTTTTTTTCAAGGTCTCAGGTGGTTTGGTCTGATGTTTATACATCCCCACAGCAAGGCTACACCACCTGAGGACCTGCTGCTCAGCTTACATTTTAACCATCTCTCTCACCTCCTTATTTCTACCTTATTTCCTGCCTGAAATGAAAACAAGGAAAATTATTTGGATGAGTTAGATTTTACATCCTCATCCCTCCATGCAATGCAACACACATCACTGTGAAAGACCTGCAGTTCTAACCGGGCTTTCTGACAGCTGAGGTCACATCTCCTTTTTTCTCCCTGTGTGCTGCCAAGTTGGTCAGAATGGGAATCACTCAACAGGCTTTCTTAGGGATCCTTCACCACTTTTGTTGTCCTCTCTCCTGCTTTTCTCCTAACATTTATATATACACCCATATATGAAATTATTCAGACAAATTTACCACTTGTTTGTGGTGATCGCATAACAGGAAGTAATACAAGATTTTGGTTTGGATGAGCCTGAAAATCTAGAGGGGAATTTGAGGGAGGAAAGTCTTGTAGGAATTGAGCCACATTTTTGTGCTGCTGTATTCGACCAGACGGACAAACAGCCACTTTGCTACCCATTAGAAGCATCCCAGTAATTGGGAAAATTATTCTTTCCAAGATACCGTAAGTGACAGACACCTGCATATGTTGTCAAGACATCACCCGGTCTCCTCTTTCCAAGTCATGTAAGCACCTGAAACAAACGAAACACAATAAAAGATTCAATAAGCAGTGATGCCTAAAGCTTTAGGTATCAGAAGTATCATGTGTCAGCCCACAGCCAGTTCAACGGTTGCAGCCCCAGCCCAGCCAGGGTTCCTATGCATCAAATCTGGCTATTCTGGGTAACCTAGGGTCTTGACCTCACCTTCTCTATAGACTTACATTTATATATACTGCTCTTGTCTCTTTAGAGATGGTCTGTTGTCTCTTTACTTGCAGCTTTGCCCCTAAATTTGGCGCACCCTGTAATTCCTCTTGTCCCCACTCCCTCTGTATTCCTGTTCCATGCTCCATCTAAGACAGAGCATGACTATCCATATCCTATTTGACAAACAGATACACTGATTGTAAGGAACTGAGTTTAAGTGGTTTGAGCATGGCAAATTCAAGGTCACATCAGTGGCCTTAGCAAAAGAGTAAGCTAATGTGTTTAGCTTAAGTTTATGCTGGGCTAAAATGCATGCAGGATCGGTTACCACAGCTCTGCTGATGCACAGTAACTGGTTAATCCATTGGCTACCTGATAGGGAATATAAGACCTACCTTTGAAAATCCATCCCCAAGCAACTCCTCTCTTTCCTCCTGCCCCCCCAAAACTCCTCAGAGGGGCGAATGCAGTCTTCAGTTCCTTTGGTGATCCACTGGGAACAGATGTATCGTCAGCAAGATTCTGTGGCTTTTTAACAAGTGCAGCAAATGACTTGGACAGAATCAAACCTGAAGTACCACAGCACATGCTGCATGATGTGTCACAAGCAACAGCAGCAAGGGTCTAACACTGACGTCATGGGTTTCATGAGCTATAATTCCCAGTAACTCCAATCAAACCCAGGTCTCACCCTCAGGATTCATAAAGTCAGAAAACTCGGTACACCTGAGAGTCTAATGGAGAGGCAAAGTAGCAGAGTGTAACTTCTGCAGTTCGACATGTTGAGTTTTTCTAGCCAGCGTCTCTTGTTCCTTTATTTCAAGCATTATATTTTCACCCGAATGGAGCAATTTATTGGCATTGTTGCTCAAGTTGTGAAATCAAAGGTGTGGATTATCAAAGTGCTACATGCTGGCTTGTTTTCCAAGCAGTCCAGGAGTATGCACCAGGCGGCACATGAAAACCAGTCAGGTTTCACAGAACAGCCTAAAATATGAAACCATGAAGGTGATAGCTGAAGCCTCCTGCAGGCAATGCCTCAGGGAGCATTCTGATTGCAGAGGCATACCAACACAACCTTAGCATGGTTGCCCCGGCTGGCTTGCTCCCTCAGGAGGGAAGGGACTCTGACAATGCCAAAATCAAAGCAACAGGCACCCCAGTTTTCAGGCCTTGTAATGCCTGGGGAAAGCCTTTGTTTGACCTATAAACTGGTGTGCTCACTCTACCTCCTCTAGCCACAGAGGCATTTTTTTTGCCAAGTTCAGAAGGAGCTGATTAAAAATTTTTTTTGGCCTGGAAGAAAATAAGAACTTAGGCTGGCATAAGCTGTAACAAAAATGTCTGTATTTTTTCTGTATTCATAATTCAAAAAGTAGCTTAGAGTCTTAATAGCCAAACATTTCTAGCCCCTGAAAAGCTGCTGATAGAAGAACGCTACGGAAAGTTATTGGAGCAAGAGTATAACGCTGATCAACCTGGTCAACGGGAGCAGTTGTGGTGGAAAAGTATTTTGTTTGCAGTTGAACCCTGGAATCTTTCTTTCAGAGCCCATCTGCTTTGCTCTTTGCCCAGCACTATTGCAAAACAAAGGCAGAGGACTGGCGCGGCCCCAGAGGGGAGCCAGATGTACCCACAAATGTGGGCAGCTCCCTGAGGAAACCACCAGGATCCACAAGGTGAAACTGAGGAGGAGGTGGAAGCCAATGGAGGACTGATGGATGCTTGCCAAGGAGTACTTGCTGGATCACATGGCCCTCAGGCAGGCTCAGAAAGTGGGGCAGTGGCAGGCCTCAGTGGCTGGTGGCCCTGCCTGGAGCTCCTGCGCCCAGGAGCAAGGGACATTGGCACCCGCCTGGCCATGCCCCAGTGTCAGAGGGAGGACAGAGTTACTGTGTCACACACAGGAACAGTGAAGCCAGGGCCACTTCAGGTTTTAAGGTGATGGAAAGGTCGATGGAAGCAAGTGTGCTGTTGAGAGCCTGGGAAATGGGGTTTGAAGGGAGTACCCCTCACTTCCTGCTTACCTTCTTTGTGATGTTCCTCCAGACTTTGAGAGAAATGGTTCCTAAAGCTACCTTACCTGACACTACACAAAGATTCCATTTAAGAATTGCCTTATCCTGTGGTGATGGCTTTAAGACAGTAAGAAACAGTATCTATTATTTAACTTCAGAAAGCACCATATAGCACAAATTTAATAATCTGTGTTTTTTTGTTGGGCTTTTTTCATATCAAATAGCAGTCTTGTTAAGGCTGCAACAGTGCCTTTAATCTCTTGAGTCACTCATTTCCAAATTACCTTGTGAGACATTTTGCTGTATCCCTGTCCAGAGCTGCTGAGCAAACTGACCTCTTAGGAATGCAGTGCCAACTCCATGGTTCCCAAAAGGAGACTCCTCAGTGTGAGATGCGGTGAAATTAAAGACAGAGAATAACTGCCACAGAGAAAAGCAGAACCTGGGTGACAGAGAGATGAGGGACTTGATGACAGCTACATTCCAGATCACTGCATGCAGCAGCAACTGCAAAGACAATTGCCCACAGCATAATTTCCACTAATGTCACCGAGATCGGTCTGCGTGTATGCAGGAAGTCAGTAGGTGGAGCATGAAAGTCAGGCTTGCGGAAAGAAATTAACACAGAACAGCCATTATGAGGGGCCTAAAATCCATCTGCCTCCCTATAGATGATACAAGAGAAACAAAGTCTGGTGTCTTGAGGGAGATCCAAAGCACAGAGTGACACAGAGATAGTTATTAGGACATATTAGATGCAACGGGTTGTTCAGACAGGTTCATATTTAACATTGAAAACACAGTAAACTGCAGATAAGGAGCCATCTCCATGAACAGCAACTGTTGCCACCAGTATCGTGGTGAACTTTCAACTGCCGTAAATAGCTAATATTTGTTTTAAATTAACATGTCCAGCTTTGTCTGCTATGCAAATGCACTCTTCCATAGGGATGAGTACAAATAACAAGGCCTAGCTCTTCTAACTCTCATGCAATGAACAGATGAAAAAAAGAAATTCCCCAGTGTATATGTCAAAATCTGGGAAATTAATGGCTGAATGAAAAAAAAATTGAAAAAAATGTAAACACCTTGATCTACCATGGGTAAACAGCATGAGCCTGTAGAAAGCCAACAAGTTGCTGAGATAAATTCTGGTAACATTTTCTAACAATCTGCCCTACATTTATGCTTCCTGGAGAACGGTGAGATACAGCAGTCAGGAGAATCCACCTATTACAGACCATCAGTTATTCCAGCATTTTGGTCTTTCATGGTGTGACGAAGCTTTAATAAGAGGCAGCTCCGCGTCTGCTGTGCAAAAACTTCCTGGGGAAGCAAACAAACAACCCCAGAGAGACTCAATTCATATTTACATTGGGGCCTATTTAAACCTTCCAATTAATGCAAAGAGAGTTAAATAGAAACGAGTGTCACTAGAGCCCTGTAACCATTCACCCATTCTCTTTTGCTGTGTCACGCTGAGTGTCTGTAATAGCAGAACAACTAGGTGGAAGATGCCAAGGAGTCAGCCTGGCTTCTCCCATTTAAGGACACTGCACTCAGCGCTCTGGGGCTCAGTTGTGATTCCCACTTGCAGCTCTCTACACCACTCTGGTGGTTTAGAGGGACTTTGCCCTTCAAAGCTGCCTTCAGCGCTGCTGACATGTCTAAATGCCTCACCGCACCATTATCCCTTGGCTGCCAGAGCAGTGCTGAGCAGCCCAGCGTTGCTGGCTTCTCCAAGTGTTTGAATGTCTTCATCTGGAGCTGGAAGGGTTCAGCCTGGCTGAAGAGGACCTCAGTGTTGCAAGACTGAGCTTATTTGTGTGCTGTTTCTGTCATGTAGGTCTGCAGAAAGAGAAACAACAGTGTCCCGTTCTCGGATGGATCCCATTTAAGGGAAGAATTCAGACTTTTGAGAACAACCACAGCTTGGACATGTGGCCAACTGAAATAAAGCCACTTTCCATTAGGGGAGGCCTGGACTACAAAAGATGAACATGTTTGTTTTTCATTTCATAGATACTTTATTAGGGATTTAATTTGACTACAGTACATGCTTAGGGCAGGCTGTAGATTTGAAGAATTTTTGTTGTTGATTTTTTAAATGTTCACAAATTAAGAGAGTGGCTGATTTCTGCCCCAGTTCATTAGAAGCAGAGTGACGGTTCCATTAGTGTGTTTCTACCTACTCTGCCCCATCCTGGGAATGAGGATCTGGGTACAAGAAGGCAACAACTACAAAAAAAATCCTCCATATTCTGGAGGTAAGAGGAAAACTCACACCCATAAGAACTGATGCTCAGGGTGCTGTGCACATCACTAACATCTCTTCTTTCCAGTAGCTGCTACCATGCTTTCCAAGCAGCACAAAGAACTCTGACCAGAGCTGTAGACTCTGGCAGAGATATTTGAAAGGTGTGCAATGGGAACCTCTCCATAACACAACCAGCTCCACCTGCTTTGGCCAAAGCTTCTTGAAAGTGCAGCTGGAACATTTAGAGGCTTAATAAGCATTTCATCAGCTTCTCAAAGGTTTGAGCTTTATTTTTACAGCTTGTAAGTTTAAGTGATCCATCTAGCAAGTGTGCATTGCTATCTGTGCAAAGCTCAGGGCAGATAAATGAAGAAACAGAAGGCAGATATGTGCTCCTCTTGTTGCCCAGTAGTCCTCACAGGCCTGAGCNCACTGTCTAAATTGTGAATGACTGTACAATAGTGTTGTGATGGCTGCGGTTATCCTACTGTCACAAACTTCATTTAACAAGAAATAATAAGGTGGTAATAAAAAGTGAAGAGGCACCGAGATGTGTCAGCTGCAACATATGCCCCTAGCAGGCTGACTGTTTTAGGATGTTCCTGGAGAGAGCCTTTTTGCTATAAAACTTGAGACTGTGAACATCATTGCCATCCACAACTGCAGGGACAAGGAAATTGATGCTTCCCCCCACCCCGTCCCTTGTCTGAACATGGGAATAGTTTTGCCTGCTTTTGCTGAACGGCTGTAGGCTGTTACCTCCATAGGGCTTGCACGGAACAGCAATAAAAGGTGCTGGAAATAAAATCCAGTTCTGGACAATAACAAGCAAAAAGTTGTAAAGAGAGCGGGGATGCCTGCTTATCTACTGTACTGCTGTTCCTGAAAACAGAGCAAAAAAATTTTGGGGGAGAAATTTGTGGTCTTGCCTTTGCAGGACAGCATTCTGGGCAAAGTCTCTATTAGCGGAATCTGTTGATCCGTTTTAGTGGTCATGTAGTGGGTTGTGTTTTAAGGATATTTTTCTTCATATCAACCTCTGCTGTAATGATATATTACACACTTCCAAATGTCACGATGAAAAATTGTATGAGATCTGATGTGGTGAAGATCTGATTATTTTTTTTTGTCCTGAGAAGGCTTAAAGCATGTTGTAGGTAGAATGTGAACGACTAGGCACATAACCACCTCTTTATGGAGCACATCTGAGAAAGTGCGAACACAGCTTGTTTTCAGCACGTTTTGAAGAAGTGATGAAATTACATATTTTCTGTCCATTACATATTTCTGTCCATCCTAGACCACAGAACCACCAGCAGCTGGGGCGTCATGCTATAAGGCCTAACATTGCCATCCACAAAATAAAATTCAGCTCAAAAAAAAAGATGACCTTTCGAGCAGTATACAGGAGAGCTGTAAACTACAGACTGTCCACAGTCACCTGAAATCAGGGCACATAGGTTGACTTAGGAAGGGCTGACTGAAATCTAAAAGGAGAAATTGGGACAAACTCTGTGAGAGTTTCCCTTTACACCTCCAACTGTGCCAAGCAGAGCTTGATGCAGAAGGCAATGTCCTTAGACACTGAGAATAATAAAGGACATTTTCTGTATGTTTAAATATCTCAACTTCTGTATCTTCAATACTGATAGGCTTCAGCAGGAGTTTGTGGGTGCTCAGCGGGCGCTCAGCTTTCAGGCTTTTGCCTTGTGTGTTTTATTATAAAAGAAGTGGAAGAGTTTTGTATATAGAAACAGCAGGTCACTCATATTAGAATAACTTAGACCTAAAGATGTCTTAGTATAACTGACATCTGGGACACAATAGCTCTACCTCAGGCAGCTGACGTGAAAGGCCTTTGTTACTGAACAGCATCCTGACATCAGCTGGGGGAAAAGAGAATTAGCTTGCCACAAAATGGTGTAAACATCGAAATAAATGCAGTGCAAATAATAAGGAAATCTGGGAAACCTGCCAATATAATGCTGGTCGAATTGGCTAGCAAGAAGAGAGCTAATCCTTGGGAGACTCTTCAGTGCTCAGAACTAGTTTGGGTCTATGAAACCCTGAAATATTCATTGTTTCTGGTAAAGCTGTTTTATGGAATGATTACCTAGAGTCCCTGTAATCCACTAACACATTTACTTGTTATATGTTTTTATTACACTCCCCTGCAGATGTTGCTGTTTCCAATTAGAGATGTAACTCCTACCACTGGCTGTTAATAACTATTTTGCCTTGAGACATATCTTATTTGCTAACTGAAAAAGGCAGGTTAATGGTGTCTGCTCTATAGTATATTATTAGAAGTGAGTTTGTGAAGTAAACTCCCAGTGACTCTAATCTCAGGAATGCTGACTCCTCCTGAGGTCAGTAATTGGGTATTTTGGAATTTGCCATAGCAGCAGGCCTAAGCCTGTCTTCAGCCCCCTTTGAAATTTGGACCCTGAGGTCAGCAAAATAATTGGTTCATTTGAACAGAAAATCAGAAAGTGAAGGGTCCACTTTTCCCCTGGTGTCTAACTTCCAATTCACCAGATTTTGAGATGTTTCTCTCTCTTTTAGGTAACACAACAAAGTTGGTCACTGTCCAGTTTCATTGCCACAGAGGTCCTTGCCACTTTGTGCACCCTGCCTGAAGCTACCAAGTCTTTGGCTTGTCATGAATCCCAGACAGCTAGTGGCGTGAGGCATGGTTATTCTCTGTATGTGCACTAGAAGCAATTTTTGCTTTCACTGTTTGACCATTATGACACCACAAGATCTATTCCAGTCTCTTTTTTCTTCTTCTTTTTTTTNCCATTTTGTACACTCAAAAGCCCTTCCTTTTGCTCTCAGTAAAGCTTTGACTTCTTCAGGAGTTTGCTTTTGAACAATCCTACAGCTTTGGTCTCAAGATCTTTATTATGAAGGAATTCAGCTATAATTATTGATCAGTAGTCATTCTGTTTCTCAAAATAGTATTTGAAATGAGACTTCCTTATCCATACTCACTGCCATATGCTCTTTGACATCTGTTACCAAGTAAATCTTTAGTAGTTTAGGGTTGATGATGTCAACAAAATAGTGGAACAAAGCCAGGGTAAGTGAAGACTTCAGTGTTTCCTTCATTAATAAAAGCACTAAATATAGCTGAGCTTGCTTTGAACATCACAACCTAAGTGAGCCATAATCATCTTATGTCTTGGACAGAAAAAAATAAAAGAACACACAGGATAAACACTGCAGAGTAAGAAACACACAGCAGTTTGGCTTCTATTTCTGCAAAACTAAAAATATGTGATCTTCCCATCAGTAATTCAATGCACATGGTTGCTTTACAGTTTCAAACGTGTAACAGTTGAATGAAAAACATTGAGTATATGTGGTCCCTTCCAAAGGTACCTTCTAAGTGCTACATTTGATCTAGTTAGTATTCTGATTGCCAGCACTCTAGAGTAGAGATATCCCCAATATGGCTCGTGTTAAAATTAGATGCCAGATCAGGTCCTCATAAACAGCCAAACTGTGCTTGAAAAGTATTAGAAAGTGTCAGGGATGAATTTTAGGTCCTTGATCCTGAAGGTCAGCCTAGCACTGCCTTGATGTGGGGTAAACAGAACACTAGTTTATACAACTTGTTTGGACTAACGTTAATAAAGCAATAATAATAATAGTTTAGCTTGTAGGGAAAGATTTTTAAATTCTGACTTGACGTTTGCTCAGATCTCTTAGAAGAAAAAAATAATCTCCAACCCTGTTTTCCGTACCTTGTTTATTTTCACCTTCCCCCCCCCTTTTTTTTTTTTGCCTTAATGTGGTTTTCATTACTAATGTAATATTTGTAAACTATAAATGTTTCCCTGCTGAAAGGAATGAAAAATGGTTTTGCAAGTGGGAATGCCATGAGCAAGGACAGAGACTGGAATTTTTCCCATATTTTTCTCATTTGCCATTGGTTTTTGTTTGTTTTTTTCCCTGTGTTACTTACAGCTTAAACTTTCATTTTCCAAGAAGTTCTGAAAGTTTTTATCCCTGCCAGATTCTGTTCTGGTTGACAATGGAGTCTGGATCAGGACTGGAGAGTCTCCACAGTCTTCACCACCCATATTTTATATGCTTTGTAATGATGACAATGTGTATTTTGAATTGTTACGCACCTCAGTTTATACAGGATATAAGGCTAAAGTTATGGAGTCTTTGCAAACTTCTTAGTTTATTTTAGGAAGGATATTAAAAACCAGCCTGTTCCTAAAAACAATTACGTTCTTCCAAGCATTACTACTGATAAAGAAAGGTATTACAATGCATCTGTATTACCAATTGTTTTCTTTGTCTCTAAGATTCCTGGCTCTCTCTACTCTACTGTGCATTTCTTCTTTGAAGCCTGGTAATTCAATCAAAAAAAAGGGAGCCAGATTGTGGATCTACGAAGAAGAAAGCAACCCCACAGCAGGTGGGGTTTTCACAGGAATGCCTATAAAATCCTTGCTACTGAAAGCAACAACAGGATACCCAAATTGCCCGGTGCTGGAGATTTGTTATGGCAGTCAGCTCTCTGTCAATGCAACAGGGATTCAGCTACGTAACAGAAACAAAGATACGGAGGATGTTTGCTAGGCTTCCAGTTTTCTGTCTCTACCGTCGTAGTACCTGTGGGTTCTAAGGCTGAAACTGAATTGCATCTGGTACAGTTTGGGGGCGGGGGCCAAGGGTGCTGTTACAAGATGTTGCTCCCACACCAGTACGGCAGCCAGGCTGGCTCACGCCACGCGGATTAACTGGAGGCTGATCGATTTTATGCTGGCTGACAACTTCCCAAGGGGCTGCTTTGACAGCCTGGGATTGCTGAGGAAGAATAGGGCCTGAAAATGCCCACTTCTCTCAGGCAAGTTCCCACTGTCAGTGGCTGGGTAGGAGCTGGTGTGGTGACGGTAACATGGAGGGAGCAGATCCTGGGGTCAGAGCTTGTGATTTTCTGCTGGTTTTTGTGCCTTAGGAGCCGCACAAATCAGCCAAACAGGACGTAGTACTTGCTGAGTGACCCACTGAGGAGTGACCATCAAAGATGGTCTGGGGAAAAGATGACTATGCCAAAAGCTTTCCACTTAAGAAGTAAAAAGAAAGCAGAAATGTATCCAGACCTGCTGATGATGTTGATTGCCATCGCTCCTGACTACTGCAGTGTTAATGATTCCACAGGCAATTTTTTTCGGTCTGGCAATCTTTGCCTTGGCTCATTTTTGGAAATAAATCCTTTGTTCTTAACTCCTCTGTTTCTGTGTTGGTTTGACTAAGATTTCTGTGGGAAAGTTTGAGATTTTCTTTTATTTAACTGGCAATGTTTCACCTTTTCCCCTTCCCCCTCCTCATCTTTTTGGACAGATTTCATTTCCCAAACAGATGTCTCTCATTTCTGAAAGCAAGATCCACATACTCAAGATATCTTTCTTTTTCATTATTTTTCACCATTTTTTTCACTTCTTTCTTGCTTTCTTTCTTTCAATCTAAGTCTCTGTGAATGTTTCACAGGTCTGTTCTGAAAAACGACTTTATGATTTCTAATGTCTTTTCTACTGCTCCATGCCTGCAGACAAGCACTTCAGAGCACTTCAGGGCAGATTTGCATGTAACATGGTAGTAACAGAGCTTCTACATAATCATCTGCACAGGCGATTAAGGGCACGTATGTGTTCAGATGCCCAACAACAGGTGCAAAGGCATATTCCTTACACACAGAGCCTGAGATTTTGGACCGTTCCAGTGAGAGGCTGGCAAGCTGCAGGGCCCTGCTGCTGCTTGGAAAGCAGATGGCACAAGCTAAAAGAACATACTTAGGAGGAACACTGCTTCAGCATTTGGTACAGTGCAGCCTTGGAGCTGACTTATGTAGGTATGTGACAGGCTGAACTGGCCAGGCAGAAAGAACACAGCTTTTGTCATTGGATGTGCAGGTATATGGCTGCTGACAGTCCACACACAATGCACTCAGCAGCCCATTTTTCTACCCCACAACCAGTTACCATCTGTTTCCAAGAGAATGACTCCCTGTGACACACAGCCAGGAATGTAAGCACCCATATTTTGACATATTCACGTGTAGGTTTCTTTGGGTTTTTTGCTTAGAACAATTCCAGGTCAGATTTTCAAATTTGAACTTTGAGTATTGATCTCCTCTTCAATTCCTTTCCTTGGTGTCAGTAGGTCTTGGGTTTCTTGAACTGTGCTGGGTGCCTAAGTAACCCTGGGGATCTGTAAAATAGTGAGGTCTTGCTTGTGTTGATATTTTGCATATGCCCCAGGAAAGCTGAGTCCTGGACTTCTATGGAGGAGCATGGCTAGAAGAGGCCTTTCTAGTCTGCCTTCCCCAAGGCTAAGGAAGTTATACAAATATGTGCATTAAACTCATTAACAAATGATGGCAACCATATCTTTGAATGCTCCTGAGCTCTCCAGAGTCTCTGAGCGTGGATAGGTTGGCAAAGTGAGCAGTGCTCCTTTGCAGGGAGCTCTGTGCAAGGCATGGCAAGGAAGAGTCCTGTCCCACTCAGAGATTGGGACCTACATAAACATTTACAAAAAACCATCCACAGCCTTCCTTCTAACCTGTGGGTGCCATTGGCAAAAATGATGCAAGTCAGTTTCAGCCAGATGCTTAAAACCACTCCTTGTAAGGCTCATAAGTGCCAGCACAGTGCCACAAAGATAAAGACATGCTCTGTGCATATCGGATTTGTAGGAAGCTGAATGTATTGTAGGAAGAAGCCTTTGATTACTCCATGATCTGTTTCTGGTGTCAAAACTATTTTTGAGCTACCGAATTCATGGCAGGCCTAAGGAGAAGAGTCACATGTCTATCACCGAAGAAAACCAGTTCCATATGTCCCACACAACCCCCTTGTATGCGCCTGGCTTCCCACCCGCAGCACTGCCTTGGGATGTCAAGGGAACAAGGAAGGAGAAACAGAAATCTGCTTTTATTTAAATCTACTTAAAAGAGAGAATACATTTAGGTGACCTATTCGAAGCTGTTTAAGTTCATTCCAAGAGGTTGACTGCACAGCTCATGTAGAAAGCAGCTGCCAACTTTTCTTCCTTGCCCCCACCCTGATAAAATTCTTTCATAATCTGTAGCCTGAGTGCAAGGATGGCACCTTGCACTGCTTTCAAGGCTTGGCCTTTACATATTGAAAACAGCTGCCTGCCTCTGCCTGGGCAGCAGAGCAAAGCCTGCCCCAGCAAATGGGAAAATCAAGCAACAAAACCTCTGCAGAGCTGATAGCTGGAGCGAGACCGTGTGTTTTTAACGTAGTAACACCTCGCCTTGGGTCCTCTTTTTTCCCAGTCAGACTCTTCTTCCATTACACCCAACAAAAATGAAAAGGAACTCTGTGCAGTGTATTATAAAACAATTTGCTAGAGCAAATAAGACAATTATTCTCTCCTCTTAGTTCTAGCATTTATTTCCCTGTTGTTCCTCATGAGAGTCAAAATGTCAGCACAATGTCAGCAAAATTGTGCAACTGTGCGGGCAGGGGAGGAAAGCAGTGTGTCACTTCTTCCATTTTATGTAGTCTGCCAGTCTGAGCCAAGGTGCCTTGGAAAGGCCCAAGAAAACAAATGGGCTTCAGCCCACTGCAGGACTGGGCCGCAGCACGCCCCGTAATTGTAGCTGCGTAAGCACATTTTGACCCTTTCTCGGACTTTAGATTAAATAATCTCCATTCCTGTCAGTACAATTTTGTAAAATCAGCTTGCAATAATCCTGGTGGATTTTAACCAGCTATGTACAAACACAAAAGGATAAGCAAGCTTGCCTTGAATTGGTTTTAAAGAATTTTCATGGACAGAAGCAATTTTTTTTTAAAATATAAAGGAGGCTTTCTTTATTTTGTCACTAGAATAGTGGGCTATAGAAGTGTATGTGTAAGATGGGAAATGAGTGTGCAAATTTTTTCAAGTCAGATGTTGACCCCCAGCAGTTTGTCACTGTGGAACTCTGGGACACAGTTCTCTGCATAGCCAGAGAACGCAAACATTATACGCCAGGGCAAGTTTTGGTTGACCCTAAGTAGTGCTTTAACTTTGTATAGCTTAACATGGATGGAATTGACTATGTATGTGTAATTGAAAAAGAAAAATTAATTGGAAAAAAAATCAGTCAAAATGAAATATTTCAGCTCACTGGATTCTTTGGCTTATAGAAAGAAGAAAATGTTCCTGGAAACAGGGAGTCACTGTGATTTGCTGTTGTTCGTGACTTGGAAGGGTCTTCTGGAATACTGGGTACAGCCCAATGTGCAGGGCTTTCATGTGCCTAATGTATGAGTCCACATCTTTTCAAAGTTCATGTGGGACTCATAATGTTGTACATTAGCATATACAACAGCATTCACAAAGACAAAAATAAAAAATGTATGTTGCTGTAATGCATTCCTCATCTTTTTCTTTTTTTTTTTTTCCAGAAGAAAAAATATGGAGTTTGTGTCAGCTGGGTTCAGGTGGTGATCACTAAAATAGATTTCAGTCATGAAGAAAAGTTCTGGACATCTTCTTTGTGCTGGATAAGAGTACTGCAGCTGCAGGCCCTCTGAGGGAAAAAAAATCAGGGTGGGTCCTGAGGGTAGGAATGATGCATGCAATGGTGAGAACTGCATCCAACAACGTATTTACCAGAAAAAGGGAAAACAATAATATAGGAAGACAGGAAGAGGATCCAGTTGGCACAGCACTGTCAGTGGGGACTCTGTTGGTCTAATACAGAACAGAGCTGTAAGCACAAGGCTCTCTCCCTCTTCATTTTTATTCAGAAAAGAAAAGATGCCTGTTGCCAGGATCATCCGGGACTGTTATTCTTCATTAAAGCCGTGAGACCTTGGAAAAACCTGCCCAGATCATTTTTTTAAAAACAAAAACAAATAAGCCCTGCAAGTGCCTAAAGGGAGGATTGGGTTACTTATTGTTGCTTAAAATTCATTTGGTGCCACGTCAAAGCAGCAGTAGGTATATTTTAAAGTGACAGGTCTAAAAAATATTGTTCTTGCTCCCACCTGCCCCTGAACTCTCTCCACTCCAAAAGAAGCATTCTCCGTTGGTCCCCAATTAGCGAGCTGCAGTATTTAAAATTCAAACAAGGACCTTCTTCTCCCTCTCATACTCATTAGCTCACTCCAGCCCTCCTTAGTCAAGGGATTTTCTAAAGAGTCCATTTAGGAGTGCTAATAATAGTAATTAGAGGTCGAGAAACCATCTTGAAACTTGACCCAAATTTTCACTCAAAACTTGAAATGAACACAAACCCTTTCTGAGTTTTGAAGGAGCTGAGAAGTCCTTCAAAGAAGAAGTTCGTGACTTGGAAATTTTCTTTTAAAAATGTTGTTTCATTCCTGCATACCAAGCCCTTGAAAAATTATCTCGGCAGAAAAGCTGCTTTTCAGGAAACTTCTAGAAGCGTTTGTTGTGATGTTCTTTTGCTCCTGCTCGAAATGCATGCAGTATTACTGAGCCTATTGTAAACCGTGGGCCTCTTTTCTCCCTCGTTCGCATTTATTCTATGCCAATGAGATGATATTAAATTACCTCCTGCACCTCCCAGGAGTCCAAGCTTTCTTCCCGCTACCTTTTTCATGTCACTGATTCCAGGCTGCCCCGGTCTCCCACGGATAGCTACAGCAGAGCGCTAGCAGGTTTGATATACAGATTTTTGGTACAGCTCAGCACCCAGTCTGTAGCTCCAAACAGTCAAAGCAGCAAGTGGTGCAGCCATTCCTCTTTCTTTCGTGGTGGGACATTCAGCTGCGCATCACCAGTGCTCAGCTAGGGTGGGTGGCTCCTGCAGCCTCCATGCACAGGAGGGAGGTGCAAAAAGCCGTATCAGGAGCTAAATTCTGGTTCTGAGGATCCAGTGAAAGACATTCCTGGATTGGTCTAATGCTTCTATCAATGGCTTTGCATCACCCACATCCATTTTTCTCATCTATCCATCTCCCAGATAAACAGGGCATCTGCAGCAAGAGAAAATAAAGCCTGTACTGAGAAACACATAGTCTTTTCAGCATTCAGAGAAAAACTTGAGCCTTCTGTAACTGGATTTACATGAGAGTCATTTAGATTTGAACTACACACTGACCTTCTACAAATATTATTAACCTTTTTTAGCTATAATGCAAGCATTGAGTTTCATTATGACCTTGCCGTGCCTGAATGGTTTGTCTTATAAATCTTATTTTATGGCTGTTCCTTGAAGATTCTAGAAATGCATTATAGATTTTCAATTCTGGCAGACTCGGTTGCAACAAAAGGATTCCATATCTTGCAAAGGACTTTTAAAGTCATTGGCAAGTTTTCCCTTGTAACTTGGATAAAATGAGAACAGTTTTGAACCTTCAGCTGCAGTTCAAACCTGAACCAAAGTGTCTTTGAGATTCATAACATCTTGAACAACTTTACATGTGGTTTATTATCAGAAGCAGACCTGGTCCAAAACTGGAATTTCTTACTGCAGGGATATTTTAATATTTGGTTTTGATCTGAACTGAAACAAAACGTCAAAATGGCAAAACAACGTACAGAATGAAAAGTGGAGAAAAGATTGCTACAGAAATATCCAAACATTTCAATTTTAAAATGTCAGAAAAATTGTTCTGCAAATGTCTAAATGCTTCATTTAATATTTTTTCCCTCCAGATGGAACATTTCAGCATTCTTAAATCCAAATATTTCATTTCTGTCTGGTCTTACCTAGGCCTCTTTGTATCAAATCTGAATTATCAAATATGACCGCTCTACTTGCTGGAAAGAGAGCTGTTGCTTCTAAATGGTGCATGAACTATGTGTTGTTTTTAAAAGATCCTGTTTATACTCAGATTATGTGCACATATTTTCTTTCAATATCTAACCATGAAATGTTTCTGTTATGCAGATTGTCAGATAAGATGTGCCTCCTGCTAAAAATTAGAAGGAAAACTGAATAATAAGCTATGTGAAAACTAAAAAAAAAAAAAAAAAACCG
>VZTU01022678.1:59282-71129 GCA_013400835.1 Zapornia atra
AAGAGGGAGAAAACCCACCCCAGAAAAAAAATTTGGAAGTGATTATTTAAAATCTCCAAAACATTTCTGTTCGGGAATTCATATGGAAATATGGATCAATGCTATAGTCACAATACTGCAAAAGGAAAACCACTCACTCTGCCCCCAGGAGGTGATTCAGATCCCTTCTTTCTGGTTTGCAAGCAATGCTTAACCTTCAAGAATAAGCTGCAGTTTATCTTCATACCGTACTTCATACCCTCCGTAACTATATGGAAGATGTCCATCTCTCCAGGTAGGATCTCTAGATACCAATGCCTGGTGTCATTCTGCCCAGTGGAGTAACACCAACATGGTATGCACCTGACGGTAGAGCGAGTTTCCTGCCCTTCTCACCTTTAAGTAAACACTGGAGTAACAGTGATTTGATTTCTAATGTGTTTCCTTTGCTTCTAACAGCAAGAGATAAAACCTCTCAAGAGCTGCACACTGGTCTGCAGTTAACAGCTATAAAAAGTAGAATAGGAACACAGGCATCCTTGCGGAAGCGGAGGTTGGCTTCTAGATGAGTAAAACCCTTAATATGGATAAAACTCAAGGTGCTCAGTGGCCCAGTCGAATGGTAGGAAATTTCCACTGAGTTGCTATTGAAAGTTCAGGACAGTTAGCCAATTCCTTGTGTGACTGCTTGACCATGGAAACTCGCCTGGGCTGAAAAACAACAGTTCCAAAATTCTGAGCTGTCCCATGGTCACCCATGTCAGAAGGACCTGAGTCCTTTCTAAGGTTTTCTACTATAGTAGACTATACAATACCATTACCAGAGATTATAACCTGGGAAAGCCTCAGCTTTCCAAAACGCTGAGAGAGAAGGAGGGAACTATATGTATTTGTCAACCTCTTCTCTTGTGACTGCAATTAGAGACCACCCGCATGGTCCTGGTTTGAAGTCCACTGACCATCCAAGTTTCCTTTGTGAATATAAAGTAAGTTTTACAGTCCTTTTGCCATGTTATTTTAAAAAAAAATCCAACAACTGCTTTGCACTGCATGAAATATTCCTTCAAGAAGAAGACCTTCAAGGATTTGCCAAGTTCAGATTTTAATCAAGTGTAATGTGACAAACTAAGAACTACCAGATGAGAGCTGTTTCTCATATCTTCTCCTGCTAAAAAGAGTTCACAAGGATCAGCCATGGGCTTGGCAAGGAAGACACTGACTGGAGCTGAACACACTCATCGTTTCTGACCTCTGGAGAATTCAGTGTGTGCAGTTGATCTCTCACTGCTTCCATTTAGGTGCCTCTCATTTGGGTATGTATCTAACAGCAGTGTGGTCATCGTGTTCCCGCCCACACTGGATTCCTGCAGGGGATTAGAGCTCAGCCCATAGCTCAGCTAGAGTAAGTTCCCTAGTAGAATGATCTCTTTTTTCTAGTTTCTTTTTAACTTCCAGAATCAGATTCTCTGAATCAACTGATCCTTGCACAAACCCGTATATGAGCTTGTTTCAAAAAGCCCCTGAAGACATCAGTAAAAATGCCTATCGACAGACCAGTTAAATAGCATGTCAGTTAATACTTCCTACTTATTCTACTCAGGGCTTTCCCCTTTTTCACCACCAGAGTCATTGACTCACCACATAGAAAAGTCTTACCTGCCAATGTGCCCTCTTAACAATTTTAATCCCTTTTAACATGAAAGTCCAGCTTCTCTAGCCAAGATGCAGGAAAATAAAGGTGTGAATGTGCAGTAATACTATATGTGTTGTATTCACTCCTTTTACATGAGATCAGGGGTAATTAATTGTGAACTGGTCAGAAAGCTGTCACAAGGGGAATAATTTACCTCAAGAAGCAACAATTACCATCCTATTTCAGTCAAACATCATCGTCACTCCCTCCTAGGCTGGCAGTCCATGGCTACCTGTTCTCCTCCTCCCCTAAGGTACCACTTACCACCTCTGGGTCCCAGCTCCAGCAACAGCAGTGCTTCAGAGGACACGTGCTTCAACTGTGTCCACGCTGAGTTCCCAGTGCTGTTAAAACAACTGTGTTGTGCAATTCCCAAATTAAACTGTGTTATCCAGGAACACCAGAAAGGGAAATAGTTCATGAAAGTTAAAACTAGACTATTTTTAAGTGATACTATCCATGACTAAAAAAATCTTTGCAACCAAAGATTCCTATGTTATTGAATTCCCTGTGGTTGGTATACACAGTCTAACTCCAGAAAGGACATTGAGGCTAAAACTTCATTCACTTTTGCAAAGAAAGAAAAATGAAAGCACCAAAGCAAGTGAAATTTAAACTCTTTGTGGAGTTCTGATGGCACTGCAGTGTATCTTTATGGGCCTGGAAGCCTATCAGCACATCCCCTAAACATGCAAAGTCAGTCTGATCATACAGAGCATTTAATCCATATTCAATATAGGCTGCTTTTTTTTAAATGTGAGCAACCCTGATCTAGTTGGGTTAGTTAAAAAGTTAACAGTTTTGCCAAATTGTAGTAGATCAGGGTTATAATCGGAAAATTTTAAGTTTGAAAGTTACACATGCTCATTCTGCCTATAACATCAAAGAGAAAACATACCTAAATAGAGAAGGTTTGCAAAAAGAGGAAAGGTTGACTGTTTCGTCAACCAAGTTACATGAAAGGTTCATGAAGAGAAGGGTTCACCTTTGCTTTTGGAAAAAACAAAATCACATGTAGCTTTATGAAAATATTTTGGCCAGGTTAGTGGAAATATCTTGAAATCACTTCTTTTTTGCAAAGCCTCTACCATTTTTGCTAACTGAAATCTTTCCAAATGCAGTATGCTTTCAAGAGCTAGAAGAACTTGAATAAAAAACCTTTAAGAATGAGAACCTGAGCAGTTGAGGGGTTGGAACAAAAAAGACAAAATATACTTCTTCCAGTTTCCTGTAACAGTGCCCATATACGGAGTTAAATTTCCAGATTTCAGCCATTGGACTTTACTCTTCAAATACAAAGGTGATGTGCCCCACGATAGTCCAGAGTAGTTAGTTACTTAGTCTGATCTTCTTACTAAAACCCAGTGCCTCTGGGTTTTAGTGAAATCAGCAAGCCTGGTCAGTTTTTTATAGCTGTGAAATGCATTCTTATGTTTTGCAGGCATTTGAAGGGGTATGTCCAGTTATGATTTCACCTAGCTCTAAAAAGAGTGTGAAAATTACATTTCCTCCCCAAAATAACATAAATGTTTCAAATTATTCAAACGAGCCAACCATGTAGAATCTAATTTACCTTTAGCTTGCTTTGCTGTATTGGATGTGTTTGCCTTACAGCTGGGACCTAGTCATTAGCTAATTTTGGTTTTGAGTTCAGTAATAACATGATCATAAATAGTGCATGCAGCAGAGGAAAATCTGGACCCCAACCAGTTTTCCTTTTTCTTTTTCTTATTCTTTTCCTTTCTTCCTCTTTTTTTTTTTTCTTAATTTTTATTTTTCTACATCTGTTTTCTTTGTATTTGGGAGAAGAAAGAATTCTGTTGCTCTTATGTTATATTTTTTCCTGAAGTTTTAGTTTCAGAAGATTTCCATTTCCTTTGAAATAGCAATGCAATGAAAACTCTGCCAGATCAAGCTCACAGCACCCTTCTTCTCTCTATCTTGTCTGTTAGGTCTTTTTATGTCCCAGGACAGGCCATGCATATCTAAAGATATTGTAGGGAAAAAGGAGGCAGTGAGCAGGAGTGAGCAGCCAAACCACACCTCAAAGAGCAGCTTGAGGTAAACAAGAACAAATGAAAATTAAAAAAATACCCGGAGTACCTTTCTGCAGCTTATTCTAGGATGTCTATTTTTTAACTCATGTAATCATCCATTAGCTTCACACTGCAAAAAGAGGCAGCTGGAAAAACTACAATCAAAAGAAAAAACATGACAGAGAGTTTTGACAACCACAGAAAAAGTTTAAAATAGGCTGAGTTTATAGAGAGAATCCTTTAGTCTCTGTTCATAGAGAGAGTGATGCTCCTTTAACATCATAGGTGTTTCATAGGGTACTCTCCAGTAAATATGTGGCGAGCATTGCAGTTTCCCATCAACTGAAATCTTCTGATTCTAAAGACTGGAACAGTGCAGACTTTACTCTCAGAAGACATGGACACCAAAGCACAGTGAAAGCAACACAGCATCAGGAGCAAACATGGATGCCTCTCTAAAATGAAGCATGGTTCGTAGGCAAAAAGAATCATGTCTAGATTAGTGTCTCTTGCCTTCAACCAAATTCATAAGTACCCCCCATCTGTATCCTGTGACACAGTTTCAATTTCAAGTTATTTTGCCAGGAGCAGAAAGACTTCCATATTTCTACATCTTCTGAACCAAATTTTAGCTGGTGTAATAGACATCCATGGGTTTCTTGGTACTTAGTTTGAACAGTTTTCCTCCTAGTGTTGCCAAGTGAGAGGCAACTGCAAGCTGGGTGCTTGTCATACAATTGACAATGCTAGTGACCATGAAGGCTGGGCAGGAGGCAAGTCCTTCCAGTGGGGCTACCAGAATGTGTTGTGTGTCAACAGCATGATGAGCCAAAGTTGCAGATTGCCTGCCTCAACTTAGGATGACTCTGATGAGCTCCACAGATACTTATTTTGAGGCCTCCAAATAGACGTCCAAAATGTCAGTACCACAGCTGCATGCAGCACGGCAGCCTTGTTAGATGAGGTTTGTCTCATCAGTTCTAGCATGGACCCATTCTTGTGATTTCCACCTGCACTGCAGACCAGCTGGAGGCCATTCAAATGGCAGTGCTGGGCTCAGCACCTGGAGCCGTGCTTATCTACTATGCCAGCAAATACAACCTGAAGATGACCTGCTGGGGAGGGAGGTACTTTCTCTGTGCTTCACTCCTTGTGTGGATTTTCTTGTTAAAGGCATTGGACATTGCATCAAACATGTGACCCACCACCAAGAATTTATTAAACTTGAGCAGGCTCATAAAAGACATTATGAAAGGACATTGTGTAAAAGAGAAAGAAAGAGGAAGATAGTACACATGTATCTTTAAAGTATGTGTATATATAAATCCATACACATACATACATACAGACTAGAATCCTAGCTCTGAAAATAACTACTAGAAGATGAGAACAAGGCAACAGCAGAGTAGCCCTTTCCTTGCTAAACCCAGCTCCCAGCTTCCTGCCACTTAGGGAGTTACTATGTTGCATGCACATTATTATATTTTTAGACCCTGATGACATTTTTCCCCCAAGAAGCTGTCTGATCCCTCTTTGAATCCATTCACATTTCTAGCCTTTATGACACCATGTTTAATAGTGTCATATGAAAAAAAAAAGTTGCATTTTTTTGGTCTTCATTTTATTTCTGCCTGATAATTTAATCAGAAACCCTTTTTCCCAGCTCAGTCACAAACATGCCGTGTGATTTTGGACAGCACTTATAATCTACGCCTCAATTCCCCATCTGCAAAGCATGAATTAAAGCATTCCCTCAGGCAGACTCCCACTGAAATCCAATGACAGTAAATACCACTTTTGACAGATATATGCTGTCATTATTTTAGCATCCCAGCTTATCTGATAAAAAGATTTGCTAAAAAGGACTGTAACGTCTGTGGGAGTATGGTCACACCAGGATGAATGAAGGCAGTGGAAGGACTTCAGAAGCTGAGATAAGAAACGCAGCAAGCAGTTGTGATTTTTAAAGAAAAGGAGGCAGCCACCTTTGACTCCAGAGAATAAAACACTTTTCTCCCATCATATGGGCCAGTAGACAAGGACAGCATAGGAAAACATTGCTTTTCATAGCCATGATAGGGTCATACAGGCTGTGCGAGCCCTCCCTTGAGGTTTTAGCAAGAGGTGGACACCAAACTCCAGCCTGAGCTTCTGTAAGTGACATTTTAAAGAGAAGAAAAGCAAAGAGAAGGTGGTTTTGGGCTTTGTTGCATTTGTCTCTATCTCCCTGGCTTCCTTGAATCCTGAAGGCAAGACAGAGATAGCAGCATGTTGAAAGGGGAGCAGATGACCTTGTTCCCATTCTCAGCCTCCCATTCATGTCTCTAACATATATGCCAAGAAGAGACTTTATCACAGACTCCTTTGGCAGCAAAACTGATGAGAAAAATCCTTTAGGAAATTCTGTCTGTCTTTACCAAGGTGCCACAAAGATGAGGGCTCTCTGGGGACAGGGTGTTCCCATGGGGGTCCATCAGGGCAGACCCTGGCAGTCAGGGTACCTCACTGCCCCAGCCAGGAGCAGGACAGCTGGGAGACACTGGGGCAGCCCCAGCCCCAGGCATCAGGCACCTTCCTTGGCATGTGACAAGAGGCAGGGTAAGGCCATGAGGAACTGGAGAACAGCTCTGCTGTGGCATCACTGGGGCACAGACTCTCTCCAGCCTATTAACATTTACTGAACTACAGGGTCTGGACACGGCTTTTGATTGCAGCTGCCCTGTATTGGTATTTTCTGTTTCAAGGTGGCTGTGGTAGCAATACGTGCACAAATGAGAGATATAAAATATACTGGCAAGAGCATTAGGTGCTGAGGCCACAATGCTACAATCCCCAAACATGTTTTTACAAAGAACAGCAACTGCAATGGAAGCTAATGATTTATGTAGCAATTCTGAACTTCATAAACGAGCCGAATCTTTCTCATTCAGCAGGTATCTCCTCAAGGGCCCGTGAAGTGGACATATGAAGAAGGCAAGGCTGCCTTGCTTACTGTGGTTTCACCAGGCATGGAGCCTGGTTGTGAACAGGCTCCTCTAATACCGATGGCAAAATTCCCACTGACTTTGAAAAGTTTGGAATTTACGCTGAAAGGGGCGCTTGCTCCCTTCAACTTCCAGTAACGAGTGTCCATTCCTCCCTCAATAAAAGACTCAGCCCTCAGAACTCGCTGCAGGAGTCGCAGTTACTCGGTGCCATCCGCATGATCCAAACCAGGAAAACTTAACTCACCACAGGCTCACGAGTAGGCACGAGCAGCATCTGAGGCCAATCTGTCTGAACCCCATCCAAGGGCAGGGTGTTTTCAGCTTGTGGACACATAGTGCATTTTAACTTTGCTGACACTCTCTGTGTACAAAAAACATATATATGTGTGTGTACATGCTGAAAAACCAGACCCATTTTCAAAAGATCTGCAGGCTAAGGGTGACACAGAGAGAGTACACTGGCTCCCATATTACCGACCATGAGGACATCTGTTTTTCTCTTGTTAAAAGATGTATATACAAGTTACCACAGTCTTTAAAGCCATTTGACTGTAAGTGTATGGAAAGCACTGATATACGTGTCAGTAACGTAGCTGTAGACAAGGACCAGATCCACATCCAGAGCAGGTTTTTGACAGTTTCCAGGCTTTGCTATTGAAATGCAAGTAGATGCAGAATGTGGGAAAGGCTAAAGCTATGCTGCTTGGCTCAGAGCCCAGAATTGAAAGATTTGGGTCCACTTTTCCAGCTGAAAAATGTAACGTACTTCCTCCCAGAATTTCAGGGGGTTACATACATACTCAGCTGGGGAGAACAGGGATAGCTCCAGTGAAGTTAGTGAATCTACAGTCATAAATTGTAACTCCCAATCTGATATGTATTATCTCATTAAAGATGGATCAGACACAACAATCACTAGCAAACAGAAGAAAATTCTTTTATTTTGTCTACTTTACATTACACTGCATCAAATAGCAAGCATAGACCCTTAATACCAGCTCCCTCTGTGAACAGTATAGCGATAACCTCTCTGCTAGTGCACAGATTTTGTAAAGGAAATGTATAGGAAATTTATGTAAATAAATTCTTGGTCTAGAAACTCTTCAATCAGTTATCAAGAGATTCCTTCATTTCTGCTTGCCTTGGATTTTTTCAGTTTACGAAGTCAACTTCTCAGTCAGTATTTTCCAGAAGTATTACATTGAATGCAATATATTGAGCTAATGGGAAGTTACCAGAATTTTAATACTAGAGCATGAAAAAACCCACATTTGTAATGTGCACAGTTATATATGCATACCTCAGTCCAGGCATTTTATTTTCACTAATGGCCTCAGCCACACAGAATACAGGGGTGTTTCGATCAGGCGCTTTGGTGAGCAGATCTGCATTGTTTTATTTCTCTCTTTCCATCCTACATGCTCTTTGGACAAAAGTCAGGCCCCATTGCCCAGATATGCAGCCTTAGGGCAGTATGTGAATGGATCTGGTAGCTCAGGTTCTTCCACTAATCCAGGTCAGCATCCATCCCAGACACAGGCTTTATCCTGCAGGTCTCTGTGAGGACGTGCAGCAGGAAGTGACAAGTTATTATCCTCCTTTACAACCCTGAGTGAAATCTGCAGAAGGATGCAATAAAGTTAATTACTAGGCGTTGTCTTTCACTTGGAGGTAAATCTGTGTCTTCTTAGGGTTTGCTTCTTTACTCAAGGGGAAAAAAAAGTAGGAGTATTATCACACACTAAGTATATCAAAACAAGGACTGGCATTCATGCAAGTGAGGACCTGAGCTATATAGAATCATAAAAGCACAGAATCATTTAAGTTGGAAAAGATCCTTAAAATCATTGAGTCCAACCATTGACCTGACATTACCAAGTGCCCCTTTTAGCTTTGTCTCCATGACTGGACAGGAATAACTTGATAAGGAAGTAGAGTGACACGTCGGACTTAGGATGACAGTCTTCTGAACTTTCTGGTCAACTTATGCCTTTCGCATATGTATAGCAATTTGTAGGATCATAAGATAGTTTAGGTTGGATTGTCAGCTCCAAGCTCTAAGTAGGCATTGGAAGGCTTTTCTTGGGCCTCGCAAAGCCACTAAACCCCTCTCATTCCTTCTTTTCCCTTGTCCCTCTCTCTCCTTGCACTGACATTCATTTTGTTGCAAGTCCTCCGGTCACACACTCCATGCCTCTCACTGTTCTGCCTGCCATCTTTTGTGTAGGCATGGGTCAAGCCAGTAGCAGCTCTGGATGAATTCTGTGAAGTCTCCAAGGGTCTGGATATTCTCCAAAGTGAGACTGATCAAAGACAACTGCTTAAGCAGGTGGACTTTCCTCAGTCCTGGAAAAGCAGCAAGTGCCAACAAAGAGATATTTCTGTAGCATTAACAGCCTTGCCAGACTGTTACCGTTTCTTACAGGCAGTGTGTTTAACCAAAGGGGAAGAAAAGAACAGGTCTGGTGCACCCTTCCCTCTCTCCCCTGCTGCCTAAGCAAGTCAGGCAAGTGCAAAAAGCTCACACAGATGTTGCTTTGCAGGTGTCATGGATGGAAAGTCCAAGTCAAGAAGAGAAAGTGAGATGTGCAGCTTAGTCCTCACATGTGGAGCTAAAAAGGGGAAAAGTAAAAGGGGAAAGGGAAAGAGGAAAGTGGAAGCATGGATTGTAAGAACTGCTCTTATCATTAAGTGTGTGCAGAAGTCAGGTTCAGTAGCAAGATATCATACTCAGTAAGGCTTGGACCATGGACTGCATGCATCTCTTAAGGCACTGATGATGGACTGTGATGTCTTTTTCCTTTTGGCAATTTCAGACTCCCCTAGTTGCAACCACTGATGAGCAATTCTAAGATTTCTTGCGTTTTACCCAGAGGGGTGTTATAAAACACATTCCAAACGCTGACAATTTGCCGACGTTACCATTCAATAGTGTTTGAGGGTTCTTGAAAATGGTTTGCTCTATCTCATCTGGGAATCCTCCAGAAAAGTTTATCTTTCAATCCTTTAGATTTGGAAATTTCTCTGGATAATCATGGGAAGCATCTCCTTCAGGGTCCCTGCTGAAACTGTGTTAAGTGCATGACTTAGTCGGCCAAATTACCAGGTAAAATGCTTTGATTCCTTTTACAGTGGATGTAGAGAAAGAGACAACCTTGGAGAGAGAAAAGAGGCAACAAGAATCTGAGCCAAGCAAGTTAATAGTGAACCTGTACGTTCACAAAACTGAAGTAGGCCAGTGGCAATTGGTAATCATTGTCATGCTATGGCTGTTCAGTGATCTACATGAAATGAGGATAAATAATGAAAAGTTATACTACAAAAATATCTACCTGTTTGCCAGTTTAGTTTTTATGGACTCACAAAAAAGGCCAAAGACTGTCTAGACCTAAAACATCTATAGAATTTTATTGACTGTCTTGGGTCTTTCTGTACTCATTGTACTCCTTACAAAATGTAAGTGGCATAACCCTGGAGGAGGTGTATTGAAGGGAAGGAGGGAGCAGCAACTCTTTCACACTTGTTAGCTCTCTCCTGCCTAAAAGATGCAGGCTTTCACTTGAGGAGGACTTTGCATAGATGTCTGCACCTGCCCTGGCATAGGAAGAACTTTATTTATGTACCTCATTTGCCTTAGAGAAAGAATTTAGGCTGGTGTACAAGTTGGACTTCCACTCTTAACAAAGTATTGCATTTTCACTGCTGAAAATAAAGTTACTGTGAGAATTATCACATTTAATAACACAAAGACTTACACACTGCTGTGCAATCTGTGGAACAGCCAAACAACAGATGGGCTGCAGATCCATAATTATGTGCCATAGTTTGACATGCCACTTACGTGGCTCCTAACAAAAGACTATCTGTATTTTATTATTTTTTCAATATTATTTTGTTCATTTTTCAGGCCAAAGAAATAGTGCTTTACAATCCACTTGATATCTTATAGGACCAGAGAGTGGAAGATGGTGGTTTGCTGGGGTTTTTGTCCATACCATTTTTAAACATTGTGAAAGGGAGATTTTGTGTGTGTGTGTGTGTTTGTGTAAAACAAGAATGCACTAGCCCATAAGCCTGACAGAGTTGGTATGTGAAGAACATGTATAATAACACACATATGACAAGTTCTCTATAACCGTTACTTCAGCATTAGGTCATTCACTTCATCAAGTAGCAATTTTTATTAATAATTACCATAAAGCAACATCTGCCATACATTCATTCCTGTATAATTGAATTTCCTATATTTAGAATAGGGAATAAAAATTATTTTCTGCCTTTATATCCACCATCTGCACATTCATTTCTTATTCAGCATGACAGATAAGCAAGTATACTGTTGTTTACTGTTTGGTTGCTAGACCATAGTAATTTCTTTGAAAAATTAACTTAAAGTGTAATATTTTCGTAAATACAACACAAATCCAAACATTTATGAGTGTGAGAATCACCATTAGTATGGGCCTTCAAGTCAAACTTAGGTCAATCTTTGTACAAGGATATTACTAACATAAATTGTTTATTATCTTACTTCAGGGGACATAAATAAAAAAGTCTGTTAAATTCTAACCTGAAGCATCCTTTTAACTATCACACCCGCATTGTTCATGTTGATATGCTGAACAGCCATGGATCAGAGCAACAGACTCTGGCACCTAATTATTAATTATAAGTAATTTGAGATCCGTCAAAGAGCTCTGTGGTTGTTCTGTCAGACATAACACCTTATGAACTCTTCACAGACAACCTGGTAGTGAGTCACAAACACTGAGCAATAGGTTAAAATAATATCTCAATTCTGGTCAAACAAAACAAACAAAACCAAACAAACAAAACAAACCCCATCAATACTGGTTAGTATCATCTCTCTCCTGCACATATGTGCCCCTAGATGATTTGCAATTTGCCTATGACTATTCCTTTTTTTTTGTTGTTGTTATTTTTTTGGTTGTAAAAAGTCACTTGCTGTTAGGCACCTCCAGCCCTGAAGCAAAATGGAAAAGGAGATCTTTAGGAAGGACATATACACTCTTCTCATCAACAGGAAGAGGTGAAGAGCTGCATTTCCTCTGTTCACCGGGCGGATATTATTGGTAGGATCAGCAACAGAAAGCCAGAGCATTGTAACCTTAGCCACAGGAGGTACTAAATG
>VZTU01022679.1:9288-116670 GCA_013400835.1 Zapornia atra
GCTCGCCCGCCTGGCGCGGTGTCAGCCAGCGGCGCCGAGCCGCGGCCCCGCCGAGCCGCCCGCTCCCGTCCCGCCCCCGCCCGCAGCTCGCAGCTCCGTCTCGGCACGAGTAGGTTCTTACAGGAGTTTCGCTCCTGGGCTTGTGCTGCTCCCCAAAGCATTTTCGGTGGCACGTCCCAAACTCTTTAGATTTTTGATCCCTAAGAGCAGTGATGGTGATTTGGAACGTGAGTTATGTCCCGCTCCTTCGGCAGGAAGCGGCACGCTGTCTCTGAAACTTTCCAGTCAGCTCCCCTCGCAGTAGCCTGTGTAAAGGCGCCTTTTGCGTAGCCCATAGCGTTCTAGCTGACCTGCAGCCAAACAGACAGTCTGCTCTAGGTTTCCTTGTAAATTACTTTGTATATCTCTGGTTACATCCTCGTACCATACAGTGCCTGGTACTGCTTTCAGGATGCATTGCCTTTTCATCTTTTCTGATGCAGTCTCATCTGGGACTCGGTGTCCTGTAACACCTAGTTAGGTGATGCTGTTATATAATGCACAATTAATACGTTAAGCTATAACTGTGTGACGCAAAGGTTACAGCACCAAAGGTGAGAGGAATCATCGATACAGAAGGGTTGGATGGTTGTAAAGACAAGTGCGAGGAAGAGCTAGGGTTGAAATAACAAGTGAAAGCCATACAGAAATACAAACTGCAGCACTGTGAGAGTGCAGTTCTTGAAAATTACAGTTTAGCCAGTAATACTTTGAAGCGTGGTCTGAGGTTTTGCCTTGGATATTTACTTTAGTGGACCCAGCAAGTCTGTTTAACGGACTTTACTGACACATGTTGAACTGGCTGTGATAGTCTTTGTACGCTACAGCTGAAGTGTTGTCTTGGGTTCAGTGCTTAACGTTGTAGGAACAGGGGAATGCCTCCTTATGGGAGGTAACGCCTCTGAAGTAACTCGCGAGGGAGTGAGCTCACTGACTTGGCTAGTTTTGATTAAGTTCACAAATTTTACTTTGGTAGGGAGGCAGAGAAGCTACTAGGGTTTTTTAAGTGTGTTTCAGAACTGAGCCAACTAGCACTGCAGAGGTTGCAGTAGTGTGATTTCTTCTGCTTTAACTGGAAGTGACAAGTAACACTAAATATCGTATACTAAGACCAGCCTTAGTCCCAGAGGGAAAAAAATAAATCTCTTGGTCTTTGGTACTTTTCTAGTTTTTGCACAGTGAATGTCAAAGTATCCAAAGACATCTATGAAACTTCTGGACTAGCATCTCTTGAACTACAGCTGCCAGACTGCCCACTGAATCCTGCATGCCAGCCTGGACATTCTGTTCATTCTGTGACTATAGTGACTTGCTGCAAAGCTTCACTGTCTGCAGAGTCCTTGAGGACACTGCTCTGAATGATGCTGTCCCAGAAACCATATGAGTTGCAATTCAGAGATAACTGTGCTGCTGTGTTTTAGAGTCAATGTTGACTTTGTATTCTGTCCTGTTTGGACCACATGGACTTCTAATGGGGCAGGTGCTGCTGTTTGTTGTTGGAAGAAACAATAAACCAGCTGTACCTACTTTACGTTCTGATAAGGCAGCTGTGGGAAAGTAAAGACTATCTGAGTTGTGACATGACTCTTGAGCTTTAACTGAGCTCCACACGGAGCATAAAATGTGTTTACCTATTTAAGTTCAAATCATGGATTATGAGGCCTTCATGGTAAAATGTCAAGCTCTAGAAAAAGGCCTCTCTTCTCATAGAATATCTGGCAACTCTATTGGGAAGTCTGATCTAAGAAATGCGTATCTCAGAATATAGTATCACAGTTTGATTACATAGCGGGGGGGGGGAGGAAGTGCAAGAGCTCGAGTGTACCAGAGAGGACTTTCCTTGTAATTCAGTATATCTGACCTGCATTCCCATTTGCCATTTCTGCACTCTGAGGAGGCTTATGCAGTTTCACACAGACTGATACGTACCCTCAATTAAAAGTAAAGAGGGAAGATTTTTTTTTTCTTTTTTCATGTCCATTGAGCCATTAGAATAATTATCACCTAGCTGTTTGCACTCTGGGAAGAGGAGATAGAACATTTTGTCTGTTTGCTTTATGTACCGAAATATAGTGATTTGGTCAAAGAACAAAGCTTTCAAAAGCCTTCAAGTAAAGCTTGTGCTGCTTGCCTGCTGCTCAGGCTCCTTAATTGTCTCACTGAATAACAGAGTATGAGGGGAATATGCTCATTGTACAGATTCTTCCATCCTTATGCCATCTTGCACCAAAACTGTTTGAGTACTTCATTTGGATCTAAATAAAGCTGAGGTGAGCCAGTGTCACAGGTANNNGAGCCAGTGTCACAGGGAGCCTGGCTTGGGATTAATTGTGCTGTCTGGCCAGTTGTTAACTTCCTGATGTTTTTTATGCTAAATATTCCCAGCACAGGGAAAATCTATGAATATTTTTGATAACTTAGTACAAGTGATTTTTGGTTATTTACATGAACAGTTCTAGTTGTAAAATTCTGCAGAATGAGGAAAATCTTTGGGCTCCATTGGATTTGAAGAGTTAATCATATTCAGGGATTCAGGAGTTTCTTGAACTAGTTAATTTTTTTTTTTTTTTTTTTTAAGGGTANTTTTGGTAAGAGATAATGGCCATCATGTGATCCAGTTTTAATGGTGGTTTCTGGAAAGTATCTTAAGTGTTTCACACCCAGAGCTTCAAGTCTGTAGGTAGTTGGTGCATTGTTACATTTAATTTGAAACTGCTGTCTGCACAGTATTGCTGAGAGTGCTGTGAGGAGATTACAGTTCTGTAATGTATCCTGAGAGTAGTGAGGCTCGAGGCTGTCAGAGCTAGTTTTACTGAGGCAGATGCATGTTTTTGGAAATACACAAGCTGTTGCATGCACAAGTGTCCAGCTGTTGAAATGGTAAAGTCAGTGTTTTGGGGTTGTTCTTTTGGTTTTTGGTTTTGTTTTGGGTTTTTTTGAAGGAGGGCAGAGAGAAAGGGAAGGGAATCCCTGTTCCTGTCTCAATAAACAGTGAAGCAAATAACTTGTAGTTGACTTTTTCCATTAGGGTATTTCTCAACTTCATGTAAGTGAGAATCCTGCCCAAGTGGTGTTTCACAAGTTTATTTACCTCTTAGTGTTGCCTTGTGAGGGTGGGGGGAGTAACTTTGTGAGTGGTTTCAACTTGCTCTCACCCTTCCTAGCATACAGTGGAGAGGGCCTTGACTGAAAGGTGGTGACTTGACTCTTCAGTTGCTCTACCTTTTTGAGGCACTAATTTTTTCAATTATTTGGTTTTGTATTTGACTGTTTCTCTTAGGAGAACATTTTGTTTCCTGCTCAGTTTGTAACTGGCTAGAATGTTCCAAAGTCAGCAGTCTAGAGCCCTGGGTGAGGAGTTTGGGTCGTGCTTTAAGTCACTACCACTGCTCTTAGGGACAAAAAACCTTTAGAACTTGGAGTCCTGCCTGCCCCATGCTGGAGAGCACAAGAACCTTGATGAGAATCCTACCAGAATGCAATTCTGCTTCTTGGAAATTAAGGTAAATATTTCCCTCCTCTGTCCACTGTCACTTGGTTGTTTTAGTTTTTTTTGTTTTGTTCCTCTCTAATAGTTTTCACCTCAGTCCTGTCAACTTTGTTTAAGAAAAAAAATCCATCTTAACTTCATAATGTTTATATACATGAGAAGATAACATTTATCTTCATCTTTTCCTGTGCTACAGATGCAATGGATCAGCTTGAGCAGAGGGTAAATGAATTTTTTATGAATGCAAAGAAAAACAAACCTGAATGGAGAGAAGAACAAATGACATCAATCAAAAAAGTAAGGATATCACAGGAGTGGGTCACATTTTTCTCTTGCAGACGAAGATAACCTTAGGAAAAAACAGCTTATGATTGATGGAGACCTAGCGTTCAGAACTGTGACTTCCCTTGGGCTTTCACAGAGATGAATAGAATTGCCCAGGAGGAGAAAAATGACTGAAGAGTTTCTTTGATCAAGCATTTCTCTCAAGTTTCACCCAGTATTTGCTAGCATTTTAGAAATTACGATCCTGAAATGGTGAGGAAACCAAGTACTAAATTTTCAGCTCAGACTTCCTATTTCCATTTGTCTGGCATGTAGTTGCGTGAGTTAATTGGCTTTCTTTTAGAGGGTGTTTTTCAAGCTTAGCTTCAGCATTTCCTGTGATTCTGCCCGTGTCCTTGTATGTGTTAGACATATGGTGTATGTAGCTTTAGGGAGGGAGGAGTAAGAAGATGGATGTGTTTTGTTTTCTCTTTCAATGCTTGGGCATCGGTGGTGGTTTTGTTAGCAGGGTAGTCCATCATTTTGTCAGGAGAAACTCCTTTCTCGACTGCTACACTTGTTACTTCAGCCACTTATTTGGCCAAGGGTGGTTCTGTTTTTTTTTCCTTAATTAATACAAATAGATTTCTTTATTAAAAAAGAAAAAAACAGTCAAAGCTCTGACTTTACTAGAGTAAATGAAAAATCTGACTTCAGTTGCCCAAAAGCTTGAAGTAGTTTTTGCCGAAGCAAGGTACTCTTCAGTGGAAATTGAAAGTAAAGAGGGACTTAAACCTGTTTAATTCTAGAGTAAAAATATGTATAAACATAAATTCTAAGAAAAGTTTTGTCTGGATTTTCATTTCTGGATTTTAAAATTTGATTGCTTTAGTCAAATTTAATAATGAGTTATATAATTGTATTTTAAAATCAGTTATAAATTATATATATGTATTTTTATAGAATATATAATAATATATACTATTATATAATACATAACTATATATTATATATAATTTTTATATGGTATATATATAAATATAAAATTACCTCTCTTCAAGTATAGTGCTGGAAAGGCCTCCCTTTGCAGCATCATTTCAAGGGCAGTAGTATCTGCAATGGTCCTAAAGATCTATACACAGTAAAAGACAACATCTCATTTTGAGTCTAATGTTATGCTGTGTAATATAAAAGAAACCCAAGACTCTTTCTATTCTTGTAGCATTTCATGCAGAAATCTAAGTATCACTGTAGGACAAAGTGTCTGCATCTTGTAGTTTGCCTTTTTTTTTTTTTTTTTTAAGACACAGAAAATTGAAATAGATATATATATATAAAAATATGTCTCTCAACTGAACTTTAGCCAACTGTTCTTAACAGTAGTGTTGCAGGGTCTTTCTGAAAACTTGACATTAATTTCCCCTTCTGACTGGAAGGAGATTTTGTGCTGGATAACAGTAGCTTAAAATGACTGAAATTAATTCAGTTAATGTTCAGAATTTAAAAAAAAATCTCTTTCTAACAGGATTACTATAAAGCCTTGGAAGATGCAGATGAAAAAGTGCAACTGGCTAATCAAATATATGACTTGGTAAGTAGATGGAAGGCTTGTGGTTAATTACCTAAATTTATGCCCAAAGGAGTTGTAAACGTTTTGATAAATACTACAGCTCTGCTGTTATGTCACTTACATGCTGATAGGTTTTGCTGGTGAAAGAAAGGTTTCATATTTTATTAAGAATTCAGTTGCTTTGGGTAGTAAGTGTCAATAAATACAAAACATAGAAAAATAATTTTAGAAATCCTGAGGTTTTAATGTGTCTTGATTTTTTTCCTGAGCTACTTTTTTCCTGAGAAGAGACCACAAGCAAGTTACTGTTCTTTATAGCATGTGGATTTTGAATTCTAAGTGTATTTATTTTGCATTTTCTCAGAGAACAGAACCTGCAAGTCAAACTGCACTAAAATAGAGTAGACATAAACCAAGTATTTCTTGTCTGCTCTGGTTCCACTTCAGCTAACCAAAAGTTAGTTCTGAAAGTTGGAACTTGGTGCTGCTCTTTTAGTTAGCTGGCAACTGCAAAAAGCCTGTTCCATTTTTAATAGTGTAGAGTTAGGTACAGCATCCTGCTGTGTGACTACAGATGAAGAAGGCGTTTGGAACATAGTGTTTCTTGCCTTACTGATGTGTGTAGTGGCATACAAATTGCAATTTAGTAAACTTGCAATTTCCCCATGCATCCCAACCTCTTCTAAAGTGCAGGTCATGTACTGTCCTTTCCCTTCCCCTTCCTATACCGGTACCCACAACACTCCCAAGTCCTCTTCATCTTTTTTCCTGAAAAGAAACAACCTTGTTTCTTGGAACATTGCCTACAACAAGCAAGGTCGAGCCAATATGCAGTCTTATTGTATCCCATGATTGACTGCGCAGCTTAGGCGCAGCGGGGCTGTTTTGGTGCTAATTCCTGTATCTCTGCTGAGAACAGGGAAATGCAGGTGTCCCAGACATTACACTCCTGTGTGTTTTCACGTGGGTCGAGTGCTGCACAGCAGAGAATTGCTGGAAGGGAAATACTTAGCAAGCCTGAGATGAAGGGTGTAGTTATTTACGTTGAGGAACTGGGTGCTATTTATTGTTCCTTTGTCTCCAAACAGGTAGACCGTCATTTGAGAAAATTGGACCAGGAACTCGCTAAATTTAAAATGGAACTTGAAGCAGATAATGCTGGAATTACAGAAATACTAGAGAGAAGTAAGTATGTATGATTTTCCTTAAGAACCTGACAGATTTTCTGTCAGTTGGCAAAATTAAATTGTTTGGAGCTCGTTAGTGGCCTGCAGGAATTCCAGTTGTTCCAGAATTGTGTTTTGACCTGCATGCTTTTCACCAGTCAGTGATTCTCAAATCTGAGTTTCAGCCTCATTTTTGACCAGTGAAGTCAAAATACAACTTAGTGATGAGAATACTTTTTTTTTTTCCACACAAGTGTTGTGCTAGTGAACTGTAGAAAGGTACAGGGTTCTTTAAACCTGTTCTAAGTGACTGTAGGTGTTCAGACAAGTACTTCAACCTAAGCTTGCCACCTACCCCATTGAAAGCATACCATTTCTTACTTTAATTGATTGCCACCAAGCTGAGGAGGGTCATCATTTTAGTTAGAGGTGTGGGTTGTCAAGTGGGGCTTTTTTTTAAAGGGCAGACAGTGGTTGTTTTGTAATGGGATAGTGAGGTAGAAGCATTTTGGGTAAGAAACTGTTGCATGCTTAACAGACACAGCAGTGCTAGTATTCAGAACATGAATAAAAATGTAATGTGACAGCTTTTTGGCCAATTTGGTGTAGAAGAATCTAGCCTTTATGCATCAGCATCCAGACATGAAAAGTGATTATGATAAATTTTAAAGTTTATTTGATTACTGTGATTATGGAGTTAAGAGACAGTGACTGTTCTTCGTACCCAAGGACAGTGAAAAGAAACACTTGAAGAGGTTAGGAATAAATACTCTTTTTTTTGAACTTTGTATGGCTTTGTCACAAAAGCTTGGAGTTCTAGGGAATATTAGTTGTAATTATTATTAAAAATGACAGGTACAAAAAGAAAACTGAAAAGTAAATGCTCTTAATGAAGTTAGAATTTCAGCCATGGTTCTAATTTGGGATACTACCTTCATTTAAGCTATGTGTTTGGTGAGCTAAGTAGGTAGAATTTCAGGAGCTCAAAACAGAAATATGGCAGCCCGAATGTTGCATCTTTGAGGTTTGTTTGGGCTTTTTTTGGTGGTTTTTTTTTTTGTTTTGTTTTGTATTTAATAAAGTGAAAAGTCAAAGCCTCTTAATATTTTTAGTGAATACATATTGTTGAGGTTCCTCCAGAGGGCAGCCTTTGGACTGGTTCATACCACGAGTGATGTTTGCTCGGCCACAATATCTCCTTTCGCTTAGAGGTTCAAACTCTTCTAGAATAATTTTCTTTAAACTTTTTATGGTGTGCTCATGTACTTTTTTTGAGAGCACTGAAAGAGGTAAGAAAAATTGGTGCTGGGGATTCTGAAAAAGAAATGTAAATTACTTTCTTTTATTGTCTTCTGTATAAATATAAATTGGTAGGTATTACAGCTGGTTCAAAGTCTTTTTGACAGACTTACAAACTGTTGTGTATTGTTATAATGTAAATTTACAGTCAAAGCCTCTTTTATGTGATCGTTTAGCCTCGTATTACAAGAAATGTTATTCTTAGACAGAGACTTGCACTTGTGTCCCTCTCCCTTTTTTCTTCCCCTCCCCTCCTTGGATTGTATCTTTGTGCATAGGGAAAATTAGGATAATGATCTGAGACCCTTGCTGTTGAATGTTAGATCACCTTGAAAGGCATTGCTAGTGCTCGTGTTTTGACTCTGTGACAAGATGCCTCATCAATAATGTTTACCTGTTAGAGTCTGCTTTGCGTTTAGTATCAATGTAGATCATTAGCACTTGTGGTGCAGCATCCTCCAAGGGCCTCCAATCTGTTTGCAACTCATTTGAGTATGTGGCAGTTCAGGGCAATGTTGTTGTTCACTTTCCTTAGTGGCCTTGATTTTAACTTCCTGATTTCAACAGCAGTAGTCAACAATTTGTATTTTAAAGCTGTTCTTCTGACTGGCTCCTGATTGTAGCACGTGAAGGGTTCCACTCTAGCAAAAATCCTTCTGATTAAAATAAATACAATTGTGTGGTGATCTGGTTAATACTATAAATGCATTTAGTAGCTGAAAGTCAAAACCATGCAAGTAATGACTCTGAAATTTTTCCATCCTTATTACGTCCCTCTTAGGGTCTCTGGAGCTGGATACACCCTCACAGCCTGTGAATAACCATCACGCCCACTCTCACACTCCAGTAGAAAGTAAGTATTTGAGGCTTTAAAACATGTCCACTTTCTGTGTTTCCTAATTTTTGTTGAGCTGCATTAGGGGGGGAAAAAAAGCTCAGAACTTTTTTCTTGTTCTCCAGACGCTGGGGAAAGGAAGGCATAATGCAATTATGATAATAATGTCTATTCAGAAGAAGTGAAAGAATGAAATCATAATGTTTTGCTGGTGGGAATTAGTTTAAAGTGCTGTTTTCTTATCTCAAGTTACAGTTTGACTTTCAAGCTGAAAAGGTTTTGCATTTAAGTTCCCTGCATTTGTTTCATTTAGAAAGGAAACACAATCCATCTTCTCACCATAGTACAGCAGATCATGTTCCTGAAAAGAAGTTTAAATCTGAAGCTCTTCTATCTACCCTGACTTCAGATGCTTCTAAAGAAAATACACCAGGTAATTTTAAAAGTCTTGCATTTTATTGCTTTTTAATCTGAAGAAGAGAAACCCAATTATATTTGTAAGTTATTGTCTTTTTAAATCAGAGGTTCATACTCTCCTCTGGGACTTTCAGTCATTTGAAACATGAGAAATTGCAGGCATTGTTACTCATCTGTGTTGTCCATGAAGCGCATCAGCTCTGTTGTCATTTAACAGCTGCATGTTGGCTGTTTCTTTTTATTATAGGCACTGCTTGGCAGAAGATAACAGTACAGTTTAATTCAGACAGTAGTAGAAATACAAATGGTTAGTGAATTATTATTTTGGGAAAAAGTAACATGTGCAACAACTTCCAAAGTAGGGGAACAGAATTTTCACACTTTTTTTAAGGGTTGGTCTGACCTGGCATTCAGCTACAGTAAAATAAAATTCCTTTTTATCTATTTCAAAAGAGGCAACAAGTCTTTTTTGAATGCTGAATAAAAAAAAGGCCCACAACTTTCTGCCCATTTTAAAAATTAGGGCATTTCTTTTCTGAAAATAAAAAGATTGTGAGAGGCCAAGTTTTGGAATTTAGTGCTGTTCATCAGACTTAAGTGGTCTCCCTTACAACCATTTTACATGAGATGGCAAATTAAATGTAACTGTGTTTGAGCAGCTGTCTGTCTCTAGACAGACACATAAATCTGTGTTGCATTAAATCTGTGATTCAGAGTTTTAAGATTGTTAAAAGTTTTGCTTCAGAAGCAGCATAGGTGCACAGTCAAATTCTTACCCTTTTCTTGAGAGCTACGGGAGTCAGAATAATTTCAACAGAAGTTTGGTTTATATAGGCATAGCAGCTGCATCTGTTCTTTGATAGCTGAATATGATAGTGAAGACTGTCTTTCTGAAAGGACTCCTTGCACATGGGGACAGGTGGGGAGCAAACATTTTTTTTTTTTTTTTTTTTAAAGCCAACACTGGCTCTGTCAAATGTCACTTCAAACTTTTTTCCAAATGATCAGACCGCTTCGATGCATAAACGGAGTTCCTACTCTTTCACTGGTTGTCATATGTAACTCTTCTTGAACTGCAAAGGATTTAGCTTCATTTTGAATTTCATAATGTGTTCTGTTCATCAAGGGTGTCGAAACAGTAATTCATCATCCTCTTCAAACAATGCATACAATACAAACTCTTCTCAACCATTGGCATCATATAACCTGGGCTCATTATCTTCAGGATCTGGGGCCGGTGCAATTACCATGGCAGCAGCTCAAGCAGTGCAAGCCACGGCACAGGTAATGCCAAAACACCCTTGTCATTTTGCCACCCGCTGTTGATTGGGAGGAAAGGCTAGTGATTTCTATTTTTTTCACTCTTGATTCCCATGATCATTTTCCATGGATGTGATTCAATTGTCATATTAATATTTTTGTTAATTTGCTACGGTTTCATCTTGTAAAGCTTGCATAAAGGGAGAGCTTGTTTTCTAGCTTTTCCTGTGGGATATCCTTACACTTTTTTACCACTTACTATATAGCTTTTTTTTTTTTTTGAATCAGGGTAACTAATGAACCTGTGCAAGTAATTAGCAGTCAGTAGCCCTGTATATGTCTTCTCTGAAGAGCTCTACTGTGTAAGCTGATACAATATCAGTATTCCTTTTAGATGAAGGAAGGAAGAAGAACATCCAGTCTAAAAGCTAGCTACGAAGCATTTAAGAACAATGATTTTCAGCTTGGAAGAGAATTTTCTTTGTCCAGAGATTCAGCTGGATACTCAGCATCGGCTCTGGCATCCACATTAACACAGACATTAAGTTCATCAACCACAGATTCACGAAGTGGCAGAAAAAGCAAGTAGGTTTTCTTACTTGAGTGTAATTACAGCTTTTAAAACAGCTAAGCTTTCTTTTAAAGGTCATGGGCTGTATTAGAAACAGCATATTCAGTATCTGGGGCGGGGGGATCAGCAGAAGGTAGCTATTGCCTGATGCCTTTTTTTTTGTTCAGTGTTCTCTTCTTTTGCCCTTTTTTTTTTTTTCTTTCCCTTTTCTTCCTTGAAGCAAATTCACTCCAAGGTTTTAAATGCATGTTTTGGTTTTCTTTTTCATCTGTGATACAGTCTAGTTTCTTCCCTTAGTTTTCTGTGTTCTGGAGAGAAGATTTGGCATAATAGCAAATGCTGGGAATTACTGTGCTTTTGTAGAGGGTTTTGAAAAAAATGTGGAGATCTGCTTCGTGTGACTTCAGAAATAATCACAACCCTTTGATAACTGACCTTCTCTTCTAGGACAGGGAACAGAATGAATTTTGTTTAGGATTAAAATGAGATTTAAAAGCATTTTAAACAACACAGTGTCACAACACACTGTGACAGCAATCACAAGTTGTACTTGGAAGTTTGTCCCGGAATGCCCATCCTTTTAAACCGAATTGAGTGCTTTTTCTTCATAGAAATTTGTGTTTCTTCACAGCTCAGTTAATAGTTTTGTCTTGAGAAGTATTTTTCATCTGTGGGTATCTTGGGTGTCAGATCTGACCTATTTGCAGAAGCAGAGGATTGGTATTCTGGCACGGTTCCTCTGGCGTGATTGGTGATGCTTGAGTGGAGATTGCCATAGAATCGGTCATCTACAAAACAGCTGTCTATTCTACATGACATATGACATTATTTATATGTAAATTCCTGTTTTATTGGCAACATAATTTTTATGGGGACTTTACACCAAAGCTGTTGATGGAAAGTTTTGTGAAGAAAAACATCGATTAAAGCCATTGGGCAGTTTAAAGCTGTTTAAATTCTGTTGATTAGAATAGCTTGTCTTGCACTTGTAAGCTGGCTTCCTTTTCCAGATGTGGCCATTTCAATTCCTCTGATTTGTTGAATGAAGTAATTTTTCTTTTTTTTTTTCAATAGAAACAACAACAAATCCTCAAGTCAGCAGTCCTCCTCATCTTCATCTTCTTCATCTCTGTCATCATGTTCTTCTTCATCTGCATTGGCACAAGAACTGTCTCAGCAAACAGCAGTAATACCAGAGTCTGATTCTAATAGCCAGGTTGACTGGACCTATGATCCAAATGAGCCACGTTACTGCATTTGTAATCAGGTAAGGATGGCTTCCAACCTGAAATAAGCAAGAGCTGCTGTTTTGCTGTAGCTGAACTACCTGTCCTGATTGCTAATTTAAATATACACTACTTACAGACTTGATTTTTTTTTTTTATTTGTTTACTGGTGATATGAATAATTAACCCAACTGTTGAAGCTAAAAACAAGATTTCCAGTGATGCAGCATACTAGAGTGCTTCAGGAATAGTTACATTAAAAACTGCAGGTTCACAGGGAATTTATTTAAAATTTTAGTTAGTAAGGAATTTGCTTGGTCTCTCCTACTTCCACTTTAAAAAACCCCAACCAACCAAAAAAAAACCAAACAAAACAAACCCAAACCAATATATATACAGATGGAGCACCCCAAACAACCCCCTCAAAAAAATCCCACACAAAACCCCACAGCAACCAAACAAACAAGTAGTTTTGTAAAAACTCTCTGGAAACTTGGGAGACTAAATGACAACACGAGAAAATTTTATCTAAAAATGCCTCTTCTTATTTTAAACACTATTAAAAGTATGGTGGGTTTGTTAAAGTCTATAGAATTCTGTTATTCTTTTGAAAGTATTTGATTGTTTCAAATAAAGTGCTTGAAATTGTCATACATGCAATAGAAATGCCAGACATAAATATAATCTTGAAAACTGGGCTGATAATGTCCTGAGCACTGTTTAGACCACAGTGTGCTTCGTTCAGGGTTGAATGCTGGTGGTTTTCATCCAACCTGAAATACACAAAGCATCTTTTTCTATGTTAAAATAATTCTGAAAATAATTTGCTGTGGACATGTTCTTTCAGTTGTGTAACATGAAAAAACATTCAAAATACTGTTGCTGCTGTTAATAGAGTTCTTCTCTAAGAACTCTAAGGAGTTAGAGTTATGCTGTTAATAGAAGAACTCCTTAGAGTTCTTCTCCTTTGCCCTTGACAAAGGGCAAACTATAGCCCTTTGTTAATATTAATTGTTTTTAATGAGCAATATAAATTTTGATTATTTATTTTTCTAATTCACTAGGTGTCCTATGGTGAAATGGTAGGCTGTGATAACCAAGATGTAAGTAACAAAGTTCAAAAGGCTCACGGGATGCTCGTGCATGTAACTATTGCTTGCAGGAGTTACTTTTCTTTACCATTGGTTTTAATTAATGTTCTCTAACAAGTTGAACCATTCTTCAGGAAACTTCATCTGTCCCCACAGTTCTGGTCCTTTCAGAAGGCTTCACCCTTTACTGGATAATCTGACACCTTTAAAAATGTCCTTTATTTCTGGGAACTGCTAGTATCAGTTGCCCCTCTTCACATTAAAAAACAAAAAGGTTTTCAAGAACAGCTGAATGTAATCATGTACTTACTGAGATACTACAGAATTGAGTGATAAGATTTCTTTTGTGTCACTTAGTGTAGTCAGACTAAATATTTTGAAGCACAGCATGTTTCTTCTGCTCTGTTACGTGAGTCCATATATGACTCCCAGGATTGTATCACTTCCCTTGTTCCACTGAGTGCACGTTAGGGACTGAGACCCTTCTCCCTTCTTGTTTTGTCCCATGACTGCATGGAAAAGCAGAATCTATACTCTTTACTCGTGTTTCATTTTCACAGAATTGCATTTGTGATAGGTGTTTCAGGGTGGGGAAACAACCCCACAAACAATCCAGAACCCCAAACCTTCTCTTTAACTCTGTTTTTGTAGTGCCCAATCGAGTGGTTCCACTATGGATGTGTTGGACTGACAGAGGCGCCGAAGGGGAAGTGGTACTGCCCGCAGTGCACGGCCGCCATGAAGCGAAGAGGCAGTAGGCACAAATGAGTTTCTCCACCTGGAAAACAAATTACATACTGAAGGTTTTATAGAGGACTTGGGAGGGGAAGGGACCCCCACCACACTTCCTTCAAACCACTTAAAGGGTTAACATAGCAGTCATAAGATCTCGAACTATTGGTTTTGCTAGTTGTGTTTTAATATTGTAAGTAAATTATTTATGCACACTGATGTGCTACAGATCCTATTCCAGTGAGCCGTGGATTGTTCCAGTGGCCAACATATGCAGACATTTGTACTATCAAACCATTTCTCTTAAGCAGTGGGCATTCTACAATTACTCAATCTTCAAAAAAATTCCGATAAGTCCAAGGTTTTAAATGTATGTTTTATATTCAACAGATATATTCTGCTGCATGTCCTGTACTCAAGAGCTGTTATGTAACACTATGTATATAAATGGTGCAAAAAAAGTCAGTGCTTCTGGGGAAAAAAAAAAAAAAAAAGAGACAATGGTTTTTAAAATGCCTTTATAGCTTTGGTTCTTTATGAAACTTAATTCAGCAGGCTGAAGAAAATGGTTCTCGTATACAGCGGGCTGTTGTCCTCTAGGGTACTTGAGTATGTAAAAACAAACAAAAAATGCTGTAGAATAAAACAAACTTGTGCCATTAGTCTTTATATGTTTCTGCTCCAGAGAAGGTGCAGGCCATAAGAGGAAGAAAAAGGTGTTAAAGTGATGATAAATTTTTATACCAAATGTGTTTATTTTTTTGTGCAAGTAATCCTTTAAATTTGAATTGTATTAGGTGTTAAAATAAAACAACCTCAACTCTGCAGACTAATGTTTTCTGTGCATTTGTTGAAAATGTTTTCAGGTTTGTCCCTGAAGTGGTGTCAGAAGAATATAGCTAAGTTTGCATGAGATATTACTACACGACTCGTGTGAAGATTGATTGTACAGCAGGACATTTCTCTGGTGGGTGGATAACTGATAGCATACATAGGCAGATGCTGAAATATCATTTGCTTTGATGCCTCTGTCTTCAGACAGTAAGTGCCACCTGCTTAAATGGGCATAAAAGTCCTGTTTTCCATGTGGTTAAAAAAAAGAAAATCCTTACCATGTCGAGAGATCTACAGGCAGGATTGCCTTCCTCTTTCCATGGCACAGATGGAAATAGAAAAGGGGAGAAGAAAACCGTGGTAAGCATGTCTTGCAGCTGCCCTATTCCTTCTTGGGTATTGGTTTCCCTGTAAAAGCCAACACAGCTCAGGAAAGAGAAACCACTCGTGTCCTGGGCAGCATTAAATACAGCATGACCAGCAAGTCATGGGAGGTGATGCTGCCTCTCTACTCTGGTGAGACCCTACCTGGAGTGTTGTGTCTGACTCTGGGGTCCCCAGCACAGTAAAGACATGGAGCTTTGAGAGCGAGTCCAGAGGAGGGCTACAGAGATGATCAGAGGGCTGGAGCCTCCTATGAAGACAGATTGAGAGAGTTGAGCTCATTCAGCCTGGAGAAGAGAAGGCTCTGGGGCGACATTGAAGCCTTCCAGCACCTGAAAGGGCCTACAGGAAAGCTGGAGAGGGACAGTTTACAAGGACAGGTAGCGATAGGACGAGGGGGAATGTGTTTAAGCTGAAGGAAGGTAGGTTTAGGTTAGACATTAAGCAGAAATTCTTTCATGTGAGGGATTTTTGAGGTCTTGTCCAGCCCAAACATCATTCTATTATTCTAGTCAGAAAACTGATCTTTAAATCAGACCCTTGACTGTGAGCATAATTGATTTTCTCTATTTTTTTCCCCACATTTTTAGACATAGTTTGTACATTTCCTTTTACTGACAAGTTACTGTTGCATGGCGTGCATCAGCACTGAACAGAATCAAGATGATGACTCCCTCCTTCCTCTTTCCTTCCACAACTGAAAAAATGCACTTTCCCTTTGGAATGAATTTTTTGCTTCAGCACTGGGTCGCTGTCAGGCTGGACGACTGTGACCATGGCACCTTCCCCAAACCCATGCAGTCTGGGAGAAGAGAGTGTTTCAAAGCATGACTATGCAAGTAGTGTCAAGGAAATAGGCTCATTACTGATGGGAGGGGGGTGTATGCAGAAAAAGCAGGCATTTACCTAAATGCTGTGGCACGAGCCTGGTTTCGTTTTGGTTTATTTAAAAACCAAAGAGGTAGGCACTTTACATCTACCAACTGGGTGAAAGTGGATGCTTAAGAAGGAAAATGTGACTGTGGGTGGTGTTTATATAGAGTTTGTGAAAGTACAGAACTGGTGAAAATAAACAGCGAAGAGCAGTGTAACTAAGGTTCCATTAAAACTGGGAACTGAACCCACCGTCTTATGTATTTCAGTGGAAATCTCAGTCTAAAAAAACACTTGAAAACTAGAATATCTGGTTTGAAGTGAGGCTGTTGAGACAATAGAGATAACAGAAGCTATTTGTTCTGGTGGAAACTGGTGCCATGCTATGAGTGGAGTTAAATAAGCAACAGGTAATCTAGACTCCCTTGGACAGAATGTCTGAGTCTCTCGGGCTAAGAAGTAAATCCATTAAGAAATAAGACCATATTTAACAAAATCTCTCACTTTGGTGGTAACTATACCTCAGATGGTGCAGAGACTGCAGATCCAAAGAAAACTTCCCATTTTTAATGTAAGCATTGATTTACTGTTTCACTGGCCAGTATAAATAATTTAGGGTTTTTTTAAATGGAAGAGCTAGGTAGAGAACTCACAAGAAGAAAAAAACTTACCTTTGTCCTCACTGGTACATCAGTATTTCATGTTTAAGTTAAGAAAATAGACATGGACAAATGTGGGAAACATGGGAAAAATGCACTACATGTGTCAAAGTTGTAGAATAATAAAACCTGTATGTGCTTTTACTTTTTTTCCCAAACAGGAAGCCTGTGAGCAAAGCCTGATAGACAGCAAATGATCATTATGCAAAAAGCACAGAAAATTTACAGGACAAGCAAAATCATTACTTCACTGTGCAACAGGTTAGACAAATCTGAATAGCAGGACCCTTTCTGCAAGTTACTTGCTCTCACAGTCAGGCACCTGTAGAAATGGATCTGCAACAAATTGGTGCGAGCAAACCTGCCCAAGAGTTCTAGCAGAACTGGCAAATGGAATGTTTGAGCAATTACTACATATTTTAAAATGACTAAAGGAATAGAAAGCATTAAAAAAACCTGCTGATTTTTAAAAAGCTTCAAGATGCATCCACAGGCTTATTTTTTATTTCTTTGTACAGTGGTAAAACTGATAAAGACTAGAATTAGTGTATGTGTGAGTAGCTGCTCTCTGGCAGAGTCCTTGCTTCATGGTCATCAGAGTTTGAGGAAAGCTTTTGTGACTAGACAAAGACCAGGTTGATGTGTATGGGGTGTCTCATTAAAGTTTGTTTAAAACTGCTGTGCTGGTTAAAGAGCAGGCATCCCTTAATGTAACAGAATAATAAAGAGTAAAGGAATCAATATCCCCAACACAGAGAGGCTGTTAGAGGAGCCCCACGGGACCCTGCTGCTCAGCAGGTACTTGGCAGATCGGTTAGAGAAGTGAATAGCAACATAATGTTTGTGCTTATGGTGGGCCCTGGAAGAAAACAAAAATACAAAGTGTTAAAAGGAGCAGAACAATCTCATGAGATCGTGTCTGATAAAATGTAAGATGCACAATTTAACATTTGCTAAAAAGTAATAAATGTAAATCTAAAATCAGTCTTAGGTTTCCTGCAGCTGAGGCCTCTGAAGCCTAGGTATCGGCTGTACTCGAAATGTTGTGGTCAACTGCTCGCTGTCCACGTGGAGGCCCATGACAAGTGGTGTTCCTCAGGGGCCAGTACTGGCACTGGCACGGTTCAACATCTTTGTTGGTGACATGGACAGTGGGATTCAGCGCACCCTCAGCAAGTTTGCTGACAACACCAAACTGTGTGGTGTGGTCAACAAACTGGAGGGAGGGGATGTCATCCAGAGAGACCTTGACAGGCTGGAGAGCTGGGCCTGTGCCCCCTGCATGAAGTTCAAAAAGGCCAAGTGCAAGGGCCTGCCTGCGGGTCAGTGCAATCCCAAGCTCAACTACAGGTTGGGCCGAGAATGGATTGAGAGCAGCCCTGAGGAGAAGGACTTAGAGGTGCTGATTGATGACAAGCTCAACATGAGCCAGCAGTGTGTGCTGGCAGCTCAGAAGGGCAACTGTGTCCTGGGCATGGCCAGCAGGTCAAGGGAGGTGATTCTGCCCCTCTGCTCTCGGGAGATCCCACCTGGAGTGCTGCATCCAGCTGAGTTCCCCAGTGCAGGAAAGACATGGAGCTGCTGGAGCGAGTCAAAAGAAGGGCTGGTGCACCTCTCCGATGAAGACAGATTGTGAGAGTTGGGCTTGTTCAGCCTGGAGAAGAGAAGGCTCCAGGGAGACCTAATTATGGCCTACCAATACTTAAAGGGGTCCTACAGGAAAGTGGGAGGGGGGCTGTTCACCAGGGAGTGCAGTGATAGGACAAGGGGAAATGGCTACAAGCTGAAAGGGCAGGTTTAGATTAGACGTTAGGAAGAAATTCTTCACTATGAGGGTGGGGAGGCACTGGCACAGGTTGCCCAGAGAGGTTGTGGAAGCCCCATCCCTGGCAGTGTTTAAGGCCAAGTTTTATAGTGGTCTGGGCAAGCTGGTCTAGTGAGGGTGTCCCTGCCCACGGCATGGGGAGTGGAACTAGATGATCTTTGAGGTCCCTTCCAACCCAAACCATGCTGTGATTCTGTTGCTGTCTAGGAATGTGATTTTGGAGTTACCTAGATAACCCTGTTCATCAGTTCATTGCTCAGCAGTAGGTCAGATAAGTGCTAAGAATGACTCAGTAGGAGTTGAACAATAAAGCAGAAAACAGTTTTACCCTGTGTAAATTGATGTGCACTCGGATCTTAATACGATATAAATCCTGGTCCACTTCTCTGGAATAACGTAGCAAAATTAGGAAAGGCTCGAATAGGAGGAGGGAAGTACTCAAAGCTGTGTAATGACCACGTATCCAAGAAGCAGCTAAATTGTCTGGGAAAGAGGAGGCTCTGCAAGGATGTAGCAAGTACCTGTACATTCAGAAGGGCTTTGGAAGAGGTGTATCTTATGACAGAAGAAGTGGTAGGGAGGTAGCCGAGGTGAAACGAGAGCAGCAATTTTTTCACACATGGCATGCTTAAATTGTAAAACTGGACATCAAGCTTACAGGGGTGTGAAAAGTGACTGAGGCATTAGTGGAAGCACAGCCCATGGAGGTGTAAAATGCAGAAGTTAAGAGATCTGGATCAAAAACTCACCAAAGACTGGTCATTAGGAAAAACGTTTGTAACCAGGGACGTGTTCCTGGATGCCTGTGACAGTCCAACACTCCCCTGGCACTCACCACCAAACACTGGCTGACACAAGGCACGAGGTCAGGTGACCCTTCGGTACTATGCAATGCAGCTGAGCTGCCTTTAGTTTCATCATAGTGCTCCAGCATGGGGGTGAATTTTGAGGATGTGGAGGCATTCTGAGAAGGAATGTGCTAAGCCCTGTAACACTATAGGGCTTGTAAACTGTGTAGTGCGCCTTGCAAACTGTGTTGTCTGCTTGCATTGTGAAGAGGTAAGGTTTTTTCTGAGCTGTAAGTTTTATTTATTCTGGGTCTGAAATGACAAAGGAAAAGGAAATACGCTTCCTGCTTTGAAAACCCTGCTAGGTTGTCTCTGAATAGCACAGAGTTGTTTACATTCTTGTCTTCTTTATTGAAGATATGTTAATATCTTCATAAATGTTGTTCTACCACACACACAATAAGGATTAGAAATTCTGAGGTTTGTTTCCCACTCACCAGGGACGTGCTTTCCACTGTGAGTTGGCTTTTCTTGGCAAGTTTTTTCCTCTCCCACCTCATCCTGCAGGAATGTCTGGACCCTGCACTTTTCTTGTTCAGTGGATATGACAGGTGACAGAAGGAGGACCCAGGTGGCCTTCACCTTGACAGCAGAGCATTCAGGTTTGCACTTAGACTAAAAACCTCTGAGACGCAGAATTGCAAGAGGGATGAGAGTCTGGCTTTTTATACTCTCCTAAGGGTACACATGAGTAACTCACGTTGGGCCACACTGTATGGACTCTCTCTGTGGTTTTGTCACTCTTCCCCAGGATTGCCTAAAATGCTCTGAAAATGAAACTGAGAAACATGCCACACTTCAGTATGGCTATACAAGGGTACAGTAATACTCCCCTAGCACTTTAAATCGCTTGCTACTCTCATGGTGTTCCAGAATTACAAGCTTCATCTTTTTCCTCTAGAAGTATCTTGTATTTATGAACTCTTTGAGCATGCACAAGTTGTCAACAAGTAGCATGGCTGCTTACAGACTTGTGCTTGCACACACTGTGTCTTATATTTTAGAAAAAACAATAGATTCTTATGTTAGTTCCAGGTTGTAGAAGAAAATAAAGAACAATGCTGGGATGCACAGCTGGTTTAAAGTTTTTAAAACCCTAATACTTATTTGTACTCCTACCTTATGTTATGAAAACAGTTCTGAGTGTTGTGACTGCTTTGCTCTTTTCTGTTTGTTTATTCAGCAGTGTCATAGAGGTAGAATCAAATCTGTATGCCCACATTTAGGAAACTGCCTACTGCTGATTCAGAAAAGTTTTACTGGAGTTTCAGAACACAGCGAGGGGATTCTTCAACTAAATGCAGTAGATGCACCTGTCACGCTACAGTTTGTATATTGTTCATAAAAATAACAAAATACTTTTATTGTTGAACACAGATTTATTTATTAGGACAACAGTTACAGTGGGTTTCCTAATTAGGGTTGTATTAAGTCTTTATAAAAGAATAAATACCAGTTATACCACATTTGCATGCACGAGAATTGGTGAAACAGAAATAGGGGAGCAATGCAAAGACAGTCTCACAGTTTCCACCTGCAGATTTGTGGCCCTGTAACTTCAAAGCCAGTTACACTATTTACCTTCAGGAGAGGACATGTGGGATAGATGTTTGGATAAACTTTGCAAGCGTGAGTGTAGTTAAGTGCTGGAAGGGGTCAGTCAGGGAAGTGCTATGGAATTAAGGAATCCTTTCTTGTCAGAAGTACAGGAGTATTTTTCCCTGTGTTGATAAAGGAAATGCTTTTTTACAGCTCTGTTTTCCTTTATTCTGGTGAGACTAAAAATACGTTGTTTCTGTGGGTGGGTAAAAATAAGTGCTCATCATATTTAAAAATTGTTTTATTGTTCGATTATGTGGTTTGCTTGAAAAGGTGACAAGTTTGAGTGTTTCTGCTGGATGTGGTATTCTCTACTTAAACTGTTTTAAAATTTATTTAATTTCTCTGTTGTGTTATTTGGGGCTAAATTAGTCTCAAGCTTTTAAAGAAAGCACATTGTACAGATGGGTTGGATTAGTGAATAGCTGAATGAACTGACAATAAAATCATGTGTTCTGTAGTCAGGGCTGGCAAATGGAATGGTTCTGCAGTCAGTAGTATTGACCAAGCCCTTATTTTAATTTAGGAAGGAACCATATTCCCAGAGATGTTCCTGAAAGCATAATACACTTGAAATAGCCAAGGAATTGAGGAATAAACAGAAGTTAAGATAGGAGTTCTTTTAAAATTACCCTCAAAAATTAAAATTATGTGTTAATCATTTTAATCCAGAGTAGAAATCTCCTTAGACATTGATTTAAAGCACAGTTTTGCACATATGAGTCCTGATTTCAGAAGTAATGATTACCTTTGAGATAGTCCCTTGCATCAGAAGAGTTTTTCCCACCTCTTCTATAACATTGTTGGTTGGTCTTGTAAGACACAGATATAACCTATGGAAAGATTTGTAAGACATAGATACAATCTGTGTGAAACCAAAGATGATTCTCAATGATTCTCAAGAAAAAAAAAAAAAGAGAAAAAATTCCAACCTTATGGTGTTTGAGTCATTAACATTCGAGATTCAGCAATGCTAAAGTACTTTTTGTTTAGAAAGTTCTTTCCAAACACTCACCTACAGCTGTTTACTTAAAGACTCCTGTTAAGAGGGTGAAAGGAATGTACTGGGATGGGAATGGCTCACCATGGAGGCTGACAGGCCTTTTAGTAGAAAAGATTTGAAGTTTCCCTTTTCTTTATCGTTTAAGCAGTAATATTTACACTCATGAAGGAAGGAGCCATCTAAACATATTGTTTGTCATTACATCAGCGCATTATAAAACTGTAACCTGATTTTGTATTTGGGTAACAAAGGCATGATTTTAAATGAAAACCAAATATTCCCTGCAATTCTCTTTCTAAAGTTTATTTTACAGCAAGTAAGTTAGCTTTCAGCCCTGTAGACTCTCTACTAATTTTCTGTGTTGACACTAGCTGGTTTTACTGTATTTTCAAAGCAAATATTGTCTTAGTTTTAACAGCACATCAAAACAGATGGAAAAAGTAATCTATTTTAAAATATTAATAAGATACTATTCAGCTGCTTCATACTGTATTTCAGAGGGATTTGGATTCAGTTATATTTCAGTTATGTTTTAGTTCGTTGCAAAATCAAATCCTAAGGACTTCTACATCTGCCTCTGGCCATAGAATATATCCCCATAATTAAAAAATGCATGAAAACGACTCACAGAAGAGACAACCCCAAACAACCCAGTAATCGGACAACGAACAAAAATGCTTCTATTCACTTCTCAGCCCCTCTGGACAACCGTGAGAAAATGACAGCAAAACCAACCACTTCAGATCTCTCAGACTTGAGCAACATCTTGCTTAAACCTTGCTTTTTCAGCAGCCTCTTGCCTGGAATGCTAGCTTTACACTCGGCCCATCTTAATCAAAATGGGCAGGATCACCCACTGACAGCATGATGTTTAGCTTCCTCCCAGCCGCATCGCAGCAGTTGGGCATGACATCCCTCCCTCCGTTTCAGCTTTCAAGCCACTTCCTCCCAGCCCGCCGCAATCGCCACCGGGCATGTTTTGAGTAAGGCCAAGAGAGCAGAGCCAGGAGGCAGCGCCGTGACTCTGCGTGGGGCAGGACACAAAGAACTCATCAGCCAGCACGCCAGCGGCGGTGGGGACTCACTGTGTGGCCTCCCTCCTGCAGCACATGTACTCTGCCCCCCTGGTTTCTGTTAGCTGCAGAAATGGTTAGATTTTGGCTTTACTTTTAGAAAGAGCGTGTGGGCACCTGGGAAGGGGCGACCCTGGCTGTGCATACAGGCTGGGGGATCAGATGCTGGAGGCCAGCTGTGCTGAGACGGATTTGGGGGGCTTGGTCGACAGCAAGTTAAACATGAGCAGGCAGTGTGCCCAGGCAGCCAGGGGGTCCAACCATATCCTGGGGAGCATCAAGCATGGCATTGCCAGCCGTTCCAGGAAGGTGATTGTCCTGCTCTACACTGCGCTGGTGTGGCCTCACCTCGAGTACTGTGGGCAGTTTTGGGCAACACAGTACAAGAGGGACATGAAAATATTGGGGAGTGTCCAGAGGAGGGCAACAAGAATGGTGAAGGGTCTGGAGGGGAAGCCTTAGGAGGAGAGGCTGAAGTGCCTTGGTTTGTTCAGCCTGGAGAAGAGGAGGATGAGGGGAGACCTCATCATGGTCTATGGCTTCCTGATGAGGGGGAGCGAAGGGGCAGGCACCGATCTCTCCTTGGTGACCAGTGATAGAATCTGAGGGAAAGGTATGAAGCTGCAACAGGGGAGGTGTAGGTTGGAAATTAGGAAGAGATCTTCACTGAGAGGGTGGTCAGGCACTGGAACAGGCTCCCCAGGGAAGTGGTCACAGCACCAAGCTTGGCTGAGTTCAAGAAGTGTCTGGACAATGCACTCAGTCACATGCTCTGGTTTGGCTGGCCCTGTGTGGAGTCAGGAGTTGGACTTGATGATCCTTATGGGTCACTTCCAACTCAGGATATTCTGTGATTCTATGATTCAATGACTAGGTTGTCAAAACTCAGTGCTTAAAAGATGTACAGTACTTAAGGGTATGTCTAAAGTAACTTCTGCGTCACAGTGGTTGCTGTTATCTTGTTCTGCTGTAATCATGCTGCAGCAGCTGGACTCATGGGAGAAACTGTATAGTTCTAATCAGATCAGTAAGTTCAGAAGTATACCATTATCTTTTTCTGCTTGTCCATAAGAACAAAAAAAATAGCATGTCTTGCATCTCCACATTTTCTACTGGCTTGTACAATAATTTCTCACACACGTGCACAGTATGTGATGTGCCCCAGGTGACATGTTTCTGTGCTGGCTTACTGTATATTCTGGCAGCACCACAAGAATGCAACAAACTGGAATAAACTATTATATACTCTAGTATTTATAATAATGACTGGTCTTGATGGGGCTGGTTAAATATATGGGTGTCTAGATAGGCCCAGGTGAGCATTTAGTCTACCTGGGTGATGTGGTTGTCTTAAAACTCTCCTTGGTAAGACAGGAACCCTGTTAAACAAATACCCATCAGTACAAAGCCTTTTGGTACCAAGAAATAAAACAAATCAAGTTCTTGTTCCCTTGTGCCTGACACACCCACATGTACTGACTCATCTGCTGAAGTCAGCGTGCAGCTGTACATTTGCAGGGGTGTTTTCTGGACTGGGGCTAGCCAAGCTTTAGTGATCAAAACATCTGAAATGATTGGCACCTGGAAAACACGATCCAAAGGTACTGAGCTTATTTGCCAGCTGTGGCAGGCACGCCATCTGCAGCAGTGCTGAGTGGCAGAACTCATGGTGAGGTAGTCCTCATGTAGAGGGCTACCCAGAGACAGCTATTGGTGCCTGAGAGCACTGCATCCTTAATTTATATGCATAAAACAGAGGTAATGGTAAATGATATTTTCTTGTTTGTAGGGAGACTTCCATTTGTTTTCCCACTGCCAAAGAGCATCAGGGGAGTGCTGAACCTAGGAGACACTGGGGCAGTCATTCAACAGTCTGTGAGTGGTCTCAGCAAAGCAACTACTCTGCTAAAGGAGGGTAGGTGTTCCTGACAATGGGAGCAGTGAAGAGGAAGAAAGGCAGCCAAAGGTAAGGGGCTGCAGAAGAAAATACGACTCAAGGAATTTAGAGAGTGAATTGGAAGATGAGTGTTTATGGAATGAGGAGTCTCATCATATTTTTCTTTTTCAGCTTCTGAAAGTTGGTTTATTTGAAACAGAGCTTGCTCCTGAACTTGAGGGCAACTGTATAAAAAGCTGGTGCTTGGGGGTAACTGTCATTAATTTTCTGGTTACCATGGCTTTCCTTATTTTCTGGAGTGTTTTGACTCCACTTTTGCTGTAAAACAGGAGAAAAAAAAATAAAAGCAATAAGAAGGATCTAGATAATCTAAAATAAGAGATTATCCATTGTATTAAAAGAATTATTTTGAGAGAAGACAGAGCTGTCACAAGAAGCAGCTTATATGACAAGGAAGACCTGAGAATGGAATTCAAATGTTGTCACCTGAAGTGTGAAGGAGAGGGGGACCAGCAAGATTCCAGGAAAAAGATATGGACCATGACAAGATAAAATATTTACTCAAAATAAGAGAGATCTTATCACAGCCTTCCAGTACCTTAAGGAGACCTACAGGAAAGCTGGAGGGGGGCTGTTTACAAGGGCAGGTGGCGATAGGACAAGGGGGAATGGCCTTAGGCTGAAGAAGAGTAGATTTAGGTTAGACATCAGGAAGAAATTCTTCACTATGAGGGTGGGGAGGCACTGGCACAGGTTGCCCAGAGAGGTTGTGGAAGCCCCATCCCTGGCAGTGTTTAAGGCCAAGTTTTATAGGGGTCTGGGCAAGCTGGTGTAGTGAGGGTGTCCCTGCCCACGGCATGGGGAGTGGAACTAGATGATCTTTGAGGTCCCTTCCAACCCAAACCATGCTGTGATTTTATCATTCTCTGAAAATCAAAAGAAACACAAACGCCATTAGAGGTCATGAGATATTTCACTTTGTTCCTGTTCTTGCAGCATATCTGTGCATTTTTTGATTATCACTGGTTCTTATTCAGCTCTTGGCAGTAACCAATGAGTCTGAGCAATCATATTCACTACAAAATCTATAAATCTCTGTGTAATCTCAGAATAACTGCTGCAGGGGCATTATGTCAAGAGTCAGTGAATAACTGTAGACAGGAGGAGGCAAAGAATTTACTGATCTATTTCTTCTTCCTGACATGCAAATTTGCCTTTTAAGCAGGAACTAGTATCTTAGCAAGACTTTGGTCTTTAGCTGCTTTCCCTTACCCCTCATGTCAAGCAATTTATTGTATTAACAAATATAAACAGATAGATACATATTTTTCGCTGTCACTGTTCTGTTGAAAGATAGCCGTGAACATCATGGCTTAGATACAAGGAGATACCTCTGGATAAATATCTCCATTGGGCCAGTTTTGCATGGCTGGGTTCTGGTGGAAGAATGGGATGCTGCAGGGGTGGCTTCTGCAGGAAGCAGCCAGAAGCTCTCTGCAGGCCTGACAGAGCAAACACCAGCTGGCTCAAGGCCGGAGTCATTGCTGACCAAGGCCAAGCCCATCAGTGATGCTCACAGCACCTCTGGGAATCACATTTAGGAGAAAAAAACCTGCAAGCAGCTGCTTGTTGCCACCAGAGAAGGGAGTGAGAAGATGTAAGAAACTGTGCAGACACCAAGGCCAGGGAAGGGGGGGTTTGGGAGGATAAAGTGCTCTCCCCTGAAGCCCGTGGACAAACCCATGGTGGAGCAGGTGCCCCCCTGTAACCCATGGAAAAGGACAAGACCCCACCTGCAGCCCATGAAGAGGCCCCACGCTGGAGCAGGTGGAGACATACAGAAGATGCTGTGACCCGCGTTGGAGCAAACCCCTGCCAGCACTTGCAGCCCATGGAGACAGACAGAGACATTGAGATGAATGGGAGAGAGAGATTGAGATCTGTACCTGAGCAGGTTTGCCGAGGGAGGCTTGTGACTCCAAGGAGGACCAGGCTGGAGCAGTGGGGGTTTGAACGACTGAGAGACATTCCATCATTTATGACTGTGCCCCATAAAAGCGACCCACACCGGAGCAGCTGGTGAAGAGCTGAAGCCCTGTGGTAAAGGACTTACATGGGAGAAGTTAATGAAGGACTGTCTCCCATGGGTGGGACCCCACAGTGCAGGAGGGGAAGGGTGTGAGGAATGCCTCCCCACCTAAGAAGGAAAACAACTCATGAGGAACTGATTGAAACCCCCATTCCCCACAGTGGGGGGGAAGAAGGGAGCGAAATCATGACTAAAGTGAAGTCTACTAAGAAGGGAGGGGTAGGGGGAGGTGCTTTAAGATCTGGTTGTGCTTCTCATTATCCGAATCTGGTGTCACTGGGTGTGCAGTGCAGTGTAATAACTTCGAGAGTTTGCTTTCCTTTATTCTGTGTTGAGTCTGTTTTGCCTGTAACACTCATTGCGGAATGATCTCTTCCTGTCCGTATCTTGACTCTTGGGCCTCTCAATATGTATTTTCTCCTCTGTCCAGGTGAAAAGGGGAGTGATAGAGTGGCTTTGGTGGGCATCTTGCCTCCAGGCAGGGTCAAACCACCACAACCAGATCCTTCCCGAAAACTTCAGGGAATCTGGGGTAGGTTCAGTAGTTTGGTGAGCTGAATAAAAGGTCCAGTTCCTCTCCTCCGTTTCCATCCTCTCTCACTTGTGTTGTGCTGTTTATCTTGTACCAGCACTAGGGCCCACTGGACCTCTCAGTCAAATCAGCTGACACCTGGCAGAAAACCAACCTAACAGCATGTTTTTTTCTCATGAGAGGATCTAAGGAGCACCACCACGATGTAGGAAGAAGGGAAAGGAAAGCAGGAACAAAGGTAAGAAGGAGACACTAAAGGCAGAGGAGAGGGGAGAGAGCAGGACTTTCTCCTTTCTGTTATGAGAAATGGGAATTACTAGACTGGCTGACCTGCCCGTGGAACTGCAGGTTTACCAGCATCTTTCTGGGGGCAAAACATCCAGCAGTCACAGCTCTTAACACACTGATAAAATTTACAGACTAAGGACCTAAAATGGATTACATATAGCCTGTGCATACATATGGGCTGTAAATCCTCTGACAAGAGAGGTAAACGCACTGCTTGTGTAGTACAGATAATTTATTGCTTCTTACGTAAAGACAAAATATTAAATAAGTCTAACAATAATGAGAAGCAAAACCAAAAGGGGAGTCTCCCCTAAAACTATTCTGCCACTGACATCAACTAGCTTGCTTTCCAATTTTTGCAGAATCTTCTCCACTAGCCTGTCTTCACTGTGAGCCAGGGCCAGAGAGCTGAGCCAAAGCAGGATTCAGACGTGAATCTTTGTTCTCTGGAGTGCTCTGTGGAACAAAATCACAGTATCATTAAGGCTTAAAGTGTTCTATGAATGGGAAAAGGGGAGAGAGTCTGTGGTTTTTACTGTACTGGGATTAATTTAAACTTCATCAGTATCAAATCTTCCAATGTGCAGAGCGGTAGTGAAATGTATTTCTCCTGTTTTCTTCCCTTTATTACTCTGTGCCAGTCTTCCCCATTCACTATACATGGTGGGACCACACACAGGACTGAAGACGCTGCAAATCTAATTGCAATCTGGATTGAATTCAGGGTGAAGTAAAAATTCATGGAGGGTATGGCTAAGTAGGCTTTCTCCTGCACAGTATAACTAGATGTTTTGCTTTAATATGTACAGTGCTACTAATGCCTCTTGTTCATAAAGCTTGTATCCAGCGTTTGAAGTTATTGAGAATTTATGGCCCTTGGCATCACTTTTAGTATGCTAGAAAACAGAAAAATACAATTAAAAAAAGTTAACCATAAGCAATGAAAACTGAATACAAGTTTGCACTGGGAAGATGATGGGCATGATTACAAGGACTTGATGATCAGTTCATTTAGAAATTATCTGTTTGAGCTTCTTTTTCATGCAAGCTCATTTATCACTGAAATCGTTGCTAGGACGCTGTGCTTTGTAATTTGAAACTTGCTCTAGAAGAAAGCAATTGTGAATAGGTTTTTAAACATATTTTCTTCTTGGCAGCCTCTATATAGTAAAATTATTGATGCAAAATGTTTTTTATTATATCAAGTCCTGATCTTAGAAGCACTTATATCTGGACTTTATTCAGTCACAGGGTGATTCATGTTAGATCTCCAAGTGAAGTTAAGCATGCATAAAATGAATCTATTCAGCCTGCCTTAAACTTTCTGTGCTTAATATTTCCTTCTCAGTTGGCTCTTGGCAAATATCTGTCCAGGTGACCACTTAGACCATGGAAATCATTCCTCGGTGGTCACCAGCTTTCATCACTGAGCAAACACAGAGACATGCCTAAAATGGAAGCTGTGTGAATGTGAGCTAGGCTGCTTAAAACCCCAGTGAGATGATGTGACTTCCCCCCTCACCTTTTCTGTGTCAGGGTGCCCTTAAATACTTACAGTGTATTCCAGATGATGCAGATGGAACTGGGGTTCCGGCTGCCAGCATTAGACATCAATCTTGACGGACATGGCTGGTTGGTTTTGGCAGAAGTGATCCCTACAGGACTTTGCCTCATGCAGAGCAGGGAAGCGGTTGACTGCTGTATGGAGCATCCCAGAAAGCAGCCAACTCCCCCCTGAGAGAGGGAAGGAGTAGGAAGAGGTAAGCAGGCTACAGCACCCATAATCCACGCAGCGGGAGCAGGCACTGGAAGGAACAGGTCTGGGAATCCCCAATAGGAAATGAATAGATCCAGGCCTGGAGGTTGGTGGCCCTGCCTGTGGCAGGGCGGTTGGAGCTCTATGATCCTTGGGGTCCCTTCCAACCCATGCCATTCTGTGATTCTATGAATACTAGGTTTGTTTAGTGTGTCAGCAAGAGGAGATTTGCAGTTTTCTGCTAAGATTTCTGAAATATGTTCATATACCTGCAAGCCTAAATACTTGGCCAGATGGTTCTGATCTTACAGTAATTATGTTCTGTGGTTATTTTAACATTATGCACTGAAGACTCAATAGTTTGAGACCCAGGAGGCCTGACTCTGTATCTGTATACGTCCTTTTTGTAAGTGACTAGTTGATACTGAGGAGATTAGTCCCCATTTACATTAGTCTTGGCTTCATTTCTGAAGTGTCAGAATGAGACCAGTTAAGTCAGTAGACATGTAAGTCCAGAGATGTGGTGGAATCGTGATGCAAAAGATGATGGGAGTCATGTTCATTGCACTGTAGCTGTGATTGAGAAAAGTATTTACAGCTTAAGAAATGTGCATTACATGCTAGTGTCATGAATAGAAACCACAGAACATAGGGAAAAAGCCATCTCACTCCTTGGAACATCTGGAAAAGCAGATGCACAGAAGGCTGATTCCCAGGAGTGTAGACGAGGCAATGATCTGCCTGTCCTCTGCTGATATCCTTCCATCTCTGCTTTTGCAGTACCAGTCTTGGTACAGTAAATGAGTAAAAGCTCTCAGCTTGTCCTAACAACTTGGGGCCCGTAAGTGATCTTGGGGCTGCAGGAAGGATCAGCTGGCTGAGACATTGAGGAAAACATGAGTATAAAGACCCCACTTACAAGCCTGAGAGGGGAAAATGATTTTGGGCTGGAGGGAGAGCATGGTTACTTGCTGTTCTGAACGTAACTGAGGGAGCAGAGGGTGCTGACAGGAAGAATTATTTTATTCCAGTGTGGGACTGTATCAAGAGGGTATGATGTCAACTTCATAAAGCAACCATTAATCTGGATCTTTATGAACTAGTTTTAAGCAAGTCTTGTAGCAATAGCGCATAAAGCTGTGACTAAAATCCTCCCCCCACTAAGAGTTTGGGAGAAGTTGACAGTCTCTTAAAAGAGCAAGCAACTCTGCTATGCTCTCCTCCTCAGCTGATGGGATCACTGCAGGTCCCAGGCTGGCTGTAGTGTCTCTGCAATCCTCCTTTGAATGTACCAGCTCCCTGGGTACTCCTCTGCATTGTATGGGATAGATTTACCCCAAGGGCACCTGCAGGGAGCCCACAGTTTTCCAATGTCCACTAGCCAGATTTGTTGGCTTCCCAGAGGCTTTGTGGCACAGCCTGCCTGGAGCAGGGCCCAAGGGAAGGAGGGAGCATGAGCAAATGTCTCCAGAGAGTAGAGATGGGACGGACTTGCCATGTGGATGGCCAGCATCTATCACAGGAGGGGACTGGCAAGTTTTCTTCTCCTTTCCTGCTCAGGGTAACCCAGGAGTATGATTTAGACAACTACAGCCCCAGACAGAACAGAAACACAGTGCATGTAAAAACTGAGGTTGTTTCAGGTGCTGAATCACTTTTAAGGCGGTTTCCTGTATGAGCAAATTGATGGGTTTGGGGTGGGGGNGGGGAAGGATTAGAAAGCTGAATAAATACCAACACTTCAAACAAACGTACACTCTACCTTTCATTGTTGTATCTAGGCCAGTAACTTGCTAATGTTGCTGCTGCTGTTGAACTGTGCAGACTGGCTCAAAGTTATCATAACAATGCTCATTTCTTATATATGAGGCTGTGTGGAAAGAACTCTTTCTTTTCAGAAATAACTAAGGATGGAGGATAGAATAGATGAGTTGTACACAGATATTTTTAGCTAAAAGAACTTGATTATATGAGAAGTTTAGGTCTATAAAGAGAGTTCCTCAACTGTTCCCATCTGTCTCATCCCTGTCCTGTGTCAGCAGGGGGAAGTAGCAACTAAGACCTTCTGTGGCTTAGATACTAAGTGCTTTCGTCGGAGTATTTTTGTCTGCCCTCCTTTCTTTCCCTTTTCAACATAAGAAGTTTTATTTATACACTGCTATGAGATACCTACTGCAGAAAGTTACTGACAACTGCTTTGTCAGTGACGCTTATGTCCAAGTAAATCTGCTGCCTTTTACAACCTTGCTGTTAATCTGGATTAAAAAATATTGCAGGTGCTGCTCAGATTCCTGCTGCCTGGAAGATACTAATATTGTTTCAATTAGGCTGATTGCTGTAACAGCAGTTTTCTAAAAATTGCAGTGATGGTGGCTTCGAGGCATGCAGTGTGAGCAAGGACACCTCTTGTTCCCCATCCAGATCCCAGGCTGCGTCTCCAAACCCCGTGCCTGCTCGGAGTGGAGCTGGTTTAGCCCCACCCTCTGAGCAGTCCAGCCTTTATTTATATGAAATCTGTGGTCCAACTGGCTTCAGACGGCGTGTGTGAGTGCGTGTGCCTGCCTTCTGAGTGTGTGAGACGAGCTGGGATCATAAGCCAGGGTTGTTCCAAGTGGTTTTAATCAGCAGCCCATTAGAGGAGAACGGAAAACTTCTAACAGGATAAGAACCAAGTAAGTAAACCTAACTTTGAACTCGCGGTCTGGACAAAACAAATGCAAAGGAAAATCTTCATAGTCTGTCAGTTTTCAGATAAATGATCACTTTTGGAGAGAAAGCCGTGCATGCTGACAGGAAGGAGGCAATTTAAAAGGACTGGAATGAAGGAAACTGTAAAAACAAAGTGGGAATTGAGAATTCAAGAAAGAAAAACATCAAATGATTGTTCACAAAGTTGGTACACTCTCTTTTCAGCTGTGGACAGGGTGTGTTAAGCTTTAAACTTTTGCTTTTTTGGATACTGTTGTCCGGCTGAGTAGTTCCTTCTGCGAAGAGGGTGAAGATTTCAGCTCCTCACCTGTCTGCCAGCAGGTCTGTTCTCCCGAGAGCACTGTGTGGATGAGCTTGCTGCAGAATGCCCCATGGCATGCTGCTCTTTGCTGCTCTCACTTGTGTTCTGGTTTTTTTACAGGTTGCTCCTGTACCCCCACGGGAGCTGCTGCTCCTCTGGAACCCGTGACTTCTTGCCAGGAACCAGGAGAGCGCTCAGCAGCAGACATGGAGAAAACTCTTGCTAGTTTTGGGTAAAGTGTGCCTTTGACTTATTTTTACCCTGGCAAGACGTGGCTACTTGGACTGCATCTGCAATGTGGCAAAGGGTGAAGTGAGGACAGCAGAGAAGCCATGGTTTGTGGGCAGGTCCCCAGGTGCCGCAGGCTTTCTCGCCCTCGTCCCTTCCTTCTGGCCTTGGTGGTGGCCATCTGTCTGTTCTGCCAGACCCTGACTCCTCTTATGACCAGCAGCATCCTTTCGGCAGTTGTTAATGGGATTGCACCCAACAAACTGACTAAACCACAGCAAGGAAGGTACAAGGAGGTCCCCCCAAGCACCGCGCACTGCTTCCTCCCTGGCAGTGATTCACAGACAGTGAAAAAGGTAAGTCAGCTGGAGCAGAGTGCTGAGCAATAATTAGCAAATCGAGGGATTGTGAGTCTGGCAGGATCATCTGAGTCCAGCTAAAATTAGCCTGAGCTTGGAAGTCTGAGATCTGTATACAAACAAATGGGTGATCTAATGACAGCGGCATATGCGCAAGCACTTCTCCGTTACCAGCTCCTCAGCCTGCTGTTATTAAGACAGGGATTCCGAAATCTTGGGCTGAAACATGGCATTGCTTTGTGACTCCAGGGAGATTTCAGTTTGCTGCACAGACCGTATTTTATTCTGGCTTTAGGAGTCGGTTCAGAGGCTTTACAGTGCAGGCACGTAAATCAGGAGCCAGTGGGCTTTCATGAGAGTGACTGAGGCTGTTAATTAGCACCGGGCCTGCAGCCGCCCTGTGTGGAAGTTACCTGCTGGTCAGTTTTGAACTTTACTGGGATTGTGCTGAGAAACTGAATTTAACTGCATTTGGGAAATCATAAAAGAGCTTGTCACGTTTTCAGATCACGCTATTTACTTTGGAATCTTTGCCCCACAAATTTTACTTTGTCCTTAGGTTACCTGACCTCTTGTTTATTCTGTATAAAGTTCCTAGAAGGGGTGTTAAAGCCTAACAAACGCAGACACTGTTATTTTAGTTGGAAAATGTGGTTTGTTAAATAGTCCAGACTGAGGTAGTTATTTTTACTCTGGAATTTGTGATCAGCACTAGCGCAAATGCTTCAGGCTTTCTTCAGTCCTGTGGAGGGCTGCTAATAGAGCAGCAGATACCTCACTGTGAAATTAGCATTATGCTGGCATTTTATACACAACTGTACTGGGACTATAAACATTAATCTGTGACTTCACAGATTATAGGCAGCATCCACATAAAGCAATTCAAGGTTGTTGGGTTGTTGTTTTTTTTAAAAAGAAGAAGGCTGCTTCTTTGATTAGACAGGGTTCACAGCCTGAAAGGTCAGCAATATTGATTTTAGGAGAGCAGTTGTAAAGTGCATCTTCTGCAACAATCAAAACCAGACATGTGAAATAACTTTGGCATGAACTCTTTAACCTTAAGCCTTAAAAAAATTGATTGTTTTCCTTGTGAAGTTCAGAGAGATTTATCTTATGAGTTGCAGAAATTTACTCCATGCTGCATTTGTCATAATTTTATCTTTTAATGACCTTTTAGTATTCCAGGTACCCAGTTTTGGATTTGTACAACAATGTGACACAAAGAATTACAATTTCAAGGGAAATAAGCACAGCTGGGAGATGCAGGTGGCATTGTGATATGGATTTTGATACTTGCAGTCCATTCCTTTGTCCTCTCTGCTATTGTAATGGCAAAGAACATTTTGTGTCTTACCCTGGGCTACCTGAAGTCTGTAAGAACCAGTGAAATAATCACAAAGTTTTGCTAGTGTGCCATTTGGTTGAAAATATCCATTAATTTCTTCTTTCCCAATTTGCCTGAGAAACATGCAGATGGACACTGAACCTGGTGTGCTGGCAGTTTGGAATGAGGAGGAAGCTTATGTTTTTATAACATGCTGTACTTACTGCCCTCCAGCATACATGGTTGGATGTGACTATCACACGCACATGCTGAACCTATAGTGCAGATGTAAATTCATATGTTAACCCTTATAGGTATGTTTTCCATGGCTGTGCTACTCTAACACATTCCTCTTCAAGTTCTGAAGACCACCCATAGCTGGCTCCCTATTTGTCTTGAAAGTTTCCTCTAGAGCATGATGAACAAAATGTCTTGCACATGTTGGGATGTTCCTCTGGGTTACTCTGTGTTTCCAGAGAATACTCTGCTGGTTGTGTGGGCTGAGTAATCATCTCAGTGAACTGAAAAGGACAAACATCTCCAAAAATCTCTACCACTTTGCTTTGAAAGTGTGTTCTTGAACTGAGTGCTTTCACCCACTGCTTATTTGGATAGCTGAACTGTTATCTTGCTTGGTTTTATTTGGTAGACAGCAACATCTATGACAGATGTCACAGTTGAAACTTTACACTGTCACATGGCCACCCACAGTAGCTAGTTTGGAAACAAGTTTTCGTTAAAGCTGTAGTTTAAATCTTCCTGTATGACTCTGAAAAAATACTTCAAAATATAGTCCAAATTATTCACATGTTTAATTAACTAGTCCTATTATTCACACGGTATTCTTATTCCATAAATAGTCCAGCAAGCAAATTTATTAAAAAGAATCTATCATACAGTTAAACAGTGACTTGAAGCAAACACTACAACATGTCTTACGAAATCAAAGTTCTTGTATACATTTTAAGGAAAAGAAAATCCTGCTGGAGATTATATTCATTAGATAACACTGAGCAGTTCTGGGTTTTGAGCCATGTCACACTTCAGAATCTCTTCTGGCTAGGTAGGGGCAGGTTTAATTCTTGCTTCCTTCAGAGAAACAATCAGTATTGTGTTGAGCCTGCTGTGAGAATTTGGTTATGATTGTTATTGCATGAGCAAAATCCCCTTCCAAAGCCTGATAATTTCTCCATTCAGAGCATGCAGAGTGCTAAGTGCCTAAAAAAAAATTAAATAAATAATGCTGGCACCTTTTATGAGCCAACCAGGGGAAGTGGAGGGAGAGATCTGAGGAAACATGCAGCTTTGCCACTGCCTCTCAGATCTCAACACTTGTCTCGTTTTGGAAGGGAAAGTTCCAGACAAATGTGGAGAAAGATTGGGGCTGGAAATTGCCCATTTGATCTGTAAATGGGTCTTTAACTACATCTGTGATGCTCTGGGATGGAGTCTTTACTGGCAGGCCCTGAGTGCAAGCTGTCTTTGTTAAATTGCAAAAATGCAGATTTCATTCATAGCCTGTGAAACCTGAGAGAGCTCGTCATGCTTGTCTCTCAGGTATCACATGTTACAGGAGGTTTATAAGCTGCTGGAGAGCTGCTCCTGTAGCCTTATATTCCCATAAACAGAGCTCAACACTGTCTAATAGAAAATTAAATCTTAGTATCTGTATCATGAAAAATAGGAGGCTCATTTCCAAATCTCCAACATTACAAGCATTAGAGGGAGATAACACGTCTTCAGGTTCAGCCAGGCACGCTTACCTCCTGCATGACAAAATATTTGCAGATATAGGTAGTAAGGAGAAGAGTTGGAGCTGTGGCATCAAAACTGAAATGGGTATCAATAAAAAAAAGCCCATATACAAGCCCTGTGTGTGGGTTTGCCAGGCATGGAGTGGTGCCAGAACTACCTTTGGTACCAGCCAGATGTAAAAACATTACGCCGTTAGACTTGTCTTAAGTAATTTAGCCGTGCTTCTTGGCCAGTTCTAAGAGCTAATTTGGCTACACCAAGTTTCCACTCTCAGAATTGAGCGAGGGCTGACTGAGGTGTCTCTGCACAGCGGTGTTGTTTTGCCCAGGCAGACGTAGTACCTCTGCTGTTGGGGTGAGGCTGGTGTCTTAATAAATGAAATATAACCAGTACGGTGGAAAAAGCTGTCTTCACTTTCAGGCCTCTCAACCTGTCACTTAGGTTTGGTGTAAAAGATAGATCTCCAAGAGGAGCTATAATGAGGTGAGCAAACAGAGCGAACGAGAAAAAAGGGTTTTATGGCTTCATTCTGAACAAATAGCATCAGATATCACTTAGTGGGAGTGGGCAGTATGAAAGATGCAAGATAATGAGAGACTGATGCAGCTGTATCTCAGGGCTAGTATGCAGAAAAAGGCGGGGGGGGGAAACAAAGTGTGTGTGTGAGAAACATCCTGTGTAAATCTTAAACAAGGTCTAGCAGAAGCTGCATCTTGCACGTTACAGGCCTGCCTACCTGCATTGGAAAAGTGGTAGTGAAATTACTGAAAAGCTGAGGAATTTTTACCAGAATTTCAGAACTCTGGACACCCAGAGTGGAATTTACTCTCTTTACTCGAGTGCTCCACTCTATCTTGTCAGAGCCAGAAAGCTGAACTTCACAGTCAGTGGAAATAACTGCCTCTAATGCAAAATTCACTGTGACAATGCAGACACTTAAAACAAATCTGATAAGTTCTCCCTCTAAAGGTGTATGTCTGGGTTTTTTTTTTTCCCTGTTGATTCTTTGGGATGGAATATACTTGCCTCAGTCAGAATAAGCAGAGAAGGAGAGGGATGCCATGGGGAAAAGATGCACTGGCCGGGGCGATGTGGGAGGCAGAGCAGGGAAATATGGCTGTAAAGTATTAGTATCTTCAGAAGGCACAGAAGAAGTTGTGCACAAAGGGATCTGGATTTGTGCTGGGAGAGAGAAAGGAGATGGGAATGGAAATGGAAAGAAAAGAAGACAAAGCTAGTGGGAACTTTTGAAATGTAAATATGTGAAAAAGGAGAAATGAAGCTGGGTGATAGAATAAGAAGGTGATTTTTTGCTATTATGCAGAAATGGAGAGTGGTGAGAGCTCTGGATAGAGAAGATTACATTATGCATAATAAGGTTTGATACATTTTAAAAGCAAATTTAATCTTTAAAAGGATATTTATTCTATAGAATACAGTGAGGGAATGAGAACTCTTTTCTCCTCACAAAAGAACAAAGAACTTTGCTAGTATGAAACCTCTGTTAATAGAAAGCAATTGACAGATGGTATGGTATCAGCAGCTGGTTTCCTTGAGCGATACCACATTCACGTTGCGCCCTACGAAAGCAGGACATTTTCTTTGCCAACGGCACTGTGGAAACAGCAATTTTTGCTGCTCAGATAGCTGCAAATATTTTGGTGATAAAGAGCAAGGCTATTGTGGCAGCAGTCAGGAAAGAGGGGCAGGGTGGTTCCTTCTGTGCAGGAAGGGAGCTTTGAGAAGGATGCCATCAGCAGCGAATGGGAACTGCAGGCAGAATCTCACTCATGCATTTCACTGGAGCCCTTTTCTCAGAAGTAGCTGTTTTGATAAGATGGCGCATCGTCTGTTCTCGAGATAAGGCAGTTGGTGCCCTGAGCTACACACAATCATAAAGCAAAGACATTTTGATAAAATAACTCTGTACTTCCAGCTCAGAGTGCTGCGGATGACTATGCAAATAACTCCAGTTTTGCTCTTGGATTTATGGAGTCATCAGAAACCAGCCATCAAAGCAGTGCCAATAATCTAGTTGCTTGTTCTGTATTTATTCAGCAAACAATTGGAAGCAGGATTGCATTCCAACCATTTCATCCTACAATGCAGTCCGTTCTGATTAGGAAATGTAACAGAACATAAAGCCAACACATTTAAATATCCTCCAGAAAGTGAAACAGGAAATTAACTTCTCTGTTACTTCTTGATACGGGAGCTATGTGCGCTTCAAATATAACGGTGGCATGAACAACTTACTATTTCAGTGAACTTTTATGCAAACATGAAAAAGAATTTAAAAGTCACATTTGGAATTAATAAAGGTCTACACAGTCCTATAAATGAATGACTTAGGGCATTAGAACCACATGCGAAGTTTTTATTATCGCTCTTCTTATTAATGCTGCTAAATATTAGTACAGTGGTTTCTAGGAGTCATTTTTGCAATGTTGTCATACTAGGTGGTATTTAGCAGCGAAGGTAGATCCACACTTCCTTTGCTGGCTCAGTGGGAACTTAGGCAGTGAATATTGGTCATAGTGCCTGTGCTGTTTACATAAGGCTGGTTCTCTTTCATGGTATTTCTGTTGCGTTCCCCTTTCATGCAAGGGGCCTTTTGGTTTGCACAGTGGCTCGTATATCTCTTTTGCAGCAGCCCAGAACTTGCAGAAAGCAGCAGAGTAAAGCAAGCTGCAGTCAAGTGACTTGAAGCTTTTGGACAAGACTCTGAGAGCCTTGGCTTGCTTGATGTAAATCAACACAGAGACTAACGCCACCACAACTGGGTAGATGAAAAGCTGATTCACAGGTTTTGGGTTCGTTCCTGAGAGAAGCTGAGGCAGACATGAGTTGGGCTATTATGTTAGGAAGAAGAATTTTGTTTCGGCAGTTGAAGTGATGGTCAATGAAATTCTATGGCAACAGTTCAAACTCTGTATTTGCTTCCCTGCCAGGCAGAGACAATGCATCAATATTTATGGAATTACAAAATCTTCTTGGAATCTGAAAAAAAGGCCAAGGAACTGTTTTTCTCTCCTTGATTTGAAATATCTTTGCTATTTTCTTCTTGGCCAAAACAATGACAGTAATTATATATTATAAGATTCAATTACTGACCAATTTTTGGAACAACCCCGAAATTCTGTACAACAGAGGGAAGCTTCAGAGACTAATACAATCAGTTATATCTTTATACATTCATAACCTAGAACTGGATAAACTGATTTCAAGGAAAATATCGAAACATTTTCTCTTTCACAGAGAGCTTCACAGCTGTGTGGGACTTGCAGACAGACAGAACTAAGAATTGCAGCTCAGATAGATAATAGATGTCTATGTTCAGTCAGACCAGGTTGGCTTGGTAATTCTTGAACTTTCATATTATATAAACTGGGTTGTTTATCTCGTTTGTAAAGACCTCAGAGCAATATACATTTGATTTGGTATTTTTTGAAAATCTACAACATTTTATGCAGCTCAATTTGTTTTCCTTTGTGTTTTTCATGTTATTATATACATGGAAAAGAAAATTGCAAAATTCCTTTTTATTCATTTTACAAGCCATTGTGGTTTGTTTAGGCCAGTCATTAAGGCTGTGGTTCATCTGTGTAACAACCTATTGCACTAAAAGGAGGTCAGCAACTCGGCTAAGTGCAACGGTTGGCAAGCTGTAAGAGCAGGTATATCATGTCAAAGCTGACACAGGCCTCATCCTAAATCATATGGGAAATCTCAGCTTTGCTGTGAAGCCTCATTAATTTCTGTGGAGACAGCCACAGTATTCTCTAGGTAAGACATGGGCCACAGATGTTCTTTACCAATCCTTTTCACATAAGGTGTATTGAATCTGTAATAAACTGACCTGCTAACAAATAGCCTGAGATTTCAAGCTGGGGAAGGGCTAAGAAATGGCTGGGACATGAAAACATTTGAGCATTTAACAATTATTCTCAAATATTCAAAATGTTATGGATTAAGGTTTGGTGGGGGTTTTTTTGGTTTTTGGTGGGGTTTTTTTTTTTGGTTTAAGACTGCTGCACATTAAAGTTACAGGAATGAAAAAGAAATCAGAACCATAAACCATTGAAATATGTGAACAGCTTATTTTCATCTATTGCACTCTGCTGCTTTTATACCAGCTCTCTGCCCAGACTACATTTTTATGATTGAGAAACATTTTATAAAAACCAGCAGACTCTTTAAATGTATAAACATGACTGCTATTGCTATAATATTGGAAATTCTCAAAAACATCCAGTAGTAACTAGATCAGCATGGGCAGTGATGTAAGCCATTTTATGTAGAGCTTTGGAAAAAATTATAGAGTCACTTGCTACAAGTGTGGAGTTGGCCAGAATATTTTTTTAATTCTGTGTAGCTAATGGGTAAGGTATAACAAAAAATCCACCCTACCTTGCACTGGTTTAGCAAGAAAAGAGAGAGAACACGTCGCATCTTGTAACCTGGACTGCAAACAGCTCTGAACCGAAAGGGCAGAGGAAATAACTTTGGCAACATTACACATGGATCTCAAGCAAACACTGGAAAAAGTGTTGAGCTACTTTGTATTATTTAATAGTACCAGACATCAGGTCAAGCAGTTAAATTTTGGACCTTGAATTGCCTCAGTGTCCCATGTCTTTTTGGGAAGCAGGTGGATTAAAAGCCCATAGGGCCTGAGTGGCAGGAAGGTGACTCGGAGTGCAGACAAGCATCTCTGCAACCAAGGTAGCTTGGTGCCTGCCAGAGGTTGTGATCACTGGCAGCCAGAAGGATTTTCACATGCCTCTGCACTGTGTGTCCCAAGGAAAGCCCATTGGGGCAGCCCAGGGTATGCGCCGCATGCGAGGGCCATCGCAAGCCCTCTGAGCTCCCGTGAAAAGAGCCCGATGGGAGCGGGCTGCTGCGTGGGCCCTGTGGAGCCACTCAAGGCCATTTGCCTTTGTGCTTTGTGGAAATGACCTAGGTTACTTCCACTACTCGAATTTCCTTTTTTTTTTTTTTTTAAATGCTACTATCAACATTCTCTTGAATATTTGCTGTTGTCAGACTGGAGCGTTGTAAACATTTCTGCTATTCCCCAGGGAACTGGGGAAGATGCCGTCTGCATCAGCGGAGGTGGGAGGAGGGAGAGCTCCTTTCCCCTTCCCCTGGAGGATTCCGGTGCAGGCATATTGACCCAGTGGGGTCCCCCAGGCCCTCAAGATGCCATGAGGCCAGTCGGTTCCTGTCCCCCTGTGCCTCCCCAGCCAGAGGGAGGGAGCACTGGGGGGGCACAGCTTGGCCTCAGACCCAGCCAGCACCCAGGGCCTGCACCAGGCGTGGGCTGTCAGGTGGCAGCTGGTCTGGGGTGAGCCCTGGGAGGGCTGTCCTTGGAGTAATGCCTGCGGAGGAAAATACAGTCATTGCTGGGTGCTTCAGCAGGAGCTCTTAAGATTTGTTTGAAGCAAAACACTTGTGGAGTGACACTGCAGGAGGCTTTGGTTTCACAAAGAAAACTGTGTGTTGGTAGTATGATGAAAGTGTGGTAACTGTTTGTGAGGAGGGATGCACGCTAAGTGCCACCAAGTCCAAGGCAGGACTTGCACCAGGCAATGAGCACCCTCTGCTACACTGAGAGGGACAGGAGTGGGACAAGCCATAATTGCTAGCTGAAAGCAGAGGGAATGTGTGCTGGGCTTGCAGCCCCTCTGTGCTCCTTGCATGTCCTCAATTCACCCTACGACACTTGCCCTTGCAGCACACGTGGGATGGAAAATTGGATTTCCTTGCAAAATAAAGCAAGAGGTGTCTCTATACTGTGAGTTTCATCTGTGATGCAAGTGAAATAGACAGTGGGAAGTGTCTGGCTGGACTGCCAGGAGGAGGAGAAAGAGGGAGTACAGGAGGGGGGGCTGGGGCAAAGGCTGGATTTAGGAACAGGGAGGGAGGGAAATGGAGAGGGAGGGCTGCCAGCAGTTGCTGGTGCTGCAGGAGAGCAGGAAATAGAGGAGATAAGAGGAGAGTAGGGAGGAGCAAAAGCAGAAGGGGAAAGAATGGCAGATGCTGTGGTGGGGAAGGGCAATCTGAGACGCTCTAACGCTGTGCTTGCCGCTCAATAAATGTGTTTTAAAAATACTGGGACATAGGGGAGGACATCTGACAGGTTTCCTAACACAGTTCCTGTGACTTTACCCTGTGCTATTTCTGCTTCTTCCGGACAGCACAGGATCAAACCTTTACTTGAATATCACAGTGTCTAGAGTAATAACTGTGGGTTGCACATTTAGCAAATATACATGGATGACTGATAGTGTTATATCGAGTTGTTTTTCAGGGTCACTCACTGATGATGCTAACCCTTTCCATGGGGGCTCTCTGCTCTGGAGCAAAAGCAGACATGGCATTAGAGGCTCAGGTCTCTGAAATAGTTTGTACTCCTCACTGCCGCAAAGAAGCTTACACTTCAGCCAAGCATAACGTAAAACTGCATCCTGTAACTGAGGAACAGACTGCTGAGAGGAGTGACTTTATCACTGGATCTCAGGCCTATAAACAACTGGACACATCTTGAATGACATTTGTTTATCTCAAAGCATCTTTGTTTATATCAAAGTCTCCTTTCAGTGTGGTCTACTGTGCACAAAATGGTGGTGCCTTGTTTGTGTAGCACTTCCTATCACCAGTGATAAGCTCACTAAAATTAGAAGTTACGGAATAACTTATTTTTAAAAGATGTACTGCTAACTACTGCTTGGTTGAAATTCATGAACTTGCCAAGAACTAATTTCAGGCCCCGAATTAATTCTCTTAAATGCTGGTATGTTTCAATCATAAAGGGAAATACTTTACACCAAAAGAAAAGTCTTGTATGTTAGTGTTGTTTTTATTGCAAATGAAAAGCTAGACTATTCCAGATTAGTGATCTGTTTCCCACATAGACTGTCCTATTTTTATGCCTTATGTAAGACAATATATCCCCCTTTCACAATGACCCAATGACAGTGGCCCAATAATTTGCTCTTTTCAGAATTTAATATCAAACTCATACTATCTCTGTGTGTTTGGGGCATCTCTTTCCTTTTTTCCTTGCGAGAAGCTCACATCCCAGGCTATTATACAGAGGAAGGGTTTTCTCTAGATGCCATTGTCCTTAGGCATGATGTGGGAAGACGAAGAAAGGAAGACAACCCAAGAGTTCCTTGGGATTCACTGGAGACATCATAAGCCTTTCCATTTGCTCCTGTATACAAGCCTCACTGCCTGTCCTCCACAATCTGGCTTGATTGTGTTGGACTAATAAGGCAATAACATACTGACAAGGATACATTTAATTTTTCTAGAGGCACAGCAGTCTATAGGACTGCTTAGGATGCCTCTGCATGTTTTTACATCAGTACTCTCTTTCCTTAATCACTCTGCACAGCAGAACTCAGACCCTTGCACTTAGCACCTGTGTAGGACCAACATTCCTTGGAACAGTTTATGTGAGACCCACCAAGTCCTCTCTGCTAGGTGACCTACAGATCAGCTTGAGGCCGTGGTCATAGTCAGCTGGTGAGTACTTTTATCAGCTCCCCAGAGCAGTCCAGTTTTCTGGCAGAGGTGTTTCTATAAAGGGGAAACCATAGTTTAAAGATTCTCTGTTGCTACCTTGTGCTTTGGAAACCTTGCTTTATCAGTCCTAAATGAAAGTAGAAAAAACAGAGAGGCAGCCAAAATGGAATGTGTAGCCAGAGGTCCCTGATAAAAAGAATTCTTGATGATACCAGAAATACTTCCCAATTGTCACAGTAAGTTCCTAGTTTCCATGAAAAATAGCAACTATGTATTATACTGCTTAGGAATGTTGTATCCTAAAGCCATTGTCTGTGAACTGTGTTTGCTGCAGATCGATGACTCCATTCTCCAGTACTTCAGAAGCCGTACGAGAAGAGCAGTTCTGTACACACCTCCTGCCCACCGCGAGACCGACCGTCAGCTCTGGCAGCGCATCCTAGCAAAACATGGATATACAGTCACGGTCCTTGAAAGCAGGAGACTGATGGAAGATCCCAAGCATAAGGGCCCTCACCACGGTAAGAATAATTGGACTTAGTTAATTCATTAATTACTAAATGTTAGCTATTGATCCAGCATGCTTCCACAGAGAAAAAGCTTGTAACCTCTTGTGGTGGTTTTGGCCCTAGCTAGAGGCCAAATACCCACCAAGCCGCTCACTCACTCCCCCCTTCAGCTGAAAAGGGGAGAAAATAGATATTGGGAGGCTTAGGACTTGAGATAAGGGCAGAGGGATCACTCTCCAATTAGTGCAGTGGGCAAAACAGACGCAGCACAGAATAAAGAAAAGTGACTTATTACTACTTACTACAACCAATACACCCAGTGAACTGGAACGACATAAGAAGCGGCCAGGTCTTAAAGCACCTTCCCCCCACCCCTACTTTCTTAGCAAACTTAAAACTCATCACAATTTTACTCCCTTCTTCCCCCCCCAGCGTGGCGCGGGGAGGGGCAGGGAATGGGCAGTGGGGTTCCGGCGATCCCTCACAAGCTGCTTTTCTTCCCCAGATCTTATCACTTCTACTTCCCCCCCCCACCCCTCGCCTCTTCACACTCTTGACTTTCATCATAGATTCGCTCCTTTCTTCCCTCCTGTTCACAGTACAGGGAGGGGCAGGGAATGGGGACTGGGGGGTTTCAGTCTGTTCCTCCCGAGCTGTCTTCCATCTCAGCTTGGGGTGGGGGGCATTCCACATACACACCCTCTTCCCCTGTGGCACCGTGGGGTCCCACCCATGCGAGAGTCGTGTCCACGAGCTTCTACAGCGTGAGTCCTCTCTATCGGGGAGTCATCCCCTCACCACAGGCCTCTCAGCAGGACTCTCCCCTTCATAGAGTGCTGACATTCGGGTCCAGACCCCCCGGCCTGGTCCCCCGCAAAGTCACAAGTCCCCTGACAAACCTGCTGAGGTGTGGATCAATCTTCACAGGGCATAGATGTCTCTGCTCCTCATCCTCATCCATGGGCTTCGGGAGGACACCCGTTTCACCATGGTCTTCACCACAAGCTGCAGGGGAAACTCTCTTTTTGTATTCTTCACCCCCCCCCTCCTGCGGGCCTGGCCTTGGAGTCTGTGCAGCTTGTTACATCTTCTCACTCCCGCTCCGGTGGCAAAGTGCGCCTGCCAGCAGTTTTTTTTCTCCTATATGTGATTCACAGAGGCGCTGTGACCAGCTCTGATAGGCTCAGTCTCGAATTTGGCCTTGAATGGACCAATGTTTTCAAAATATGGGGCTTGCAGAAAGCTGTAACTGTGGCTTACAAAAGCCACTGAAGCAGCACAGCTACACAGAACTGCAACACCTCTCAATGCAATTACAGATAGAAGCCAAATTGTAGTCCTTCTCAGTTGTGCAGCTAATTTTCCACTATTATAAGGTTCCTCAACTAGAAGAATCCTTTTGTAAAAGGATTCCATATCCTTTTGTAAAAACAATGCAGAAGAGTGATTCATCATAGTCCTGACAACCAAATCTGATCAGTTTGGTTCCTGATGACTTCTCATACCAACTTCATCAATATAACTGAGTGATTTTCAATAGAGCACAACAAAACAAATACCTGCTGCATTAGGTTCTTTCTCATTTTCTCTCTAAAGAAAAGCTGTATGCAAAATTTCTTCCAGTAAAGTTTAGAGTGTTCTGTAAGCTTGTTAAAGAGCACTATACAGAAGTATGTTTTGTACTTGCTGCAGGAGCTGGTGTAAATTACTGTTGGTTCTTGGTTCCTGTTGAAATGTGATCCACATTTAAAGCAGGCTTCTGAAAAAGTTTAGTGTCTTGCACAAGGGACTATAGCTTTGTTGTGTGGAATTATACTGTGCTTGATAGAGGAGCTTTACACACCAGTTATGTATATGCTGACCATGTTTAAGTGCCCTTGGACGCCTTACAGGTATGAACTGAAACTGTGATCTCAGTTTGGTCTTCTGTTGGAAGTCAATTTTGGAAATGGGAGGCTTTGGAAAAAATACCCAGGCCACCATTCTGTCAGTAGAAAAATAGTGTGGTTGATTATTTCTCTTGCTTAAGGGAGTATTATTTAGGCCAACAGTGCATTCCTGGGGTTACAAGAGAGCTCAGCTTTCCTTTGTGCTTCAACCATCCAGAGTAGTTTCATAGATGAAAAACATAATTGCTTAGCATCTTAAGGCAGCTCAAAATTCCACCACTAATTTCACGTTTCTCTAAGAAACTTTCTTGAAAATTAGGTACATGCAGTTTTCCTGGCAAGCTACACCGAGATGTATGAAAGTGACTTCACCTCACTCTTATTTTAATACGGTTTCATAGACATCATTCAGCCACTCGCCTTGAGTACTTTCTATCTCAGAGTGACAAGATATAGCATGTTTGCAGGCTTTGCTTATGTCATATGGATTGCAGAGAAAAGATGGCCCCTCTGGGGACCATGCATGCCATCTCTGTGAAATACTTTTGTTTCAAAGGGCTGAGGAAGTAGGTATGGCAAATTCAGTTATTACCTAGGAAAAAAAAAAAAAAAGAAAAAAGATTGTACTGTACTAGAGTTTGAGAGTTTGCTACAATAATCAGCTCAGGCTGAAGTTCTCCAATAAAGGTTTTTACTCTCCAAACACTTCCTCTGCAGCAATCAAGTTAACTGTGGGTATTTATGTTTTTACAGCCTAGCACCAGTACTTCCTGTAGTATTTTTCCAGTAATGGAAAAAAAAAAAGAAAAAAAAAAGATTGCAGGAACATCCCACAGCTTCCAGCAGATGTTGGAGTATGTAAAAATGTCAGATGCTTGCCAATTTAAGGTGAAGAGATCTACTAATTCTATTTCATGGCAACATAATTTTGCCTTTAACTATTCCCTGTGTTATGTAAGTGCCTAGCTTTAAAGTTACATTTTAAAAACAAGAAGAGCATGTCTGCATACCAAACCAATGATCTTTCCTAAGAACTAAACGTGTTACACACAAAGTTACAGTGCCAGAAGAAGATGGGCTTTACTCTTCTGGAGGGGATAGTACTCCTTACTTTGAAGAAGGGTATTTTGAGCTATGCTTTGTCATAGTAATTTCCTAATAGGTTTGTTATAAATCACTAAAGGTATTTTTCGTGAAGCCTCTACTTAAAACATATAGGTAACGAACTGAGAAATGTAGGTCATGAGTGGTGTGAAAAAATCTATAAAAAGAGTCATTCCTTCTTACTTGGTGTTATTTAGCAGCTTGTGTGTCTTTCAAAGTTCACTCTAATTTTGAAAGGATTTTTTGTTTAGAATGGCTGAGAGCCAAGAGTCTAGCTAAAGTCATATATGGAAAAAAATTCACCGCAAAACATTCCTAACTTTTTTGTGCTGGCCCACTATTAATTTTGGGACCAGTTCTGCTCCCTTTTTGAAACCCAAATGTCACAGCTCTTCACCCCGATCTTCCAGAAAGGACCTGCACACCAGGGCTGCAGCACTGTGTTGAGTTCATTGCTGTCAGAGAAAATCATCAGAATAGTTTTCCTCAGTGGAACTTCTTCAGATCTTACAGACCAACCATAACATTTTGAGTTTTGGTACTAGGTAAATAGTTGGCTAAAAAGGAAAAACATACTTTTTTCCTCTTTTTTTTTTTCCCCATGCCAAAGGGACTGTGGTTTATGGATTTCCTATGAAAAATCCATACAGATGCGTTCTGCAGTAAACCATTATTCAAACCCCTAATTTTTCACTGAAAAATAGCTTTGTCAGTAAGTTTTCAAGCCGCTTTGCTTGAACAAAAAGCAACTGCACTTTCAGTTAAGCCCACATGGAGGGAAAAGCCCTGGACTGATGGTATCTGGGCTGCTCTGAGTTCTTTGAGTTTTCCTTTTGCAGCAGCCTTAAATGAGACAGTTTTTCTGTAAAGTTTAGGACATCTCTTAGTCTGCTGCTGGGATAGAGGCAGAGGAGCATTACTGTGTTCGTAGCAGATGGTGGCATAGTCAGTTTTTGCAGAGAACTAGGATGGCCACCTTGGGCAGGCAGCTGCTGCTGGTGTAGATCCGTTTAAGCATGGGCTCCCCAGTTCAAGAAAGACAAGGAATTACTGGAGAGAGTCTGGTGGGGGGCTATAGAGCTGATGAGAGGACTTGAACATCTCTTGTATGAGGAAGGGCTGAGAGAGAGCTGCATCTGTTTAGCCTGGAGAAGACTGAGAGGGGATCTCATCAATGCTTATAAATATGTAAATGATGGATGTCTAGGAGGATGGGGCCAAACACTTTTCAGTGGTGCCCAGTGACAGGACAAGGGGCAATGGGCACAAACTATAACACAAGAAGTTCCATCTGAACATGAGGAAAAACATCTTCACTGTGAGGGTGACAGAGCACTGGGACAGGCTGCCCAGAGAGGTTGTGGAGTCTCCTTCTCTGGAGATACTCAAAAGCCACCTGGACACTGTTCTGTGCAGCCTGCTGTAGGCGATGTTGCTTTAGCAGGGGGGTTGAACTAGATGTTCTCCTGAGGTTCTTTCAAACACCCACTGTTCTGTGATTCATAGGTCAATATCTCCAGTGTCTCAGGTAACTCTGTCGTGAAGCATGTAGTTCAAATGAAGTTGGATAACAGCTGATGAGAAAGAGATCAGGTTGTATTGGCAGCACATCTAAAAATGGTTCACTTGTTCAGTTTGCCAGCTAGGCAGAAGAAGATCTGCTTGGTGTGTCGTTCTTTCCTTCCTCCTCCTCATTTTTTTAAAATGTGATGATCTGCTCATAGGCACATAGCCTCTGGGACATGTTCTGCTTTGCTGCAGCCTGGGAGCAGGTCTGAAATGGGTGTCACACAGCTTCATGGAAGATATTAAAGAATCAGAAGGAAGAGTGAGAAAGTGCCATACCTCTGGGCTTTCACCTGGGAGGTTTTCTGTGCTGAGCCACAGAAGCCGCAGGCTTTCCTTCCCTCAGCCCAGCACAGAGCTGCGCTGCTTTATCAGAGTTGAGTGGGATGAGCCCTCTGGCTTCAGAGCACCCTTAGGTTCTTCCAGAGCAGTAAACAACAGAGAAGAACTTGCAGATATTTTCCAGATTGTTCTGCGTTCTTGCCTGTACTTCCAGTCTGACAGGCTCTCATCTCTGGGGCCACAGGAAAGATTTAACAGGATCTCTGTCTCCCTGTGGCACTGTGACAGCCTGCCAGCATTTTCACATTTTATAACAGGAAATCTTGGAAATTTGTTGCACCAAAACGCATTTCTGCCCTCCAAAAATAACGTTCCTGAGTGACTGTCTGCTGCTGGAACCTTTCCTGAATTCCATACTTCCCCCAGATGATGTCTTCTAAGATAATCAAACTGCTTTTAAACTTCCTTTCTGAAGCCATCGATCGGGCTTTCTGTCCTTTGCTCGATATGCCTGCCGCCTCAGTAGTCAGTGGTGACCAGCGCTTCACAGGCGTTCCCTTCATTTCTCAATTGTTCACCTTTACTTATGGTTATGCAAAGCTCAGCATAAACTGCAGGCCTCCAAGAACCATGTGCAGTCATATGCTACAGGGCTGAGCAGCCGGTTTTAATTCTTTCTGCAATAACATGAGGAAGGTTGTTCCTGCTAGCTTTCAGAATGGAAAAGATTCGGCACAGCCTTCATGACAGCCAATTGCTTTGGCCATGGGAAAAAGCACTGGCAAACCGAGTGCAGCGTGACATCGCTCGCTCCTTGCTGCCTTAGAACGTTGATTTTAATAATCTGGTGGAAGTCTGTGCAATTGGTGTCATAAAAGGAATCATAAACCATGTTCAGAATATTGATTTTACACGATAATTTCCTATTTTTAGAATACTACAGTTAAGTATTTAAACTTTACTACGGCTTCCATGTTTGCAGTTTCAGTGACATCCACTGAAGATGAAATTTTAGCCTTGACATTAGAATGATTGTTACAGTACCTCTATTGATTTAGTTTTTGGTGGTTTTGGGTGTGTGTGTGTGTGTGATTTATTTTTCCATAAGATATAAATAAGATTAATATAGATTTATTGCAAAGAATGTTAGATGTGAAGTTCTTTCCTTTTTGCTGACTTTATCAGTAGGCACTGAATTCTGTTCTGTTTTCTGCATTTTAAGAGCATGTTGTGTTTTTAAGTGCTTGGCTGTGTAAATTAAGCCCTGGTTCCAGCAGCTAATGATGAGGATGATCTGGCTTATTGCAGATGTGGGAGTGGTGCTTGGGTGGAGCTGCTCCAAGAACAGGAAGGGATGAGTGAGACAACAGGCTCATGGGAAGAAATCCCAGTGAATCTTGGCCTTTGTCTTTATGTGCTGGGGTCACTGCTGTCTGGCATTTAAGTTGTTATCTCATGGCGTTACTTAGGTATTACAGCAAGGACTGAATAACCCCTCCTCATTAATATGTTCAAACATAACTCATTTTGCTGTAAGATGTTGATTTGAGAATTGTTGTACTGTTATGGCAGATATGGCCTCTGCCACCCCCCTCACTGGCTCTCTGTGTAAAAGCTGCTGCTTGGGGAATGTCGGGACGTGTGAGCCTGCAGAAGCAAACCCAGGTGTTCAGCAGACATGGAGTGATGCAGGGTTCTGTCTCCCTTTGGATGATGCATGGCTGAAGCAGCAGTTAGGGACAGAGGAAAGAAAATTCTGCTTTGATGCTCCCAAAAAGCATAATTTTCCAAGCCAGTCTTTCTGGTTTTCATTTTGGTTTGTTGGGTATCCTTCGGAAAAATTGACATGGGGAGAAAACATCTGTCCCTTCACTTCTGTCCACAGGAAGACTAGGAGGCAGAGAAATTTTGCCACACCAGAGTTAGAGGTGGGGAAACTAGGATAGAAACTGTGTGAGTCACTGTCGGAACTAGGATAAAATGCATGCTGCATGCTGTTTATCTTTGTTATTTCTTTAGCGTATTGTATCACTTCTAGTACTCCTCACTATTCATGCTTTTGACCAGAGGCTAAATCTACAAAAGGATCAGCTTAATTGCTGACATCTGGCCAGCAGCAAGGCAAGAACTCGCAGAAGTTCTACGCTACTTCAGAAGTGCAGCCAGTAATAGTTTCCTCAGGGCTGCTAATTAGTCTAGAGAATAAACTACAGCCATGGGTTTTGGAGGCCCCCAGGGCCATGTCTGGTGACTGTCAGACATTTGCTTTGCATTTTCCAAGACATACTATATCAGCAAAAATAGTGAGAATTAGAGGAGATGGGTAAGCCAGAAGGAAGCAGTGATGCTCCTTCTTCAGTGAATGTGAAGACTGGTATGACTGGGGGAACAGAGGTGCCTGTTAATGTGGAATATGTAAAAAGTCTGCTGCCAAAATAAAAAAAGGAATAATTTCTTCATGCCCGTGGTAGACAGGACACAGAGTACTACAACAGCAACAACAAAAAAAGTTAGGTTAGTTATTGGGAAAGCTGTTCTGGGGGTAAGGCTAGCCAAGTAATCAAATTGGGCATTCAGTCTTAGAGGTCTTGAAATATTAGATAAAGAAATATTAGGTAAAGAAATTTTATTTGGTATAGTGTGTCCCCTTGTGGGGTAACAAGATGGACTCACAAACTTCTTGAAGTCTACAACTAGCCTCAAGAAAATGAGGCAGGTAAGAAACTAAAGTGGGAAAACAATGATTTCTGAAGAGATTTTAGGTAGAAATCAGCTGTGGTGGCTCAGGGATTTAATTGAGGAACAAGAAATATGTAGTTTACAGCAGGTTCTTAGAATGCAAAATATTATTTAAAAAAACCAACCAAACAAATCTATGAGAAAATATTCCTGAAAGAATGGGGGTGAAGGGAAAGCAGAACAAAATCAGTCAGCAATAGTTGGAGAAGGTAGAAAGCAAACAACATACTCTGAAATAAGGGTTATTTTCATGGGATGGCACGTAAAAATCAGTACTAAGAGAAAATCTCCTCCCTTACTGAGTGATTTTCTATGGAGTCTAAAATACATTACAAGGGATAGGTACCGTTAGTTCTAACTTTACTTTTATTTCATTTTTTATTTTGAATTGTTCAGAGTACAGTGAGGAAGAGACCCTACTTGCTGTTTGTTACAGCCTTAGATAAGTTTCCATGAAGCCCAACTAACTTTAGCAAACAATTATAATGAGTAAAGGCCTCAAGGAAAATTGCTGGTGTGTTCTGTAAACATCTGGTTGCCATTTTCAATTACAAGGACCAACCCACTGAAGGAAGCAGTTTAGTTTTTTTGGAACAGAAATGGGACACTGGGGTTTTTGTTCTTTTTCATAGTGGAGAGGAAAGGAAATGTCAGGAATAGAGAGGTCACTAGATGCTCAGCTTTTATAAATACAAAAGTCTCTGAGAAAATGAAAGTAAATTGAAATCAGGTTCTGAAAGTGTAAACAGCCCTGCGGAGGTGAGGTTAAATAAGCAGGACTGGGGATCCTAGCATGCCAGTAAGAGCACAAGATCATAAGTAAGTAATTTAAAATATTGTGCAAAATAATAATGGTGAGCCTGGCCACAGGAGTATTTTGTGGGTTACCATACAAATACGTACATATCTTCAGATCTAACAAATACATCTTCTCTTCCAAAAACCATTTTGGTCAACTGTTGGTACAAATATATAGCTCACAGTATGCAAAAACTAGTTGGTTTCCTAATGCAAAATATATGTTATGTGAGTCCTGAGCAAAGTTTTGAGGAGTAAAAAATGCATTTCAGAAGCACTCTTTTTTGTATGTGGTTAAGCAAGGAGCTTCCTACACAGGCTAAAGAGGTAGAAATGCAATTCTGAGAACATACCGAGTTACAAGCATACTTAATGTTTGTTAGATTTTGTTCCACCTCCTTAAATTTGAAGTTCATGTAGTTTTGGGAAGAAAATGTATACCAGAAACATACACTGTCTTGATGACTTTTTAATTTTGCTTTTAGCAATTAACCCTGGCTATTTGGCAACTAATTGAAAGTGGATGCCTAATCTCATGCCACAAACATCACTGGTGTGATCAGTTTCTGACATACCTAAATAAATGCTGCTCTCCATTGTGATCCTGTGGTTTCTTTTTAGAAAATCTGAATGCATTGTGTATTTTCCTGAACAATATGTATTCTCCTTCCTAATTGCTAGCAGAACATACTCCTGTTTTCTAGCAGAAGAGCACACAAAGTATTTCTTCATATTACTAAAATAAACCCTCTGTAGAATTGTACTAAAAACCCTGTTTGAAATGCACTCTTTTTTTCTTGAGAAAGGGAAATTATTGATTCATAAGGAAAATTTAAGGCATTGGAGTTTGTCAAGTTAAACCAAATATATAGCACTTGGTCATAAATTTACCAAACATACCTTTCTTTGACTGTTCTTTTTAGTCACATAAACAGACACACAGTCCAGCGGAGAGTGGTATTTATTGGGCTGACCTAGAACTTACAATAACTGAAATATTACACACTGGTTACAGAGTGAGCTAAAATTAAAACTTTGCTGGAATAAATTATGTCATGTTAATAGAATCTGAAAAACACCAGCGTCCAGGCAGATGCACACAGCAGCCAAAGGAAAGCAACAATGTGCGAGTCCACGGAAATGGAATAAATAGGAGGGATTAAGGTGTGAGTATACAAGTTGTATAACATGCCAGCAACAGTCAGATCCTGTCAGAGAGCGAGGCAGTGTTTTGTAAATGTAGCCTATGGCAGAAGCAGGTAACAGCAGGCAAGTGTTTGAGTAATTTTAAAAAAATGCATCCTTTTAAAAATGAATCCCGTGTCTGACAGGGTTCAAGTAGAGACTCAAACGTGCGTGTCTGTTCTGGGATGTCAGAGGACTGTCTGCTAATATACATGGTGGGAGAATGACCGTAAGTGGAGCCAGAAAGAAGCCTGGAGCAGCCTGGCCAGAGCACTCTGTCTAAGGGATTGTTGCAATAGTTTTGCCTAGTGTTTTGGCTGCTGGAAGCCGCATGCCCTTTTTGATGCACTCGCTGGCTCTGAGCCCTGATCAGCTGTGAGAAGTGTGGTGTCTTTCATCACCGTGCTCCCATTTTAGGTAGGGGCACTATATATCACTGAAACAGACCTGGTGGATTTTGATTGTGGGTTGGTTTGGGGTTTTTTAACATACTTTACCTACCATCACTTTTAGTGGTTCAGATAGCAAAAAGCTAATACACTGTGTGGGCTTTCGTCGTCATTTGCAGCCATCCCACTGCATTCCTAGGTTCATATTCCAACTTTGTCCAGCTGCATCCGCTTTCAGCTGACAGCTCTTTTAAGGGCTGCAGCCCAAAAATGCCCCAGACAGCCAAAGTGCAGTAGCCACCCACGGGTTAGAATGTGTTTCTGAAAAATTTCACCCACCATACTGTTGTTTCACTGGCTTATTTTACATCAAATGGGAACCTTCCCTTCATAAGGGGAATGATTATTCTCCCCTTCTGATGTTCCTTATAATCCCTCAGAATAGATTTTTCGATGTCATGTTGAATATGCTCTTATTTGGCTGCTGAGGTTGTCCATTTGGAGGTAATCCTAGTTTGCACAGATGTTGAAAAGAAGGGAGCTTCTCTGTGATACTCAGAAATTAAAACTAACCTCCAGCTTCAAGTTGGTCATGAGAGCTTCAGATTTCTAAAAAGAATGTATTTTGTACAGAATACTAAGACTACAAGTGGCACCTTCTTGACTAGAAAGAAAAAAACCCCAAATGTAATTAATGTCTATGCTTTTTGCAGACTTACTTCCTTACAAACCAATATCCATTTTTAACAGTTGGAGGACAAAATACAGAATGGATTTGGGTTAAAAAGTAACAAAGGAATAGGATTTGAAATGAAGATAAGCAACCTTAACTGGTAGCAAGATTTAAAAAAGATAGTCTGAATTTATTCCCTCAGGAGTCCCTCAGACTTTGATAGAAGGAAGGACAGAAGAGCTGAGTGGTATGTATTTTGGAAAGTTTGAAACAAATTATTCAAGGCATAAAGTGTTTCTATAACAAGCTCATTGTTGTAATGACTCTGTTTCTGAGATCTGTGGTAATGCTTTCCAAAATAAATATTTAGCTGTAAAAAGTATTTTCAGCTTTAATTTATACCAACTACTAAAAGTGTGTCAGTACATAGAATAAACTGGTTGCTTTTCTGCATTGTGTAAATGCAAGATGAACCCAGCAGCACCATGGTTATTTTAGATTTGACAGTATGCAGCTCTATTGATTAGTTTTTTGAATGAGGACTTTTAGTGTAAAATGGTAAAATGAGACCAAACCACTTTTTCTTTATTTGGAAGAAAAACCCCTGCTTGCTGCAATTTCTTTTTTTTTTTACATGTAATAAAATAGAAAATATATCAACATGTCAAAGGACTTTGCTAAACAGGCTGATAAAATGAGAACAAGACCTTGCTATTTTGGACCTGATCAAGAAGTATTTGTCTAAATTGGAATTAGGCATTTAATTACTTTTCTTTCTTTTTTTTTTTTTCTTTTAATCTGGCTTCAGCAGCTCTGTTCTTTGTCTCAAAAAATAAAGAAAAGCCCTTACTCCAGTTTTCACAACTACAGTGAAGCTGTGTGTCACTGGGGTTCTTCTAGAAGTCAGTCTTCAACAAAAAAATAATTGAGGTAATTTTATGTAAAGAGTAGGCTGAAGACAAGGCAAAATAAGGAAAAACTTCACTCTCAGGGTGACAGAGCACTGGAACAGGCTGCCTGGGGAGGTTGTGGAATCTCCTTCTCTGGAAATATTCCAAACCTGCCTGGACACGATCCTGCCACCTGCTCTAGCTGATGCTGCTTTAGCAGCGGGGTTGGACAAGCTGATCTTCAGAGGTCCCTTCCGACCCCAACTGGTCTCTGATTCTATGAAAGTATTAGCACAGAAGGTAACTGTAGACCAGTTAGGTTGCCTTCTTTATAACAGGATGATGTGTGAGGTAGGAGAAAGCAGCAGGTTGTTTTCCAGCACCACAACAACTCTGATTTACATCTCAGACATTATAATACACATATTTTGCAGATGTAACAATATGGGATTTTTGCTGACCTTTAAGTTGAGAGGTCTGACCCTACATTTCTTTAAAATGTTTGGAGAGAGAATTTTTATGTCTACTTTAGAGCTCAAGTTCCACGGATGTGTTACATGTAGTCACGATGCTGTCTGTATCACCAGCTTTCACTAGCGTGTGTGGTATGCTGGGTCAGTGGGGTTGAAAGGCAGCATAGGGTTCTGCAGAGAGGACAGTATCTGTGGGGTACATTTGGAAATCTCCATTACATTAGCCATGACTTAATTATCCCCTCACTGTCCTCTGTGGTTTTGTCTAACTCATAAATAAAATGGCTCGCTTCCCTCATCGTGAGAAGTGATGCAGTATGGCTCACGTCCACGCGCCTAAACTCTTCCCCTGACTGAGGGTGGCCCGCTCTTCACTCAGTTTTAGGAACTGTCACTGGCTTGAGCTGTCTCCTGGGGCATTGCATGGCCACCCAGGGAGAAGAAAACAAACACAGCAGACGCTTGCAGGCCAGTGGTTGAGCCTGTGTCCTGACACTGGTTTAGCCAATGCCTCTATTCCCAAGCTTCTCTTTTTCAGTATTCTGATTGTTTTCAGCCTCTCGGGTATTAAGGAATCTGACACGTTAATTAGCGTTGGCATAGGATGCTCCAGTGCTGTAAATGCAGTGATCAAGAGCTGCTGTACAGACTGTAAAATATGTGTCTTTGTTTCTTGCAGAGGAGATCAAACACCACACTTTTAACACTGTAATTATAATCCTAATTCATTGTAATTAGAATGAGATCGGACATTAAGCCAAATAAACCCATCTACTCATTAGCTGCTTATCCTGCAGTTCTTCTATATCCATAGAAGGGAAGAAGCAGTTTTCTCAGCTCTAGCAGTTTCTGGCCTTTAAAGTCAATGCTGAATTCTCATTAGAGCCCTCATTGAGCTCAGGGTCCTCATGTTTTCATTCCTGTTGCAAAGAGTGGGAGTGGTAGAAGGGCTGGGGTGAAGGGCAGGGTGCAAAGCATACTCAAACTGACAGTTTGGTTTCCTTGGGCAGAACTCCTCCTCCCCAGGCACTGCTTTTCTGTTGAATTGTCCATTGAATCTTTTTTCCAGGCTCTGGCCCCCTCCATTTGTTACCTCCTTAAACACTCAGACTATTCCTTGTAAGAGTAGCTGGATCAGCAGGCTTGGTCATAAGGTGGGGAAGATTCCTCAGTACCACTTATTTTATTTGTAGCTTCTATGAACACACTCATCCAAGTTTGGGATGACCAAATCAAGCAGCCAGACAGTGGCAAGGCTGACAGTGCCTACAGCCTTGTCCTCTCGCCAGCACGCACACACGCACTCGCAGCTGCTGCCACAACAGACACGTGGGCCTCTGAGCCCTGGTCCCACTCCAGGGTCTGAAATTAGAGCCCCAGGCACACACACATGAGAGCCCCACAGCCAGGAAAAGAGTTGGCAATGGAGTTTAATGAGAGGACAGGACAGGCTGCCCTGATCAGGTGCATGGAATGGCTGGCCAAGAGTAGCAACCAGCCTACTGCTTAGACATGGCAATCCCTTTTTAACCCATTATTCCTCTTTTCCCATGCTCGTTACTCTCCAGACTACCTTGATACCTACTTTTCTCCACCTTTGGTTCCTCCACTAAACAGCCTATAAAAAGCAATTGGGAAATGCTCTTATCCTGCAGCTTGTAAGGAGCACCACACCCTCAGGTAATGTGCTCCCCCTCCTTTTCCAGAGCCACAAGGTGCTTGGGGCTCCCATCTACTCTTTGTGATGGGCTCTGGGGCTGTCTCCCCTGGGACAGAAGGGGAGAGCCAGGGCAGGGGCTTGTGTCTCTCTGACAGGGTTACGGAGGTTCCCCCAGCCAGCATTGTGTCTCTGTGTTCCTTTGTGTTGTTTTTTTTTACTGAAAAAAATAATTGGAGTTTTAGTAAGCATACAGTTTTTGAATCCTGGTGATTTCGCATCAATTGACTCTGTTGGGTTTTCATTTTGCAACTGTATCCAGCCAAGAGGAGGTTTTTCTGTCCCAAATGTGTTCGTTGCCACATGTGTTTCTTTCCCTTCTTGGCCCCTCTGCCCTGTGAGTGCCAGAGGTAACTACCTCACATATTGAAACTGCTACTTTTCTTCATGTTACCATAAATCTAAATCAAAAAGCTTTATAAGAAACAGTGGGAGGTCTTGAGGATCCTTGTGAATATCAGACCAGAGCAGGCACACAGTTAGGTACTCAAAAGCTGTGACATACACTCTTCAACTTTGATTTGACTCACTTGCTTATGATACATCTCTCTGCTTCATGACTGCATGCTGCTTTTTCACATGACTTTGCCTCAGGGTGCACAGGACAGGGATACAAAGTTCTTTCCTGGATGTAGTCCCAAGATTTAACAGAGTAACTTGGACCACATAGCAGTGAGGGTTGTGCAAAGGCAATTGTGTCAGGCAGAGTCCTCTTCCTTGGCACAGAGCAGGGATGAGCTATTCTTCCCTCTCTGGCAGCGTGGTTTTCCTCCCTCAGAAGGATGAGCACACAAAAAAGTGGTAATATTTTTATTCATCTTCTTTGATCCATGCACAGTGCATTGTCATTTCTCATGCCCAGCCCCAGGACAGGGATGTCATTGCAAATTTTCCAATGCCTATAACAGATGGAGCATGTGAACAATAACATCCTTAACTATAGAGCTGCCTTCCTCATGAGCTTCTTCACCCCAGAGTGACCCCTACATGTCTCAACTGCATGACCCTCCTCCTCTCCACACCTGCACCCTCTCTTTCCAATTTTCACCTGTTTTTTCATCCCATTCTGCTGTCCATAGCTTGTCTCAATGTCCTGGTTCTGGCCAGGCCAGAGTTAACCTCCCCAAGCAGCCAGCCCAGGTGAGCTGAGTTAGCCCAGGCTGTTTTCCATACCACCTGACATTATTCCCCCATAAAAGCATGGTACCCCATATTATTGGGGTAGCAGTAGAGCATGGGACTCCTAATTCTAGGGTTGTGAGTTCAAGCCCCCAAGTTGGGCACCAAAAAGAGGACTGTTGTATCCTGGAGCTGCACCAAATTGCCTCTCTCGGACCAGCCCCTTTTATGGGGCAGTGATGTCAGGTGGTGTGGATAACAGCCCAGGCTAACTCATCTCACCTGGGCTATCTCAGCTCACCTGGGCTAACTCAGCACACCTGGGCTGGCTGCCTGGGGAGGTTAACTCTGGCCTGGCCAGAAAGAGGACATTATAATATTTCTCAGTCTGGCTTTTCTGTCATGCAGATCCTCTTTCACCTTTGCAGCAGGTAAGGAAGCACCCACACAGATGGATTAGCTGAGCTCCAGCAGATCTGTGGCAGCTATGTGCTATAACTAGGTACCAAATATTTCCATCCCAGGGAAGGTTAGGTCTCTGTCCCACAATGCTTTCTTGTGCAAGTGAGAAGCATATCTAGCAGCTTCGACTGTGGTAGTTTACCTGGTGTATTAAATACATACAGAGTAAGAATTTCAATATTTGGAGCAACTAGGAGTGCAAACATTTTTAGCTTGCATACAAGTAGAGCATACCGTATTGGATTACTATAAGCTTTTGGTTTCACATGCAGAAAAGTACTTATGTGTGGAGAGCATCCCAGAGTAATCTGAAAATTCATCCAAAGCATAGTGTGCAAGCACAGAAGTGGAATAACAAACAGGCTTGAGAGTTTTAATTGCCCTGATGTGTTTGCTATTGGGTCAGGACTACATATTTTCCTTTTGTTTGCTATTGAACTCTCCTGTAGCTCAGAAGGTATTTTGACAGCCCATTTTCATAGCTTGAGTTGGCAGATGTAGCCATGATAAAAACTAGAGCTTGAGTAACAATCCAAAATAAAACTCAGTGGAGGATTATTCTTAGTCTGACACAGCCTCTCTGATAAACTAAGAACCATCCAGTGCACCTGTCTTACACACTGCAGTGCTCTTCTTCCCATGTCAAACTAATTTTTTAATGTTACTTTTATTTCCAATATTCTGCTTATTCTTTGTTTGCACAGAAAAATATGTGGATATAATTTAAGAATACTGCTGGGGTTTTGTGTACTACTTTTTTTTGTCTTGAAGACACCCAGTTATCTTCAAGTTGAACAAAAAATGCTTTAAACTATTTGCTGCAGGTTTGTAAATTCATTCATGGTTGTCTCTTAAAGTAGGGTAATTTGTTGATGGAAGAAAGGATTGTTAATCTGTTGCATGACTGAATGTGATATAAATAGAGAAGAGATTGCCCTGTGTCTTCTTCATTCTTTTATCTATACCCACAGTAGATTTATTTTGCTTCTTTTAGAGAAAGTCATCTGCCTTACATTATCAATTAGTCCAATAAAGAAGATGGTAACTGGTTGGTAGATAGGTCCAAGGCAGTTTTAGAGTCTGAGACCAGGTAGAAGAAGACCATCTTGCCAAATTAGAGAAGAGTTCTGGGAAAAAAAACCTGTCTTGTTACTTGTAACTCTTGGCTTCTTACACTCCTTTGGTTTTGTAGTCTTAAAATTCTGCTTTGAATTGAGAAGAAAAGCAGGCTTGCAGCCTGGCCCTTCATGATAAAAGAAAACAGTAATAAAATAACTCTTTTTTTTTTTTTTTTATCCTCCTCAGACAAGAGTGGAAGCATTATGCTTCCCCATTTCTACTTAGACCCAACATCTCTCCACAGTATTTGCAGAAGAGATACAGAATAGCCAAGCATTACCCTGTTTTTATGGCTGAGGTGCTGTGATAGGACTTCAAATGGCTGTTTCACTCTCCAGATGCTGAACTGGGATGTGACTCTGCATTAATTCTTGAGGATGGGGCAATGCTTTGAGCTAAGCTGTTCAGGGACAGATGAGCTGTCCTGGGAATTAGGCTGGTCCAGGCCAACCTCTCCTTCACAAATAATGTTTCCCTTGGTGCTTCAGATCCTCTTAGTTACGGGGTAACTGAGCCAAAATAAAATGCTGATCATCCTCAAGCAGGGTGAATAGTGATTGTCCTCAGGATTCCTGTGGCCTTTCCCTGGCAGCCATACAGCAACTGTACAAAGTATTTTGTGAATTAATAAACTGCTTCCAACAATCTCGGCCTCATACATGGGGTGGGGATTTTTTTTTACACTTATACCAGTACACTGCAATTAATGTGCTTAAAGATTTCAACCTAATTTGTCTAGTCAATCAGGTGGACACAAGGAGAGGTTTGCTGATGGACAAGTGAACAGCTGCTTTCCAGAATACTTTGGAAGATATCAGAAACCTTGCTGTCTTTTCCTACACTATCTTCACTTACCACAGTGATCATTTCTTCATTGTTTCTTCATATGAGTTCAAATCAGTGATAGCTCGTGATATCAAGAGCCATGCCAAAAGGAAAATTAAAATACTTCCAATAACTGCTTTAAGGGAAAAAAACTTGCACACCTAGATAGGAGGCATTCCTCTGGGGTAAGCCCTACAAATGATACAGTGATATTAAAACCTTATAAAAGGCCATATCATTAACAAAGAGAAAACAGTCCAACAAGAGGCATTCTGATCTTGGCACGAGTTAAACAGCCAAGCTGCTGCAACCATAAATAGTCTTCAAAGGATATTTTTCCCTGGAGCACTATCAGTGAAGCTCAGATCTTCAGAGGTGTAGAATTCCCATGTCCCTACACCCCGTCACACAGCCTGCAGGATGCTACTGCCCTCTGAGATGCTGAGGGGCATAAAATCCAACCTCAGAGTCCAGAGCCAAGCAGTGAGGCAGTAGTTCTGTCTTTCAGATATCTGGTAGTTTCTCCACTCTCAACTTTTGAGTAGCAAACTATTGGCTACAATAAATTGACTACGTTGCAGGGATGGAGCCTGGTTTGTAAAACATATTCCTCTGTCTTGTTTAAAGTTGGATTTGTGCACAAGCAGCTGCTTCCATAAATATGTGCCTCCTCACCAAACTTGGTTTCATCTGTGCTCATTCCATTACCCTCAAGGAGTAGAGGAGTTGTTTTTTTCCCTGTAGACTATGAGGACTCATGATACATGAAGCTAAAGCTGACATCCATCATATTTGTTTCTTTAACAGACCAGTCATCTGGACAGACTAGAGAATGGGGCAGAGAGGAGTAAAACAAAATTCAGTAAGAGCAAGCATAGGGTCCTGCACCTAGGGAGGAAAAACCCCAAACACCAGCACAGGTTAGGGGTTGACCTGCTGGGAAGAAGCTCAGCAGATAAGGACGTGGGAGTCCTGGTGTACAACAAGCTCCCCGTGACCCAGCAATGTGCCTTCATGGCCAAGAAGGCCAATGATATACTGGGCTGCATTAAGTAACGCGTGGCCAGCAGGTCAAGGGAGGTTGTCCTCCCTCTCTGCTCTGCCCTGGTGAGGTTACAGCTGTAGTGCTTTGTTCAATTCTGGGCTTCTCAGTTCAAGGAAGACAAGGAACTACTGGAGAGAGTCCAGTGGAGGGCTAGGAGGGTGATGAGGGGCCTGGAGCATCTCTTGTATGAGGAAAGGCTGAGAGAGCTGAGTCTGTTTAGCCTGGAGAAAACTGAGGGGATCTCCTCAATGCTTATAAATATGTAAATCATGGATGTCTAGAGGATGGGGACAGACTCTTTTCAGTGCTGCCCAGTGACAGGACAAGTGGCAACAGACACAAACCTGAACACAGGAAATTCCATCTCAATATGGGGAAAAACGTCTTCAGTCTCAGGGTGGCAGAGCACTGGGACAGGCTGCCCAGAGAGGTTGTGGAGTCTCCTTCCCTGGAGATATTCAAAATCCACCTGGATGCAATTCTGTGCAACCTGTTGTAGTAGCAGGGAGGTTGAATTAAATGGTCTCCAGAGGTCCCTTTCAAGCCCTGTCGTTCTGTGACTCTGTGATTACAATATGCCAAAAGTAAATTTGAATACAGTGGAATGTGTCAGTACCTAAACAATAACTTTTGCTGAAAGTCTTCACATCCATGCAGCTCAGAGGTGCCTGGAAATATGTTTCAAGTACCACTGAGGGGAATTTCCTTTAAAAAATCTCAGGAGCTCCCTCGCAGGGGTTCTGTAGCCTCCTAAAATAATGTCTTCCACCACTTCATCCTTGCAGTTAGAAACTTTATTTGTGTAATCTTTGCTGCAATTAAAATGTTTACTTTGTATTCTGCCTCCAGTGATTAAAAAAGCCCAGCTGATGTCGGATGGGTAAAAATTAATTCTGTGGTGGCTCGGTTTAACCCCAGAGGGTCACTAAGCACCACCCAGCTGCATGCTCACCTTCCCCTAATGGGATGCGACAGAGAATCAGAAAAATAACCAACTCATGAGTTAGATAAAGACAGTTTAATAGGACAAAAAAAAAAGATTATGATAATAATAATAATATACAAAAGAAATGTTGCATGATGCAATTGCTTACCTCCCACTGACTGATGTGCAGCCAATTCCTGAACAGTGGCTCCTTCGTCCCCAGTCAGCTGTATGGTGTGGGATATCCCTTTGGTCAGTTGGGGTCAGCTGTCCTGGCTGTGTCCCTTCCCAGCTTCTTGTGGACCCCCAGCCTCCTCAATGGTGGGCAGAATGAGAAGCTGAAGAGTCTCTGACTTAATGTAAACACTAAAGAGGGGAGGGTGAGCAAACCACTGTGTGGTGTTTAGCTGCCTGCGGGTTAAACCACACCAGTTGTCAGCACTGTTTTGGTCACAAACCAAAGCATAGCACCATACAAGCCACTATGACAAAAATTAGCTCTATCCCAACCAAATCCAGTACATATGGAGAAGGCATTTCCTATCACCTTAACCTTGTTTTAGAGAAAAAAAAAAAAGAAAAAAAATTACTGTTATCTTCCTCATAGTTCAAACGTGTGGTGGACCGACCCCAGCCAGCAGCTAGGGACCTGTCAGCTGCTCACTCAGCACCCCCTGTAGCAGGATGGGGGAGATATTTGGAAGAGAAAAGGCAAGAATAACTCCTATTTTGAGGTAAAGACAGTTCTAATTCCAACACCAACCACAGCAGAAGTATTGCCCCCTGTTCTTGGTATATAACTCTCAAACAGGTTTGGTTGCAATTCTTAAAGCCTGTGAGTTATGATTATAAGGAAATAGTCCCTATTATTTAGAATTCTGTGAGACAGGAATAAATTCAAATTGCAATTTTTAAGGAAGGGCAGTCATCTCTTTCAGTCCCAAGAAATCTTTGCCAACAACTCAAAAGTTATTTGGGGATTTTTTTTGCAGCAGTATTATGTTGTTAATTCATACGGAGTTCATGAATCTGATATTTTTCTGCAAGGTGCTCTCTGGCCAAGTGTATCCATCTGATTTCTTCCAAATTATTTTGAATTTCCTCAGGTTGAATTTAGACCATATGTCAAAATTAATTTGAATTCTGATCATGACTTTCAAAGTGCTTATGCTTTCTCTCAACTCGGTGTCATTTGCTGTTTATAAATGCAATTGCTGTTCCTAAATTCAATTTGTTAATGAGAAAGTGGAACAGAACTGAATATACAGTGGGGTATGCTTTGAGGTTCTGCTCAAAAAAAAGAAAAAAAAATCCACTTTGGTAATGTAGACTTCATTTTTTGAAATAGCTGTGCACTCACCTGATAGGCATGTTATGTGGAAATGGTGTCTAAAGACTTAGTAAAGTCAAACTGTTTCATTGCTACTATTTCCTTTGTTCACTACATCAGTTACTCTGTTGGAAAAAATTAGACTACTTTGATATAATGTGTCCTTGCCAAATTACTGTTGGCTGTTTCTTGTCATTATCTTCTCCACTAGTGCTTGTAAATTGACTCTTTTTAGGGTGATGGTGTGAGCCAGTGCAAAATTGCAAATTGCCTAGAAGTTCAAATAAAAATAAAGCTGACCAGCCTTTTAATTTCCCAGAATGAATGGCATACAGAACGCTAACAATAACAGATGAAAATTGTATTTGATTTTCAAAGTTTTTTCATTTCAAAATTCAGAATGAGGACCTTAACACTGAAAAATTAAATTTCCAGCTATAATATCGAGGTGGAACTTTCTTGTTTGGTTAAATCAAAGACTGTTTTTCTGTGTATACACATAAGAGATTAAAAACTCCATTGAGGCGTGTGCATCTTAACAGTTTGCCTGCAAAATCTAGCCTCCAATACCAAAACTCACAGGGAGAAGGTAGGAATGACATCCACTCATTTCAGAAATAACCTCCAGAAATTCTTGAAGATCCTCTACAAAAGCTATACACGCTGTAAGCTTAAAGCCCCACTGCATCCCAGGGTTGTCATTTTGTTTCTGTTCGCTTTGATCTGTAATGCCAGAAAACAAAAGCTCTCCACAGAATGTGTTTTACAGAAAAAGCCCAATGTGTTTATCGGTCTCCTCGTCGCTATTTTCCACTGCCGCTAAAAACATGTTTGCTTTTCTCTTTAGATCTTTATCTCTTAGATTATTTTTCCACTTTAACTGTTTTAATTGTAACGAGTCAGAGTCAAAGCCCATCACAGCAGTGGTATCGCCTTGAAAATTGCGATCTGTACATTATAGCAGTTTCCAGTTGAAACCTATTGGTCTGTGAATCGACTGGTATGTGCTTTGACTCATGCGGAATCGAGAGTTAATTAAAGGTAGACACAGAGGGCTGTTATCGAAGTGGGCTGTACTACGGATTCCTGGATCAGCACCCGAGTTTGATGCCCCGAGGTAACCCTGAGAAACACCTCTCAGGCACACAAATGCTTCTGAAGGTAGGGCCACTAGACCGGGCTCCAAAGTCTGGAGGAGAGAAGGAGGAAGGAGCTGGCAGAAAACTGTCCTGGTCCTGGCCAGGGCAGAGTTAATGTCCACAAGGAGCCATCACTGTGAGCTGAGCAGGGCAGGGGTGTTTCCACATGTCATGTCCCCCATAACAGGGCTCTGGTTGGGGAGGGGAGGTCTGGGGCAGTCTGCGTGCGGATGGAGGCTCTGGTTGGGTCAGTAAAAAAGCGCCGTGTCACTGCCGCGGTGTATGTTCTGCCCTAAGCCCCTTTGCAGCTGTTTCCCCTCCCCGTGCTGCCCCAGCCAACTGCCCTTCCCCTCCCCGCGCTGCCCCAGCAAACTGCCCTTCCCCACCCCATGGTTTGCCTTTGTCTGCCCGTTCTCCCTCTGGGTTCCACCAGGGGTGGAGGGGGAGCGACTGGCTTGGGGTGCTCAGCTGCTGTCCTGGGGCTGGACCACGACAAAGAGATAGATGAGTAAAAGCCTCATGCTGCCAGCACAAGCCGTATCCACATTAAGCCCAATTTGCCTTTGTAATAAGGTGTAATTCCACAGATGAACACTCCTTGTGAAGGCAAGGCCCTAATTAACAGGCTGAACTAAGACATCCTGGTTTGAAAAGGTGCTCAGAGAGGGGATGAACACACAATTGCATGTTCTTATCTGAAGTTACCACTCTTCTGCTCGTCCAAATCAAAGTAATGCAAAGCAGCAGAGACTGTCTGCAGGAGGTTGGATTTCGTGCTGTCTGGCTGATGTGCTGCGCCCGCGTGCTGAGCTCCACTGGTTTGCTGAATAAAGCAGACAAGATTTCCATATCTGTAGTCAAAGCCCTTCGCGTGGAAAAAGCTTTGTGCAAATTGCTAGTGGTTAAATTGGTCAGATATGAAGCATCTATTTTAATCTTCCACTTCAGATGTCCTGTGAAAGCTCGCGTCTGGTGAGCAGTCTGCAGGAAGCCAGAGAAACAGCGTGTACCTTGAAGGCAGAGTAACGCAGACATTATTAATGCTTTTTCACTAAACATCTCTAAAAACAATTTGAAGCACGAGGATTTTTTTCCATGCAGCTTACTTCTGTTATTACTGTCACTTTTGTTCTCCCTTTCCTTTTTATCATGGTCTGGTTTAGCTCGCAGGTGGTATCACTGGTTTATTTTGGAAACAATTTCTGCGAAAGGGATCTTCTGGGTTAACATACAGTGCAGAACAGCTTGGTATCCCTTGCCCTGAGTCATTTGGTGTTACTGGGATATTAATAAATCTAGCGCATTTTTTAGCTGAAATATATTTTTATAATTATTACATTTGCAGAAGGGAGACAGACTCATGGTCTCATGATCATAGATGTTAATTTTCCGCAATGGCACGGGCAGTTTCCGGGCTATATTTATTCACAGAGGAGCCTGCTCCAAAGCTGTTGTAACTGTTGCTAACATGTGCCTCTTTCCTTCTTCCTTTTGCAAGAACACTTTCTCAAATGCAGTTTGTTAGAGGTTTATTGATACGTTTAAATAGAAGCCAGGCCAGTCTGTCAGCTTGGATCCCAGGCGGCACTAGGTGTTTTTCTGATAGGAAGTCTCCCGTTTTCTATAAATAGACATGTTTCAGTTCTGATTGTTCTGTACTGAAATAACTGGCTAGATGTCTAATTACTCCAAATAGCAAACACAAATAATGGCAGTCATTCAACCCCTCCTGAAAACTTGTTCCCACTTCCTGGGCACCGGCTCAAAAACACGGTAGGTCTGAGGGCCCTTTTTTCCTTTCCTCCTCTTCTCTTCCCCACATTCGAGTCGATCACTGTGCTGTGTCCTAAAGGCAAATGATACATAGTGCTGCATATCCTTTGGAGTCAGGGACCAAATTCATCTCTGGCCAGGATGTGTGATAATAAACAAGGGAAGGAAATGAACTGCTTCTGAGAAATGGAGTTCCCTCCAGCTCCCTTTCAATTTGCACACAGCTAGGCCTTGTGCTTTATATATAATTATAATGATTTATTCAAAGGTGTTTACTAGTCAAAGGCATAACATCTTGCCTATCTGATAATTTCATAGCCGGTGAGGTCATCAAGTAGGTTGTTAACACTGTCAATCTTCTGCACTAAAATGAAGGGTTTGCTTGTATGCTTCTTTAATGTTTCATTTATTTGCTATCTGTGCCGTTTTTATCTACCTGCAGGGTTTTTTTTTTGTTTGCTTCTCTCACAAAGGAGCATGTAGTGAATCTGTTCTGCTTGAACTTCACATGCCTTAATTATTTTAAGACTGTAATACTGGTTCTTGTAATGTGAAATTGAAGACTTCTTTACAGTAATGGATGCTGCGTAACTGAAAATTCATCTCCTCGGCTTTGTCATACTGCTTATAAAAAAGGTGATAGTTACTTTAGTAGTCCTGGATCCATTCTACACAACCAGGCCGTTACTGCACTTAATGTGAATTGAGTGTTAAATCTCATTAAGTGAGATCTTCACCCTGCTTGGCGTTTTTGGTTGGGTCTGGGATAAGAAAAAAATTACATTTTGAAAGGGAAATCAGCCAAAATACATATCTCTGTGAGCCATCAATGGGACCAAATTTAGGGGATAATCTAATAAAATTAGAAAGGCATTGCAGATGGATAGAACAAAATGGAATAAAATGCATGTAATCTTCCCAACCTTGGGGAAAAAGAGCCAACCAACCAGTCACTGACATAGCTGTCCTGCAAAGAGCTTTGACCTCATGCCATACCCTGCCTTGGATGCAGTACAGCTGCTCTGGCCGCCTTTTCTGTTTGGAAGATCTTTGTTTCTAATTGTCATCCAGTCACTGAAATGGTTTACCCTTTATTGAACATATTCTTGGTGTCCTCAACAGATGTGATGATTCTGTTAATCTTTTGAGAGATGTCCCTATCTCTAACTAGTCCAGATTATGAAGGCTGTGTATAGAAGAAAACAGGTAACCACTTGAAATAGCTGAACAAGCCCTTTTGAAGCTACATTGGCATTTCTGTACCACCTCACATGCTGCGATATGGGCAGACTCAAATACTTTCTAATCCATAACGGTGTTTTAATTGGTGCAATTTAGTTCTGTCTTTTCTTCAGGCAGTCATCTCTGACTTTGTGGTTGCTTGTTTCCTCACAGTAGAACCCTGTGATCTCACAGGTCAGCTTTGCATCAGAAAGCAAGCATCAGAACTAGCTCAGAAGCTAGCTAGTTGCTCAGTGCAGCTTAATTCCCACTTGTACACAACTTCTAGATGTTGGCGATCTGGTGTCTAATATTTAGGATGTTACTACACCAAAATTCAGGCTAGTTAGATATTCCCATTGTTTGCAAGAGCATAACCAGTGTGTTTCCTCTGCAGTTTACTTCCCAATAATGAAAGACCTCAGAGGATGACACTGTGTATTGTGCAAGCGTGTTATAAATGTGTGTGTTGAGTTCAGATGTCTTTTTCCTTTCTGCCACCCGTAGCTGTTGATGTACTTGGCACTCCAACAGTTTGCTATTTCTTAGAATTTGTCTCTAAATATTTTTTGTTCAAATAGGAATTGTGTAATATTGTCTTTCTCAATATGCTACTTTTCTTTCCTGATAGGTGGTACAAGCCCCTGGGATCTTTTGATCTGCTTATCTTCCAGAAGAAATGATGGTACTGGCTGCATTCAAATAGAAAATTTCCATCATCTAGAGTTATTCCAGAAGGTACAAGATTACTGGCTTATCCTTTGTGAGAATGAGAAGACAGGGCTAGACCAAATTTTTAGCACTCGCTCCTAGAAAGAAAAGTATTTGATGCTTAATTTATACTGCAGCAGCACAACTTAACAGCAGTAAAAAAAAGTTTTTTTCAAGTTTGCTACCTACTGTGAAATACTTGTCATGTACCAACATTTCATTCTTCTTTATGTCAAACTCAGTGATGAAAAGCAATTTCTCATTTGGACACGGCATGTTATTTTGGATGTGAGTGTTTCAGTGTAAATACTGAACAGCGTTACAGCCGAGTGTGAAGTTTTCCTTTTCTTTAGCTTGAACTTTTGTGTTCTTGCCCACCCTCAACCAGCATGTCAGGCAACAAAAGTATCAACAGAAGTCAAGGGAAATTTAAACAATTTACCCCACTGGAAAAAGAGAATTTAGAAATGGGGAGAAACGACCTAGCCACTGCAGGCAATATTTCATAACAAGAGCATAAGCAGAAAATAAAGCTGGACTAAGTTACATTTCACATCTTATATCTGTACTGAGTTTCATCTAATATAATTGCTCCTTTGTAAACATAATTTAGGCAGCTCTCCAAACAATGACAATGCTCCCACAATTGATAATGTGTGAGCTGGACTAGTGCCCTCCTCCAGGGCCTTCATGGGACTTCCTTGCTCTGGCACTGCAACCCTACTAAAAGTCCAAAGCATCATAATGCAAATATTTCTTGTATTTTCAGGATTTATTTTTTTTTTTCACTTGAATATGTTGTGGGCACAGTTTAGGTTACTGAGGCACTGCAAGAAATAGAGTGACATTTCAAAGGTGTTTAGTTCAGGTATGAAGTACATGAGAATGCAAAAACCCACTACGTGTCCATGGAAGACAGAAGTAGGAGCATGTACACTGGGGTTCCCTGGGATAGGATGCCTTATGTAAGTGTATCCAAAGTGAAATGTTTAGAACAGTTCCAATTTGCTATACATACTTTGGATTCAGGTCTCAGATCATAAAACATCCCTGGCTTCTGCAAACTGCTTTTTGTTCATTCCACCCAAATTATCATATCTGAGCCTCTAATACTGTGCAGTGTAATAATCCTTGCAGCACTCTGCTCTGTCCAGAAGTTTCACATATGAATAACTGAGGCATAAGGTGATCAAAGGAATTGACCAAGTTCCCTCAGGAAGTCTGCAGCACAGCAGGGACTTAAACCAGATGGCCCATATCTCTGGATAACTTTAAATATTGGACTGACATTACTCACTGCTGCCATGTCTGTGCCATGGTGCAAGACAGCTCTTTATTGCAGAGCCTGGATGTGGTGTAGCTGTGTTAGCTTGCCACTGTTGCCCAGCGCAGCGTATTCAGGAGGCACGAGTTATATCCATGCAGTGAGAGACAGTGATTGATAACTGGCAGAGAACAGAGAAGCTGCAGAAACTAAAAAAAGGGGCAGGGAAGGAGTGAGAATTCAGCATCCAGGAGGAGAGCTCTTTTTCCAGTGGGGTAAATTGTTTAAATTTCCCTTTAGAATTTAGAAATGGGGAGAAACGACCTAGCCACTGCATGCAATGTTTCATAATAAGAGAATAAGCAGAAAATAAAGCTGGACTAAGTTAGATTTAAACTAAGAGAGAGCTCTAAGTCTAAAATTTTTATTTGTGATAGCCACAGAGGAAGAGACCATACTTTAAGTTTGTTATCTCATGTTGCAGGAATGCCAAAGCTCTAATTCACTATTGACACTGACAGGACTTTTGCATGAGGTGTGCCTGATTAATTAAACACAACCCCATTGAAGGCTCCATGAAAAAGAGCACTTTCCTGAATTAAATCCTTAAAGCTTTTTTTTTTTTTAACCTACAGGTAAACCTACTTCCAGAAATCCAGAATTTCCTTTGCAGAAAAGAGGGATTATGCCAGATAACGAAAGCCTTTTCAGGTAATCTAATTTCTTCAAGTCTGCATATATGATGACAGTTTTTTAATAGTTGTCACAGGAAGTCTCTGAAATGACAGCTTAAAGTGCCTTTTTATTTTTAGTCATGAATCTGTAGGGCGAAAAAAGTGAAACAAGAGTGATAATCCATTTCAGACACCACTTGCATACAAATTACAGTTATGCAGTATCTTTTCGGGTAAAGATATTGCATTGTTTGGGCACTGCATACTCCAGAAACAATTTGGTTATAAGTGTCTTATTTTTGGACTGGTTTGTGTCAATATAGACTATTGGTGTTTACACTTCAAAGCCCAGGGTTCGGTGTAATATGTTTGTTCAGCTTTACAAAAATGTTGTGGCATGGAGAAGGAGTAGGAGTTGGAGTTTGGTTCCCATCCAGACAGAGTCTACTGATAAAAAGCCTTTGTGTATTAAGATCGTCAACCAGAAAAGTTTAAAGGTTATGGGCCAGTTGCCAGAGAATTCTGATTTACTATGGGTGAAATTCAGCTTTGAATAGAAACTGGAAGAAACTGTTGCGCACCATATTAGGTCTATTTAAACTACAGAGAGACACATTCTGATCTCAGTTACACTACCAAATATCCAACAGTGTGAATTTATGATATGTAAATGTTGCTTCTAAGAAATCTTGTCCTTTTTTTAAATCCAGTAACAACCACCCCCATATTTATTCTGTTAGTATTTAGCCTTGTTTATAGACAAATGTACAAGATCAACGCCTGGTCCCTTTCCCTTCCCCTTCCCCTGATTGTCACTTTTTTATATACATATGCTACATTTAGCACATTGGAAAAGGATTCATTGCACCTCATTTAACCATTTAGATGTCAAGTATTTTCTGCAACATTATTCTAGTCCTCCTCTTCAGCCAGTGAAGTGAGAGGCACACCTTCAAATGCTATGTAATTTTATCCTTAGCTGTATGCCTAACAAAGGGGTGTTGAATTTACTTGGCATTGGTGAAACTGCACCTCGAGTTCTGTGTCCAGTTCTAGGCCCTCACTACAAGAAGGACATCAAGGTCCTGGAGTGTGTTCAGAGAAGGGCAACCAGGCTGGTGAAGGGGCTGGAGGGCAAATCTTATGAGGAGCGGCTGAGGGAGCTGGGGATGCTTAATCTGGAGAAGAGAAGGCTGAAGGGAGACTGTATCACCACCTACAATTACTTGAAAGGAGGTTGTAGAGAGGCAGGCAATGGTCTCTTCAGCCAGGTGACAGGAGATAGGACAAGGGGAAATGGCAAGAAGCTGCACCAGGGCAGGTTAGGAAAAAAATCTTCACTGAAAGAGTTGTCGGGATGTGGAGCAGGCTGCCCAGGGAGTTGGTTGAGTCACCATCCCTGGATGTGTTTAAAAGACAGGTAGATGAGGTACTTAGGGATATGGTTTAGCATAGGACGGGAACAGTTGGACTTGATGATCTTAGAGGCCTTTTCCAACCTTGTGATTCTGTTATTCTGTGAATTACCCTCTACAGGTACTTAGAGCCAAGTTACCTCTCACCACTGACTGTAAATGGAGCCTAGACAAGTAGCTTAGATAAATACCTGAAAGTTGGATGCTTGACTGAAGTTGAGGTTCAGTAGTTCCTAACCTAAGCATACTGTATTTTCCCTTTTAATGTTTTTACTGTTTCATTTAAAGATTGATCAATATTTAAAAGTTACACAAAGTGTTTCTACTGAAGAACTGTATGCTGAGGGTCAGGTTAAATTGGACATTTCCTTTTTCCTGGTGTGGTAAATGGTCATAACTCATTGTAAGGAACATGCAGTATAAGGAACATCTATCTAGGTCCCATTAGAGTCCTTTGTCGTGTATTGGTATTGCATCATCTGTTTTATGTTTTGGCTGAGTTTTAAGTATGTCTTCAGTGGTGCTCAGTGCCTTGGTTTCCTTGCATTGGGAAGTGAATAACAAAGTATCTGTTTCAGACAAACCTGAGAAGATTTCTTAAAATTTCAAGGACTTTGGGAATTTATATTTCCTACTCATGTTGTAACAGGCTGCCTTTAAAAGACCTCTATTTGCCCTGGTACTTGGAGAAAGGCCACTTGCAGGAATTTTATTGTTTTGCTACCTCAAAACCACAAGCACAAGAGGGACTCACCACACATGGAGCTTTCTCCTTAAAATATGCATGTTTTCTGTGGTGTCCAGAAACTGTGGTACAAGCCACTTTGTGCAAGTGCTCTGCTAAGCTGTCCAGTGTTTCTTCCTCCTTAGGGAAGGGCTGTTTGTAAACAACTTATTCCAAACTTACATTATTAGTGCTTTCCTGGCAAGGAGAAAAGCCCTTCTGATTGATGCCGAATCCCATTGAAATCAACGTTGTCAGCAGGGGTCTGAGTCCTACCCACCCAAGTAATGGAGGATTATTTGAGCTGAGGGACTGTCAGATAGAGAAAGGCCCACCCTTCACCTTTCAGTTACTAGTAAAAGAGATTTTAAGCCTAAATTAGCTTCAGTATTTTAAAGTAAGAAAAAAAAAAAAATCTGTCTCTTAAATTTAGGTGTCTTCACGTCAGCAGGTGGTTTAGGGGCTGAGGTAGGGGTCTCGTGCCAGTTGAGATGTCATGGAGAGTCCAGGATGCCCAGTATCATGGGCATATTTGGCACAGAACTTTCTGGTCTTTCTGATCAGCAGCTGGAGGCTCAGATGGATATCCTGTGGTGTCCTAGATGGCAACATGTGGACACCTGAATTTAACTCGTGGTATCTGAGCTCGCAAAGTTAACAGAAGTAAACTCCAAACCGAGTAAGCCCAAAAGAGCATTTATCTGAGGCACAGTTTGTGGTTAGCTGAATTCCTCCATGCTGACTGTGTAGACCATGCTAACATCCACTGACAGGAATGGGAATTTAGATGGTGGCTCACAGACTCATCTTTGTATAGACAAAACCTCAAAGTATCTCAATCCAGACATTAATCCCATTTGGTGTCACTGAATATGTGACATCTAATTTACTCTGAATGAAATTCACCCATAGCAGGTGAAATTAAAATCAGAAGGATAAATACTTTTATTTCAGTCTAAGAGCATGAAAAAGCAAACTTAAAAAGTTAAAGCAAACTTCTACATAGGCCAGGTATTTCAGATCCTCTCCTCCCATTCATCTAAAAGTCAGCTTTTTTCCACATTCTTATTTTGCTTTGACAGACCTTTCTTCCCAGTGATAGTAAAGTTGCCAGTTATTAAGATTTGTTTGATCATGAATTTTAAAATTATTCAGGGAAAGATTGGTTTTCATCAGTATTTCCTCTGCAGAAGCGTTTGTTTCCTTTCAGATCAGTCATGTACTTTCACTCTTGTGTGTTTGAGACAGGGCTTCTGTGCAATTCCTGTTGGAGAGAATCAGTTGGTTTGTTATTGCTGTGTTTGTCATTTAGTCAGCCCCCCAAGGAGCCAAGCAATTTCCTGTAAAAGTGAAAACATAAAGTTGCTGTTCTAAGAATTGTGTGATCTAATTAAGGACACACTAAGTAGTAGAGAGAAATACCAGGCAGCAAGGCTGAGAGGATGGGATTACTGGATTTACAGTGGGTATGACAGTGTTGATATTGATGAGCAGTGGGTATGAGGGTAAAGGTTATTTCTAAAAAGCATATTGTTATATTTGTTGCTGTATAACTCCTAAGCTGCTAGGTTTTGTATTTGAGAGAGCATGCCCCTTCTCATACCCCTGGTGTATCAACATGGGAATGAAAATGAATCTCAGAAAATACGTGTCAGTGCTTGTTTCTTTGCTTTGTCTCTTTAGGGTAAATTTGGTTTTGTCACTCTGAAAGTTCAGATTGGCTCTATCTGTGTGGAGGGGGGAAAGCGTCCACATATCAGCAATGACTCCTTCTGTAGGAGACAGGAGAGAAGCTGGGAAGAGGGAAAAAACTAGGAAAGAGAGACTAGAGGAAGAATTTAGAGGAGCCAAAAGAAAAGGCAAAAACGTGTGATGTGTGTGAATAAATTGATTAAGAGAAGGAAAGAGATGAAAAAGTTGTTGGAGGATGGGATGCTTGTGGCAGTGGGTTGGTGATGAGGCATAAGAAGAGTGATGAATCTTAAAATTCAACACAGAAGACATGGATAAGTGCTTGCTGCTCAGTACAAGAAGATTGGTTTCACTCCTGCTTTTGCAGGCCATTTGATCCAGTTCTTAATCACGAGCCTGATGTCTGCTCACTATGTGGGACTTGGGCCACAAGAAGGTTCTGGCATGGCTACCATCTGACTAAGGGAGGCTCGTGGCATTTATTAAATCTTCCTGTAGGCAACCCAAATGGCTGGCAAAGGGATTTCAGGTGCTTCTACTTGGTGTCCCACTACAGGTGGGGTTACAGTTGGTCACGGCTACCTCCTGGAATGAGTCACAGCTGAGAGATGGAGAGGATCAAGGCCCACAGTGTCAGCAGAACTGCCCAGCCTCAGTTCAGGGCACAGGAAAGGCATCCTGATGTATGCACAATGTAGAGGGGCTGCTTACAGCATTGCCTTCCCAATTTTCCTGTTCCCCAAGCAACCCAGGCTAGTCTGTCTTTCCAAACAAGTATTTGTCTTGCTTCATCACTTCCAGGGCCCAGGCTGTGCCATGCATAGGTGTTTTCTCTACCCATACAGATCACCAATTCTTTTTTAAAGTAATACTTCTGCTGTACACCTTCCTTCTGCGTTTCTTTTAATTAGTGTCACTGGTGCAGAGACTTTGGGTCTCTACCAGCCTTGTGTGCCCATTTAGTCACCTGTGGGACTGGCAGACGGTGTTAATTGCATAGCAGATGGGGTGGGAAAGCCACCCTGTCTTTTAACTGTGAGGAATGAAGAAGCAAACACTAGTTAATAAATACTGTTTTCCTGCCAAAACAGAGAAGCGAAAAAACACGGTAAATGATGACTCTAAACTGAAAGTTATATTTGCCTATATTTTAAAAGGGAAAATAAAATACACATGTACTTTAAAATGATGTGCTATCATCATTTTGTCTTTATAAATCTGAAAGTTCACAGGTGATTTTTAGCATGAATTCCAGTGCATTCCAAACCACAGTTTAAATTCTTTTCCCTCTAGATCTGCTTTACTAGAAACTTATTTTCATACTAAACATATTTTAGATAGCTAAAATTTTTAGAAATGACTAATAGCTTGAAATTTCTCCATTCTAAATGATCAGGGTGGGATGCTTAAATAAGTTTGATAGTATTACAGAGGAAGGGATTACTGCATTTTTTGAATACGAAAACCTCTGAAGGACAGAGGGATATTGAAGCTGCAGCAATGTGCACATCACGAATGAAGCTTATAACACATGTTAAAACTGTCACAGGAGTGTTAAGTATGAAGCAAGAAATCATATTCCTGTGAAACCAATGGAAATTTTGCCAGGACTTCACGGGGGGCCAGGATTGCCCCTAGTCTTCCTCGCTTCCTTCAAATACTCAGCATCTGCTTTGAGTCTCTCAGCCACCCTTTTCTAAATGCATAGCTTATAAAACTGAGTGTTAGAGGTTCTCTCTCTTCCTTTAGCAACCTCAAGGCATAACGTGTAAGCCATAGGAGAGTACTAATCTTTGTTTCAGAGTCTTTTCATCCAATAGGTCAAATGGATAACAGAGGCAATTAAATGGAATAGGCCTGCTTTCTGTGACAAGCCTGCAATGACCTCAAGGCATGTAGCGGCAGTAGTTCAACTGAAATCATCCATCCTCCAAAATCAACACTGAAAAATGAAAAAGAAAAGAAAATACGCTCTTTTAATGCTCATTACTTTCATGGGTATGCAGCTTAAAGCAGGTTGCTATACATCACTGAGCAAAAGGTACCGCATAGTAGACTTTATTTTGAACAAAATCCCTTAGTCTTGGAGGTGCTTGGAAGTCTGCCTAAGACTCTATGAAAGCTTTTTAAGCATCTCCTGATGTGAAACAATCCTTGCAGCTGTTTAACACACCTTTCCAAACCTACAAAGGCTGGAAAATTGCCCAGCTGTAAATACCAGAAGAGGACCAGGTTGTGGCAATTCCATTTCCCCGGTCTGCTTCAAGAATAAGCTTTGTGCTCCAGCATCGCTCACAAGTGGGACAGATGGCTGACCCCAAGACAGGATGCAATATGAAGTTCTTCTAAGTTGCTGAGATGCCCTGTCAAAGAGCAAGCCCACAAAATCAGCAGAGAGAACCTGTTATCAGTCCTTCCTGAATATTTTTTTCTGCAGAAACTGCAGAGAAACAATGTGAGGTGACCGTCATTCTGCTTTTTTCCTGTGTGAGAGAACGCGGGTTCCTGTTAGAGACAGACTGCCACTATGAAAATGTAGAAAAAGGTTCTGAGGGTTTCTATGCAGATGAAAAGTCTCCTTTATACTTTCAGGATTAATGCAGTTTCATGTTTTGAAGTGGTGTGTTTCCTGCTAAAAAAAAAAGCAATCGGATAAAGACTCTGCAGGTACAAACACACCAAGCTTACAATGTCCTTTATGGCAGAAATGAAGAATGTGCTGAGCTGAGGACAAAGCACGGTACCTTAGTTGTATTTCATCCCATGCCTCATGAAACAACCAGGAGGTCCCAAGGTGACTCAGTCACCCTTGAAATGTTTCTAACATACCTGACAGTTGATGGGCACTTTGGGAACAAAACAACCTTTTTCTCACAGGCAGTAGTCTTAATCACTCCTTGCTCCATGTTTGAAGGGTGTAAAACATAGCCCATCTTACCTTGGACAGGATAAAAATAATATAAAATTAATAAAGTCACTTTGTAACCCTCCTTATAACAAGCAAGGATGATACAAAAGGAAGGATACAGAAGAGCACACATTCTTATTCATCTTCTGTTTCCTTTTCTTTCAGTTGGGCGTTACTCTCTCGGTTGGACCAGGAGGGTATTCCACTGAATTTGTTACCTTTGCAGCTCACCTTTGCAGTTCATGTTAACCTCAGGGTTCCATTTACCACCACTCCACATGGCTGCAGCCGAGTCAACACTGACCTGGCTCTGCTCCAGGAAGTCTTAATTTGTCCAAACACATTTCTAGCTATCAGTAAACCTTTTGCTCAGCCGCACACTGTAACTCTTAAATCAGCTATTCTTTACTGCACGTGGGTTGGATCTCATGTTACACTTCAGAACTCAGAGCCAAAGACAAGTAAATAACTTGGGACCTAGAGATGGGGGGAGAGGGAGCAAGAAGTCATAGCTGTGTAAAATACTTGAAAGGCCTCGTTAGATGTCAGTGTAGCTGCTGCATTAAGTATCAGAGTTGTTGCTGTCAACTCATCTGTTTGACTCTGTGGTACTTTGAGAGATTGTAGCTGACAGCCCAATATCTATCACCAGTTCATGTGACAAAGAGGTGCTTAATATTTTTGATCTTAAGGTGTTGACTTGCTTTGGTGGATCTTGTACTTCCCTTTCACATGTGTTCCCCATCTGCTCCTATCCCTCAGATATGTGTTTTACCTGTTGCTGTGGTTAGAGGGCTAATGTGTTAATTCAGCTGAGAACTTGCAGGGGCTTCCTTAGCCATCAAAATGGCATTGTGGAGAATGCCCTAGGCAGAAGGAAAGTGGTGCTGGTTGTGGATATTTTCAATGGTAACATTTCAGAGATGTCAGCATAAGTAACCGCCTTCAAGCCAGAATTCTGAGGAACTGAAGCATTTTTTTAAGTGAAAGCGTGTACCTGGCCTTGCATCCTTTGCTGCACACTTGATCATCAGAAGTGGCAGCAGCAAAAGGTACTTGGGACAAAGCCTGACTGCAGCTGCTCCTCAAGAAAACCAGCAGTTTGTGTAGCCTTTCAGTTACTGCATAGCCACTTTAAAAAATGAAAATTATCTTTTCTAGTTTGCTTTTTTTTTTCTTTTGATCTTTAGAGTCTGATGCAAAAATTGCTGGTATTAAGATCTGGATATTTAAAAGTGAGATGTCATCTGGACATGACACCAGGATTTTAGGACTCTTTCCAGCTTGATTTCTCAACCTGCCTAACATACCAACTAGTGAGCCTGCCTCACCTCTTCTATTAGAAAATGTTGATGTTTTTTATGTGCTTCAGAAAGACTATTTAATTAACAACAGCTTGTAGAGTGATTTCAAGATGGAAAAACATGGCAATTACTGCAAACAGTAGAGGAACTGCAGGCTAATTTTCATTGATGATAATGTTGATTAACAAATTTACAGCTTTAATAAACACTGTTACGGCTTTTGAGTGCAAGAGCAGGTGAAGAGTTGCCATGAGAACTGATGCAGCTGAGTGTGCTCCAGTTCAGTGCTACTGCTGTCTCTTTATTATTATGATAATTGTATTCATTGATTACTAAGACTAGATTTCCTAAAGTGAGGGACTGTCACTCCCTCATTAACTCTGCCTCATGGTGTACATGCTGTGTGTCATCTCAAAGGAACAAGCACGTCATGACAGACTCACTCCCCTTTCCCCTTCCTCCAGCACCTTGTGATGGGCTTTCTCCCTAGTGGATGCTAACGAAATCCAACAGAGCTCCGTATGGCACCATACAAATGGGATGCTCTACAGCATGAGGAATGATTTACAAGGATTGCACCTTCTTTGTACAGCACACTGTATTTGCTTAACCTGCTCTTCTTAAAGGATTTTCATTTTTTTTATGTCAAGTCATTTTGCAGTGACTTAGGGCGATACTAAGGAGATTCAGGAGACCGAGAATTTCAGGATACTTCTTGTTCATCTGCCCCTACCCAGGTCTTTTGTTTTGTCCAGCTCTAGTAAATGGTCCACTGGGTAGTGACAAATTAATTATCATCAAAGTAATCATTTCTATTTCCCTAAACCAGCTCAAACTCATTTAAGAGGGGTAAATATAGGTACAGACCTCATCTTATTCTTTTCAAACTCTGCCTTGTGAGTGAAACCATATTAGTTACTTGTTGCCTTAGCAACACAATTAAAGCCATATTTTTAAAAGGAAAAGACACTCTCTGGTTTCTGTTCAGTAACAAGCTGAACTGCCCTTTTCTTCTGTCCTGTTCTTGTTTCCAGTGAAATAGTGGCTTTCTTTTAAGTAAGAAAATTATGTTTTGTGCATTTCCCTTTTCTGAACATTATGGTCATTTTAACTAAAATCATTGCTGAAAAATGCACACCTTTGACATAATTTGCCGTTCAGTTAATCAGCCTCAGCTGTCATTTTGTCCTTTGCATAGCTCTGTTACTGTTGTCACACACCTATCACCTAATGTAAAAGGCGTATGTGTTGTAGCGAGCTTGGTCTGGAAGCACAGTTCTGCCTCCTTTCAGTTGTGTGCAGTAGCCATCAAGGTAGGACAACCTGTCTGTCTCTCATCTGCCCCCCTAGCCAGCAAGGGGGTAGCTTGGATTGTTGTCACAGGTTTCATTGAGTTTTGTGTGGCTTTGATCCCATTCCCAGGAGATCAGTATCTTGCTATTTGAAGGTCTAGGTGATGAGGTTTGAACTGTGATGGTGCTGGGTTGTTCCTGATGGATGTGCTATGGTACCAAGACACAAGGGAACAGGGCTTGGCTCCGTAGGTCCATAGATATTTGCAACAACAGAGGGCTGTGTCTTGCCCTTTTACCAGTATGAAGATAAGTCAGAACAAGGTCTTGAGGTCATCTGTGCACTGTGGAGGGCCTGTACATGTCTTAATAATTCTGGCTCATACCTGAACACTGAGGCTGTATGATCAGACTTTACATTCTGGGAATTATTTGCAGCTGCAAGTAAGTAGATCAGTTTTCTTGCATAGTCGGTGAAGAAACAAACCCTTTCAGAGGGCAATTCAGAATCAGTAGTTCCCTTAGTGCTCCAAGGACTGGTCTCTCTCTTCCCCTTTCTCTCTTTCACCTAAAGACAAAGCCTAAGAATACCATTTTGCTCAAACAGGCCCTTCAGTAACTAAAACACTGCACAGGAGTAGTTGCAGTGGGACCATTGCAAATTGCCATGGGGGAAATTGTCATTGTGAAATGCCATTGTGCCTTTACAAGGCAGATATGGGGAAAACAGCCCTTGATTTAGCAGATCTGCTCCCTGTGTGTATTCAGGAGGAAGTGTACTAAATAAATGACTTAACAGGAGTTTACTGGCTTATTCCTGTTACCTCTGCACAGCCAGGTAGGCAGACAGTAGCCTGCTTTGTCTCTGTACCATCTAAAAACAGGTAGCCACAAAGACCAAGTCAGCTATAACGCATAACAGAACAGGAATATGCCGTTAAGAGTAAAATCTGAATGTGAGGAGCCTGTTTTTTATTAGTAAAGCCTTTAATCCTGCTAAAGGGTGCGCATAAGGCAAAGGACCAGATTAATTTAAGATCCCAGTTGAGCTTGGAAGGCTGAACTGAGCTGATCTGATGATCAGCTGATAAACACAGGTAATCGCAATGTCATTTTAACAGGTTCTGTATGAAAAGGATTAGCCCTTTTCTTCGAATGGCTGCTCAGAGCTCATCACCACAAATACAACTTCAGTTTTATTTTTCATTTCATGTACCGAAGTCGAGAGTGCATGCTGTAAATGAGAAGCTATGCAAATACATTCATAACATTTGCACAGTGCAGTATGTAATTAAAAAGATAAGTAATAAGGTTTGGGAATAATGTGAACAGCTTGACTTTTCCCTGACTATTACTTAAGAACTTGAAATGTGAGGCGTGTTAGAGTTAATGAAAACCACCCTGCATTAAATAATGACATAACGTAAAGGCTCAGTGCCTTTTTATCAGCACAGTAAAAGCAGAGAATAGATACCACCCGTTGACTGATCTCACATCACAATATTTTGATTACTATTAGTAGTCACATGCCTCAGTAATCATAAAGACTCTGATACATCAGTCCTGCTCCCACTGTGTTCAGTGGCAGAACTGAGCCTCCCATAGATTTCAGTAACTACAAAATGTAGCCTTAAATGTGAACCTAGAAACAAGTGTATGTGGTTATTTACTGAGCTGTCTGTGTGATTATAGTGGCAAAGTCCCTTGGTCCTTAATAAATAAATTTCTTATCCACATTAATTGTAATTAGAGCTATGTGAGAAACAAAGTTTCGCTATTCTGTGTTTAGAAATGAAGGATTTCTGTTTAGAAGAAGGGAGCAGAGGATGCTCTTTGTATGCAGCACTCGTGCATTCACCTATAAAGCATGAATTGCAGCCAAGCCTCTGAGCTCGCAACTGGAAAGGTGGTGCTCGGTGGGCATAAAGCTCTCCACTAGCAGATCCAAAAAGGATTATAGTCTCAGCATTTGTTGTTTCATTTTAGGCTGATGCTACCTATTGTGTTTTACATATCTTTAGCAGCTGGAGTCAAACGCTGCTTTCGATGCCCTGCTGACCCTCTCATCCCCTTGCTACTTTTCCAGACCTTCAGCTCCCCGTCATCACCCCAGAGTGCTCCGGCCGGCCTGGGCTGCCAAGGGGCAGCGACTCAAGCAACGTGTCCCAGGGCAGCGAGAGCACCGACAGGACGCGTAGGGCCCATCCGCGGTACTGGTGGAAGCAGAGCAGGAGCGCAGAGCTGTAAGCGAACGACACCCCACCCTCAGAAACCACAGAGTGCTTCGCTGTGCTTTTAGTTGGGAGTCAGGGACACAGAAGGTGGCAAGAGAGGAGACCGCAGCAGGTGGAGCACACGGTTGTGTTGCGTCTCTCTTGCACTTGTGCGATGTTTGTTTCTGTGCCAGCTCAGCTTGAACGTTTTGTGTGTGAGCAGCTAACTCTTTATGTTAAGCGTGTTGAAACACCTGGACAGGTAAATACAGACCCAGAGATACCCCTGAATGTTTAGGTCTCATACCAGGTGAGCTATTTCTTGCTTCCATCTCTGATTCACCCCTAGTACAAACACACCTGTGTAGTCCTTTGCACACACACTCTCCCTTAAGTGAAGAACTAAGAAATACTTGAGAACCAGCTGTTGGGAGTGCTGGTTCCTATGTTACAGTATCTCACAAATTCTATGCTCTGAGGCCCTACCATCCAGCAGAGGGAAGAAAAAGGTCTCTTTAATATAGATATTATTAGACTCCCTTAACGGATAGCAAAATTGAGGTCTGCAAAGGCCACATATTGCCAAAGATTACACAGAAATGAGAGGAGAGCCCTGTGTCTTTTCCCAGTAATCAGTCTTAGAGACGCATAATTTGTTTAATCATCCTCTCACTGCGTTTGCTACTCAGAGATTTTAACAGGCAGAATAATAACCACATTTGTGAATATTCCAAAGTATAGCTCAGATTTTCCCAAGTAATAAGCTTTTAAATAGTAGTTTTTTCCTTGGGTTTCTTGAGGGTTTTTTCCTGTCCTGTTTCTAAGGCCAGTTTTTTTCTATGGACTATGGGAGCCATAGACCAGTGACATAGAGAGCCATGTCACTTCCTGGACAAAGTTAGCTTGTGCAATTATTTTATGTTTAGCTGATTTATTATGGGTTATTTCTAGGTGTCGTTGTCACTCATAATACTTGGAATCATAGTTCATGGCTTTCATTAGGAAAGGCATGCAGTACCACATGTTTCTGTCCCTACATTACATTGAAGAAAGTGCTAACAGGCTTTCTGTAGTTCAGGGATTTTTTTCCAAATTCACTACAAACCTGTGTTAAATTTGGGTACCTTGCCTATGCATTTCTGTTATTTAAGATGCTTGTATCTCTTTAATCTTTTTACCTTCACTCTTAATGTCCTGGGTTTGCAAAAATTACAACATGCCCACAGTCATTTACCCATAAGTACTCTCAAGTGTAACTCCTTCCTAACATAGTTACTTTCTACATCAGGAAATTCAGATTTTGAAGTACTGAAAGCAATAAACAGACTTTGTCCCAGCCTGATTGTTTTCACCTACTCTGTTGTTTAGCTTGGCAGGGGGGAAAGGCTAATTTCCTATTTCTACTAATTTCACTATTAGACTATTTTCTTAAAACTCATTTTCCCCATTTACAAAAGCATTTGTTAATGCTGTATATTCTTATTAATTTCTAGAAATCAGGCATCAGCTTCACCAGACCACAAGGACATCCTTAAAGCTCAAGACTTTTCTGTCATCATCAAAGCATATGTGCTTGTGACATCCTTAACGCCTCTGCGGGCATTCATTCATTCAACTGCCACTGTCTGGCATCCTCCCAAGAAGAAGCATTTTTCCGTAAAGGTAAAACATTTAATTTCCTAATTTTTCCCTTTCTCAGGCAAAGTAGTGAGACAGAAAACTGGGTCATATCTTTTTCCTCTTTTACCCCTTCCTTATTTGCAAACTCCAGCTGACACGTGGATATTTTCCTGATGTGCAGCTTTCACTTCTCAGAATGAGTGGGGTTTGATTTGTGAAGGAGTGTAGAGTTGCCCCATGCAATGATGTTATCAAGGGCCCAGGGATTTGCTTGCTTCAGAGCCCAGTTTTATTGGTGACATTTGACAGCAGTTGCAAGACTTTCTCTAAAGCACAGCCGTGGAGGTGCTGTCATACAGTGATGTCTTCTGCCCAGATATCGACAGTGTTGTAAAAAAGGAAAGTAAATATTTAAAATAGTTTGTTTAGATTTCCTTTTTTAGATGCAGTAAAACAGAATGGAGGAAGGTCAGAGCACTTTTAAATAAGGGGAAGGAATTATATCATGAAGAGGGTGAGCCTTCCATGGTGCCTAGGTTTTATGAAGAAGGATGTTTTGCATGTTCCTTAATTGGATTAACTCTGGACATCCCCAAGTGCCTGGAGACACCGCTCTCTCATCTAGTTTGCCCAGCAACACTGTGGATTTCTAAACAAACCTTCCCATCTCTTTGTTATGTCAGCAAGGAACTGTGCTTGCAATACAGCAGCTCTTTGTGAAGGAACTACTTTGAAAGGATTCCTTTCAAAGGAATAAGGTCACACAGTAGCAGTGATTTCTTGAGGTCACATGGATCAGCTCCCCCAGTAGCTGTCTGAGGACAAACTTTGCTCCTGTAGCCCTTTTGGGGTAGGAGCAGGTCTCGGCTTTGGGTGGGTCTGAGTGTTGTGGTGCCACTGTCAGGACTTTTGATGATGCCAGCCATTTGGTATGCTCTACAATTTTAGCTCTGTCAAAGTGAAGTGCCTAGTCTAAGATCATTACCTAATTCTAGTTATTGGACAGGCAGACACCTCCAGTGAACAAATCATCCTATCCAGTTTAGACTCTAATTTTGGAATGATATGAGTTTCCTGCTAAAAGTGTCCACTTCCTTCCATGGGCTATGACCTTCTTAGGAAACATGCCAAAATCTAGATTGCCAAAATTTGGTGAGATGAACCTGTTTCTCTTTCTTTTCCCTTGGAAGCTATGAAAGCCTGCAGAGTTGTTTTATTTTGCCATCTATTTTCATAGAGGGAGACTAATGGTCACTCACGTTCAAACCTTGCTTGGGGTTTGGATTTGGTTTATGTGCATTAAAATAGCACAATATCCAGCAGCATCACTATTGCAGTTAAAGTAGGGACCTCTTTAAAGACTAGGAGTCATTAGTGATTGTGATATGGCTCTGTAAAACAATTCCCATCAGGGGAAGTCTGCTGAATGGGGTGCCAGCCACCATTTACAGAGTACTTTGGCAGCTGAAGAAGTAATAAAAATGACAGATAGAAGCACCAGCACATCTACTGTAGTTCCAATCTGGATACGACTACTGTGGTATTGCATCTTCCACAGCTTTAGGCACATTTGTCAAAATGGCAAGAAATAAACAAAAACTGGGCACCACAGAAAGCACATCTGTAGCAATGTGTAGATCGAAATGCAAAATATCAAAGATATGGAAAGTGGGGTGTGTAAGGCTGGCTCACAGAATAAAAAATGTGCCCTACAAAGAACCTGGGAAGAGTCAGGGAGTCTCCAGGAGAAACGAGACACTAGGAATTCATGGAGTAACCAGCAAGCACTACTGGGAGAATCGTAGAGAGGCCTCTGTTCTTGGTGCAGAGACGTCAGGCAGGAGATAATCAGTCAGAAAGCAATACCTGGGAGAAAGTTTGAATTCAATTGTAGATGTCCTTTGACACGAGATTACATCAAGTTTCTCATAAACGTCATGGAGCCGTCACTTGTTGCAAGTGGGACATACAATGCCAGCAGAGTGATCTCTCCCAAAGCAGCCAGTGAAGCTACATGTATTTCCACCAGCTAAGGAACCTGATCCAGAAAGCTCCTAGGTTTTCAGTTCCTGCCAACTTTACTGTGTAGGAGGGAAATTTTTTTGTTAAATTGAGAAGCTCCAACCTGTCAATAGTCAAGAATGACAGGAAGTATCTCTAAGACCTGTTCTGCTGATTGACAGAATATCTATAGGTGTCATTGGGGATTGAACATGTCTACAGAGGAATGTTTGGTCTGCAAAAATTTACTAGTGTTTGATGTGTTTTTACCCAAAAGCAGCTGACTGGTTTGTTGTTTTTTGTTTGGTTGGGTTTTTTTTTAGTGAAGGTGAGAATAATTTAAGCCTGCTGCATTGCCATCAGGGATGTGCTACTTTCAGTAATGCTGCACAGTAATTTAGAGACCTCCTCAGTGCACACAGGCTTTCGGTCAGCAAATTTTCTCAAACCAGGATGATCAAACTATTGATGAGAAACTGGTTCACAGTTATGGTTACAACATTGCCATCAGAAACTCAGTGTGTTAAGTCTAAAATTTGATCCTCTATGTACAACAACTCTTTGTGGTTACTAGAAGTAACCAGAATGTGGTCTAGTATGAAGGAGAGATTTTTAGGAAGCCTGAAGGTGGGGGTACCAGGTGATATCAAATGATTAAGAGACACTGTGTAAAGAAAAACTTGAGATGTAATGAATTAAATAATACTGCATTCCCCACTGCTTGTTAGTAAACTGTTATAAATGATTTTTAGAACTCTGATTTACTAATCCTAATCATAGCGGCAAGGCTTCAGAATGACTCCTTGGATAAGCATTGGCCAAATGGCAGTTCAGGAAGAGTTCAAGTGTGTTTTGCTCACCAGCTGGCAGTTTTTCTCTGGATTATACATGTTTTAGTATCAGAAAGGAAAGAGAAGCTAATCCTGCAATGGCGTGAGGGTTCTGTGCGTAGTCACGGAGTGACAGAAGTGTGACTCTACATGTGGGCCCTGGCTGGGAAGACGCAAGAATGCAGGGGAGAGAATGGCTTCCTGCCACCCAAATGTTTTGATTTGAGACTTGCGTAACAGCGATTGAGGAAATTTGGAAACCCCTTGTTTAGACCATCTGTGCTTTGAAAAATTAATAATAAAACAGAGGCTTTCTATTTTGCATATGGTACCTATTAAGGGATGGGTCTCTGTCAATGTATGCAGTAATTCTCTTTGTGATAATCTACATGATGCATGTGTTTTGAGCAGAAGGCTGGCCTCTGAAAAATTTACTGGTTTATGGAAGCTGGTGTGCGAAACCGCCATTTATGATTAATTATCTCGAGGTTTAACACACTGTGAAGTGCTTCCTTTGCCCCACCATTAACTTTTCCCCACCTGCTCCCAGTTCTTAACAAAGGCATGCACTTTCATAGATGTCAGTGGTGCCTTGTCCTACAGCCTCCGGAAAGGCTCTCCTGTCCTGTCGGCAGCACTGCACAGCCCCATTCTGGTTCACCATCCCGTCACTCATCCAAAATAGACAGTCAGGTGTCTCCTGGATTTTAATTCCTCAACTGGTGTACTTGCATAACCCTTGATACCCTCAGCTGAAACTATGCTCTTAAGTGATTTTCCAGTTGTGCAGTGAAGTAAACATAATTTATCAAAGCAGTTTTGCTGTTAAGCTTGCTGTGGTGTAAATCCGGGTAACTATCACAGAAATTCTCCCTCTGTGTATTAAGCATATGGAAACTTGAGTAAAGAGAAACTATTTTTTTTTTATACTTAATATGTATGCAAATAAAACCGGACTCTCACCTACACAGGAAAAACATCTCTATAATATGACGTGGAGGTCTGGTTTGAAGCCAGTCGCTGTGACAATTAGGTTGCAGTATTGCCCTCAAGCGGCCAGTTTTGATACTAGTTCAAGTGATAACCACAGATATTTAACGTGAAATAGGATGCAAACATTCACGCAGATAAAGAGCAAAATGCTTACAAACAGCAGAAGGGGTCAGGATTTTCCCCTTTTGTTTTTGAATTCCATTTTCTTGCCCTGTCCCTTAGCAGGAGGAAACACAGAAGAAAATTACCATCAATTAGATGGCAGGATTTGGGGGGAATGGAATTAGATTTGCTCATTAGATTCTGTAAGAAGTTAGCGTCTGCATTTCACTGTTCTTGCAAGTTGCCTGTGTAGAGACACAAGTGCTCTAATGCTGCTCTTCTTGGGAGGCACAGCAAAACATAAACACCATCTCTGCTTTATGTCCTCACGGCATCTAGAGCCGTATCATTTCTCTTTTCGCTGAGAGAAGAACGAAAGTCTGTCTAGACTGGGTGACATCAAAAACATGCTTAGTCTGACATTCTGTTTCTGGCAATAACCAGACAAGAAAGTGCCATGAAACTGTGTAACAGGGCAAGCACAAAATGGCACTCAGGCAGACTAAAGCTCCCTCTGGTAACCTGCAAGGTAAGATACACAAAATTGGATGCAGGATATATATCTTTGTTTAATAAACTCCAGTGGACTTTCATGCCATGCAATTCTCTACTAGATTTTTTTATCCATTAATGTTTTGTTTGTTTTCTTTTCCCCAACCTCTTGCAGCAGTGAGACTCTACAAATTATTTACGTGTTGCCTGAGAAAGAATGTTTGCTTTAAAACTTCTACCTGATCACTTAATTTCATATCACGAGTTCTTATCTTGAGAGAAAGCATGACTAATCATCACTTCTTTGCCTTCTTAGTGTCTGCCAGTCTGTCGTGCACTGCACAAATAACGTTCAAATTCTTCCTGGAGTTCTTTTGGGCACTTCTCATTTTGAACATCCCAGTTTAGCTAGTAGAAGCTCTAGACTGATTATGCTCTATAATATGCTATAATAAAGTCTTTACACCAATATCCAGGCTTGCAGCTCTCTCCTTTTCTCCTGGACCACCGACCCTCTCACTCTGGCTATTCAATGCAGGCAGCTCTGTCAGCATCGCCTTCTGTGGCTCCCAGCTTTCCCAGACATATCTGCCATCATCCTGATTCTTCTTTTCACCTTTCTCTTTTTGCTTTCCAGTTTTCCTAGTCATCTTTTGCTTTTCACAGAGATCTGGGAAATGCTGTTGGTAAATCACCTTTACCTTCCCACTAAGAAGTCGTTGCGGGGTTAGGAAACCATTCTTAGTTCAGTCAAAGGACCTAATTTAGTGGTTGCTGAAGCTGGTGAGTGCATTTTTGTCTTTGGACTCAATCTTGAGAGCAAAGACCTTTAGATGAAACTTTTCTCAGACGTCCTTTTCTCCTCCATGTACATAGTTATAAAAGTGTTAAGGGACAGCAGCTTCTTTTGTCCTGAGCTATTAAATAACATCTCTTTCAAAAATCTGATGTAAAGAAAAAAATATGTGTAAGTAGGAAATCTACTGTATAAAATAGCTCCACAGTACCATGGCTTCCCACTTCATTGTTTGCCATGTTAGAGTGGACGAGAAATGGCACATGATAACAATAAATGAGGAGTGGAATAAACAGACCTACCTAAGGCTAATACTATAACCTTACAAAAGTTACTGCACCTTTTTCTCTGTGATGCATTCTGGAACCGTTGTTTTGATTATGGGTACATCTTTCTCCCATCACATGTCTTATGACTATATGCTGTGATCAGTGTAGAGGCCTACCTGTGCTAGCAGGCAACATAAGAAATACCTTCATATGTTTTTTCTTACATTCTATGTGGAATCAGTCTTTATTCTTGCAGACACTTCAGATATTTAAATATCTGCATACATAAAGTGAAAGAGAATCTTGGTGGTGGATAAAAGAGTATTTTTAAGTACAAATGACTACTTACATCCAAGAGTATTTGGTCCTGGTGTAGAAATTTCACCAAATACATATCCAGTAAGAAGAATGAATGTACAAAACTGAACTGAGAGTATAGAGCCTATACTAAAAGTTATCAGAGACTGACTGAACAGATTTATGTGAAAAAATCCTCAGCTATTTTCAAGGAGAGACAATCCATGTCTTTTGAGACCCTGCAAATCCAGTTGATCAGAAAGACTGCAGCATTTCTGATGAATACCAAAACAATGTGGAGAGGACACCCTTCGTTACTTCAAAAAGGGTCATTTCTTGAAAACAAAGATTATGCTTTGGTTCCTCAGATATAAACCTTGCTCTCAGATATGATCCTGATAACTTTGCCTGCTGTCTACTTTTGAAAGCTACAGCTAGGAACCAGCAAAGTCCTTCCAAAATTTATTCATACAAATGCTGCAAAGTATGTAAACCTCATAATGTAAAACTCAAAATGTAAACCTCAAAATTACACTAAATTACTCACTGCCTCACATAGCTTCTTCTCTCTCCTTGCCTCTTGGGTAAGTTCAGAGCTCAGCTACACCTCCAAAGGTGAGGTATTATTGCAGGAAAAAATGGATGAGCCCACATTGTTTAACCAAAATCAGGATAGAAGTGGCTAATTGAAGACATGTAATTAACTGGCTACCGGTAATAATAACGCACTCACTGTCACTTTCACTAACACCTCAGGTAAACCATGATACTTCAAAATGGTAAGAAACATTGCAGATTTCTAAACATCTTTCTACAAATACCCTCTGAAGCTGTAGTTCCCATGCACCCATGTTTCCCCAGACCCTATCTCACAGGCAGTACAGGGTACAAACACAACCCCACTCTCCTTGAACGCAGCTTCCCTTCTTGCCTGCACCTCTTCTTAGAGAATTGGGGGCTCCAGCTCTGCCTGTAGATCCATGTAGGATCCATTCTCATCCTTTCACTCTAGTATTCCCTGCAGCCTTGGCAGAAGCTGTGATGCCAACAGGCTAACCTCTGACAGTGCCTGGCCAGATTTTGACTGCTGCTGTTTCCAGCCTGAAGCCTCTCCCCAGCCCCTTTTGCTCCAAACTTTCATGCCGATTGCTTTCCCAATCTGACTCCTTTCGTGTTTCAAAAGTCACTTTGCAGTTTCCTGGTTACTGTTTAACCTTGCTGATGGTCGCCTTCCTCTTTATCATGATAAGTTTGGACAAACATCCTCCCAGACAGGTTCTGAATATTCTAGGCACACAGGTTTTATTGTCTGTGGGTGGGCTGCGCGAGCGCTCCGGTGGTATATCTCCTAGCTGTCTCCACTGTCTCATTTAGATTCCCTGTACAGTCACTGGAGGAACAGAGCAGTTTTAGATTGCAATTAATGTCACCATTTGGAGATGTCTACCATAGAGTGGCATAAATCATCCTCTTGAAGCATCTGTGTTCTGCAGGGAGGTATAAAGGGAACCCAGACATTTAGCGCGTACATTTAGCCATGTAGTCTTGTAGGGTGGAATTTGTCTGCAGATCGTGACACCTGAGGGAATTGCCTTCACATAAGCTGTGCCTCTGAACACCAATCACAATCAACAGAAAGATAATCAGTGCAGTGAAGGTAGGGATTTTAAGTTTGCCTTTATTGCCTTTCTTAAGACTAGTCCAGGAAAATCTCTCTCATATCTTCTGGAAGGAAGGCTGTGGTAGGACTGAGCTAGAAGGTAATCCCAGAAGGGTTTCTACAGGGTTTTTTTTATTACAGTGAAGTTAATTTATGTCTTCTGTGGAGTGTTGATACACAACACCCAGCACACACAGCGTCTGGCTGGGTTGGCTGCTCCACACTGAATTCCGAACAGGCCCTTTAAAACAAGGGGTGGAAGTAGAAGGGGCTGGGAGATGGCTGTCCAAATCAATTTATACTCTTCCACAAGGAAATCCTCGGTTGATGATTCAGCTAGCTGCCCCAGGCTGCCCCAACATCTCTCCTCATTTGCAGGAAAATTGGCAAATACTTGCAAGAGAATTACTTCAGCCACCATAGGATCCAGTCCTATGGAGGACACGCACTCTTCCACTTTCCTCCAGTGCCCATGAGTCTGTGCATGAAGCCTGCAAATCAGAATTCCTTTGTCAATTAAATTGCTTTTTTTTTGGAGTGTCAGACCTTTAACTGATGGTTCAGTGTATTTTTGAGGAGCCAAAGGGATCTATGTCACTGAGATCATAAACCTTATTTTAATTGCTGCAGATTTTAAACAGAGGATGTCAAAGCAGGCAGAGAAAAAGCAGTGTAAAATTAGGATTGAGTTAGCCAAATCTTTTTTTCCCCCAATGGTGTTTCCTAAAGCAAAGGTTGTTGTCAGTGAGCTAAAGGTCAATGAGTTAATATTAATCTTAAGGGTATTTCTAGTTTGTTCTGCCTTTAAAGAAAATGTGTGCTTGATCCATGTAATTTGACTACATTTACACACTTTCTGAAAGGCATTACATAAATATGTGGAACATAATTCCAATTCTATGCATCCAGCATGTGGATGAATGTCTTCAAGCTCTTGAGAAGTCAAGTGATTCTGTATACAATGATGGCGTTGTACAAAATATTTGTGCATGTTTGCATTAAGTTTTACAGCGTACTAAAATTTAAGCCCTATTCCACTGCTTAAAAATTTGGCAGCCAGAGGTCAGCTTTGTCCCAGACTAAATTCATGTGATTGCCATCAGATTTTCCCATTCTGTTCTCTTTTTCAGTGCTGCTTTTAATCACACTTAGCCAATGATGAGATTGAATCTTGCTGGACATGTAGTCTGTTGCCTCTGAAGGTGGGAGAACAAACATCAGTGGTGATCATCTGAAGTAACCTTCAAATCAGTGACTTTAATATTTTTCAGTTGAACCCAGATATTTTTAGAACTGTATTGAGCACTCTCAGATGAACCTGAGGTTGCCACAGGTTTTCACAATTTATCACCCCTAATCCATATACTCTACATCTTCCCTACCAGTTGCTGAGAATCCTGTAGAATCCATAGGAGTCAAACCCAACCTGAACTGGTTTAAATAGGGTGGGTTTTTTCATCAGTTGGATTTTAACCTGAAGTATCTCTCTTGGTCCTGAAACAGGCTGACGAAATGTTTATTTTCAGGCACTGGCTTAGAATAAACATTGTCCTAAAACCTGATATCCCCCAATGAGGACCTGTTGAGCACAATTTCTTTTCTAGGCTGGCTGAGAAGGGCTGTAACTAAAGTGCGGTTCCTTGGAGAAGCCAGTTTCATTTTCACGCCTGTGGTGTCGGAAACAATTTGCTCTTATAGCCAACAGCATGCTGTGAGTGCAAATAGGGTAAATCAGCCTGTTTTTCATCAGTTCTGACTAGAAATATATTCACCATGTATTCTTTGTGTTAAGGTGCTTAAGGATTGATTTATGGCGAGGAGCAGATGAGCTAATGGGGCTTTTTCTGTCCTGCTTTCCCTTCCTTCCAGTAATCCTCACCTCTCCTTGGAAAATTCTGCAGCTCCTTATCTCCCCTGTGCAGCAAAACAACACAGCTTCTCGCTTAGCCCCTCAATACCCACTGCAGTTTTAGTAAACTAGAGAAAAGGTGCAAACTAGTCTAGCAGGAATGTGAGTGATGTATGGAATCTGGCAGAAGGTCTGGAAATAGTTGTCAAAGTCAGCTGAAGATCCACCCTGTAGTCCCATTTTGTTGAGATGAGTCTTCATTTTAATATTTTTTATTTCACAGTAACAGTTTAATTAACTGGTTTTGCCCTGAACAAGGAACTGGAGTCGGATGATTTCACTCAGAGAAGAACCTAAATCAAAACTTATTTGAAAAATGTGCAACTTCTTGTTCTTAATCTTTATACTGCTCTGTGGGAGAAAAGCAGCTTTGGTGATCTTAGACACTGAGAATCTCAGCCTGTTGTGGCAATGGAATGGAGTGTGATCTGAGGATTTCCACGATCTCTTTCTAAATAGAAGTTCTGGGGCACTTTTGCCTTAGACACTCATGGGATTGCAGTCCACATGGAAAACTTTTTGCACATAAAAATACAGTGTGGTGTAATTCAAGATTCCAACATGATGCAAATATCCAAGGGGTGGCGTTGAGGCTATATGTGCAACCTTTACTTTGCAATGTCCTGACAGTCAGAGGTTTAATTTTATAACTTGAGTCATACACGCTGTTGTCACTTATTTCCTGCAGGCATTTCAAATAGCTTTATTGGAAATAGGAGAGAGTCCCAGGCATTGCAAGCTTTCAGCCCAGGTCTGTGCATGGGACACATTTCTTTCAGTCAGTAAAGCCTGGGAAGGGAACCACTCAGTAGAGTATAACCAGGGGTGATAAGAACAGGAAGACAGGCAAACCAATTTCCTACCCAACAGCCATCTGCCAGCACAACGGAATGGAGTTACTGGAATTGAAAAGAGCAAAAAGCGAAGGGGGGTCAGCATTAGCTGCCTTCTTGAGTATTTCCCATGGCTGGCTGTAGGCAATGATACAGTGTTGGGGTTTTTTTAAGTAAAAGTGGAAAAAGCTTATTGCATTTAACTGAAATATGCTGCCTGAAGGAACTGAAATCCATTCATCCATGCCAGTGCAGGCTGCTGTGCTTGGCAGTATTCATGCTCACACAGGCAGGCTCCAATACTGTCCAGAAAATTCTGTGGACTAGAGTACACGAAAGTGTTTTGTAAGGAAATCTGATGTCAGCATGGTGAATGCATCATGATGCATCACCAGTAACTAGCAGTGTACCCCAGCGGTCCCTACTGACTCAATTACTGTTCAACAGCATCATTAAATGGGTGATGGGAGGAGTATGTCCTCTAATGACACAAGACCTGTAGAAGTGGCTGATACAGCACAGGGTCGTGCTGCCATCTGGAGGGACCTCAGCAGGCTGGAGTAATGGGCTGGTGGGAACCTCAAACAGTTCAACCTGAGGAAGAGCAAGGTCCTGCCCTTGGGGAGGAACAGCCCCTGGTACGAGTACATGTTGGGGACTGACCAGTCAGAAGGCAGTTTTGCAGAAAAGGACCAGGGGTTGGACACCAAGTTGACCATAAACCAGCAATATGTCCTTGTGGCAAAGAACAACAATGTTTTTCTTGGCTGTGTTAGGAGGAGTGTTGCCAGCAGGTTGAGGGAGATGATGCTTCCCCTCTACCTCAGCACCTGCAGGGCCACAGCTGGAGTGTTGTGTCCATCCTTGGACTCCCAATACAAGAAGCATGTGGAGCATAGTTAAGGGACTGGAACTTCTCACATACGAGGAAAAGGCTGAGAAAGCTGGGACTGTTGAAGCTGGAGAAGAGAAGGCTCAGGGGCATCTCCTCAATACATATGAATATCTGCATGGAGGCTGTAAAGAAGCCAGAGCAAGACTCTTTTCAGCAGTTCCCAGTGTCAAGACAAGAGGCAATGGGCACAAACTGAAAGACAAAAGGTTCTGTCTGAACTTCAAGAAACACTTTTCTGTGAGGGTGACTGAGCACTGGAGCAGGTTGTCCAGGAAGATGGTGGAGTCTCCATTCTTGGAGGCGTTCAATAACAGCCTGGACATAGGCCTGTGTACCTGGACCTAGGCAGCCCTTTTTGAGCAGGGGTTTGGACAAGATGGCCTCCTGAGGTCTCTGCCAAAGTCAACCATTCTTTGAGTCTGTAATCATGCTTTAGACCCAAAATATCACAGTAAGCCTCATTGCAGGCTTCTTTTAAAGGCCTATCTTTGTTAACCTATCTGCAACGAATACTTTATCATGACTGTAGCCAAAGGCAGCTAGAGAGGTGCTAACCACATCAGTCTTCAGTGGGGTTGTCTACAGAAGACTCCCCGCTTCAGTCATAAAATCATCAAATATCCGTAATTGGAAGGGACCCAAAAGGATCATCAAGTCCAACTCCTGGCTCCACACAGGGCCAGCCACGTCAAAGCATGTGACTGAGTGCATGGGTCATGTAGGATAGGTGATAAAGAAAATACATAACTGCATTTCTAAGTCAATTTAGTAGAGCATTACCTAGAAATAATCAATATCAATGCAAAACATGTTCTCTGTATAATTCAAGTGTTTTGTCTCTACCAAACTGATCGGGTTTTGTGCAGTGTGATAATGTGGTTCGAAGACAGTCTGTTTCTCAGCAGAAAGAACTCTGATGCATCAAAACCTGCCTGTGTCCCACTTGTCACTGGCACTCTATGTCACTCCAGTTCTGTTTTGTTGAGACACTGTGTGAAGTGATGAGACAGGTAAATTCTCATGAGTGATGAAAGAAAGCAAGAGGACAGTGTTAGGCAGGCCAGAGGATGCATCACTGGGGGAGGATTCATGAATCTGAAATCCTCAGGGTGTGCCAGAGTCTAGTCAAAACACAGGCAGGCTGTGGTGGCTGATAAGTTTTTCAACATCTCTCTTCTATACTCTATTTAAAGCTTGTTAACCTGGGATAAGGATTTGATGTCAAGGTCAAGTGTGATAGCCCTTGTCACAGTATGTTAATGAGAGAAAAGACACATTCCTTTGAGTGTGCTGTTACCTCCCGCTGAAGAATTAAGTGCTTGTGGTTTCTGTTGCTTAGAACCAGTTGACAGCAAAAGTTTCATCAAAGTAAGCTTAGACTGTGAGCAATGCTTTTTAAAAACATTAATGCAGAGTTTGTTTCCAATATACATATTGTGAAAAACGAGTCCTCTTCCACTAGTGTGCTGTATGGAGCTTATCATGCCTCGTTTCTTTATTGTGCAAATGAATAAGAACTGAGGGTTACGTTCTAAGGCAATTTTTACTTCTATCAGCCTTTTAATTTATGATCTTAAGCACTGATCTACTGTAACCATTAAAAAATGTGTAATCTCTTTCACAGCTGCAGAGTTTTTTTGAGATATTCTTCAAAAGCAGTTCTCCCCAGCAAGCCTTGAACAACATGAAGGAAGCTATAAGCAAACTTCTGCTTATAACTGAGGTCTTCAGTGAATCATCTGCCTCAGGACCAAATTATTTCAGTCAGTAAGTGACTCAGAACAGTCATTGCTATACTATTGTGAAGATAGCTCCTTGGAAAAGCACAAAATTGTAGAGCATACATGACTCCTAAAATATCCAAGTCACCTCTATTTCGTATTTCCTTATAGAATAAAGTGAGGATGTGCTGCATTTAGGGGGTAAAACTCTTCAGCATCCAGAGATGTCTTCTGATGAAGTGTTTCAGGCAGTACAAATGAACAGAAATCACTCACAATTGGTCTAGTCCTAACATATATAAATAAAAACATATTCCCTTCAGTGAGCCCTCTGTCCTATGTCAAATATTAAAAGTTAGAGTAGGCCGGGTGGTTCAGAGCTGGTTGCAGCAGGCAGTCTGAACAAGAGACACTGTAGAACACTTCATGAAATGTGCCTTATGAAATACACCCAGGCAGTGACAGTCACTTTTTCTGTGGGTGTTAAATCATTGTAACTGTTTCTATTTGAGTGTCGCTGTGCTTCTATATAAAGCAACAATTACTGTGTAATATTTTTATTAATTAAAATTAATATTTGTTCTGTACATGTTATATAGATGTCACATCCCTGACATTTTAATGGTAAATAGTAAATAAGTATTTATTACATTCATATGTTTTATAAAACTATTTGAGAACCCAGGTGTTTTAGTAGCAGTAATATAAAGCTGATTGTTTGACTTGTGCAAGTTGGGAATAAAGCTCACATTGTGAGTGCACAGGGTAGGAAGGAGGGGGAGGCTGTAACAGGGATGGAGCTATTTTGACAGTGGTCCACACTCTTAACATTTTTAAGCGGTGGGATGGATATCTCAAGACTTGCTTAAAGCTCCTGGCCCATGCCTTCAAACATCCTTATAGTTGCTGCACAACTCTTTAGCTTCAGTGAGCCCAGAGAGTTTTGCCATTCACAATTTGACCAGACACATTTGCCCTCCAGATGTCTTCAAAGCTCTTGCAGGACCTCATTCTTAGTTCACCTCCTTCACTGGTTTAGAAGTCAGCCATATAAAGAGACTTGAATCTAGCACTGTTTTCATCAGCTCACAGTCTGTGTGTGTTTAATGCTCTTCTTAGAAATTTTTATTAGTCTGTCCTGCATGCTTCCATTGACCTATGTGTGGATTTTCTTGTGTGTGTTCTCTGGACCTCTGCACATGTGGTTGTAGCATGTATGTCACAACACTCCCTAAGGTCACTGAACTGATTCCTGTTACGTTGTATTTCAGATGCAGACAATGTTTTCAAATGCTGACCTTTGACATTGGATTTGGCACCTCCATATACCCAGTAGTTCTTGAGGTGAGAAAACAACTCAAATTATTGCTTGACTCAAAAAGCTTACACCAAAAGAACATGGCAGGGAACTCTCTCTGACTGCTGCCCTCAAACCTCTGAGAAATGTCCGAGTGCATTAATACTAATTTTGCCCAACAGCAGAGAGTTGCTTTGGGAGAATCCATTTTTTTTAAGGGACAGAGTTCCCATGGTGAAGATCACCATACCACTGAAGTGTGCAAACCTTTCAGTTTTAGCACTGTGGGATTATCACCCCAGATGAATACCAGCTGAACAAACTCCATAGGAAGCAGTGCATGCAAACCGTGTTAGATGTTCCCTGTGCCAGAACAAAGAGGAAGGGAGGAAGTTAAAATGCCAGTTGGCTTTTGGTACAAGTTAAAGCTCTTCCTTAATTGTGTTGTACTTCTTCAGTTCATCATCTGTGATGACCTCCACTGTGCTGCCTTCTTTCTGGGTGGTCCTCAAGGCCCTCAAAGCCAGGGAAATGTGGCTTGTGGCATAAACTTCCAGTGCAAGTTTTGTACCGCTCCTGCCTCAGAACAGCCTGGTCACAAACAAAAGTTGTACTGCTTTCCAGCTGCTTCTCATATAGCTACAAATATATGTAGGTACCTTGACATATAAAATCTTCCATATTTATGTTACATGAAAGGGAAAAAATATTAATAAATATATCCTGGGAAATTACAGGAGATACTGTAATTACTTTTCAAACTCATCCTCGCTTAAAATCATTCAAGTTTCTAGTACCAACAGTGCAGTCAATCTCTCCATCCTTCACAAAACAAAGATCCTTTAAACACAAGGGAAAAATGGACACGTGAAAGAAAGTTGGTACAGTTAAAAAAAAATCGATGGTGGCAATATCCATAATTAATCTGACAAGACTTGCTTAGCTAGCATAAGAAAGGTGATATCTCACAAAAAAAAAAATCCTAATAATTGTATACCAGGCTGTAAAAAGTTCTTCAGGGAGTTGCTTAAAAATCTAAACTAAACATAAAGCATAATGTCTACCTGCCTGTATAGTAGTTTTAACCTTCAGCCACAATGCATAAATGTTTAGTTATCAGTAGTATTAATATATTCCTAGGAAAAAAACCAAATTACTCTTAAAGATAATGTTTGATAATTGCTGTGAAATTTGAATAGTATCCCTTGACAACTGTAGTATGCACACACCCCATGCAGCCTGAAGCTATATACTTGTTTATGCTGAAATACTTTTATTCATATTTTATAAACATGAGTTTATTCACTGTGTTTATATATTGTAAAAATTACACCTTCACATGCAGTACTTCACAAATACCTGAGAGGGTTGTCTTAACCTTTAAGCTGACGTTTTATTTCTTTTACAAATTTCAAATGAAACCTGAATAAAAAAGCTCTCACATGAGGATGTAGTATTGTACTCTATCCGCTGGAGGTCAGCAAACATTGTGGTGTGTAGTTTTGACGGAAAATGTGCTACAGCATTTGCTGTGTTATAACCCTCTCCATTTTTTTTAGTGCTATGACTTTTTAAAAATAGTTCCAGTTTGGTATGTGGTATGGGAAGGCTGGATTTGATCTTCAAACTATAAGTTCCTATATTTTTTTCCAACAGGTGCATGAAAAATTTGACTTTAAAGATGAGGATGAATCAAATATTCAGGACCAAACTTTCAAAGAATCTCTTTTTGAAGACACTTTTAAATTTCTCTTATCAAATGAATCCTCAACGTCCAGTTTAATAGAAGCTTTACAAAAAATATACGGATCAACTGTGAGCAAGGTACTTCATTCCACCTTTTTCTTTTATGATCTATTTGAAAATACTTTCTTCTAAATTGTATGCCTTTCTGAAATTGTTGGTGCCAGTGTGTAGAGTGAAGGATTTATTTAATCAAAGCTATCGGTTACAGAATTCTAGGGAATCATGAATAAAACTGTTACTACATTGAATAATCAATTTTTCTTTAATAAGAATTCCACTCTCAAATTATCTCATTCCCCGAAGTATAGTACTCTAAAGATATATTTTAAAATTTAATGAAATCACTTCCCCACCATTTTTTAAAAAATAATCTTTTTAAATATACCGGTTTGTATGTTTTCATAAACCTGTAACCAATTAACTCAAACAAATAGATTCATGAGCATCAACATTAAATTTTGTTTGCTAAAAATGTGTGTCTTACTCTGATTGCAAGATCTGGGTCTGTATAAAGTTTGCATCACTTGTGAAATCTATTGCTGACAAGCTAGGAACTCCTTTTAGCAGTATTTCTCTCAGTCTGAGCGTGTGCAAAAGGGCATTTCTGCTTCCAAGACTTACAGGGACTTATCCCTGTGACTCCTGCTTCTCAGGCAGGTGTGCCAAAAGCAGGGTCATGGGTTCTAAATTTCTGACAGGATAAAGTCGGAAGCCACAAGCATATGCACACGTATGATACTATTACCTAAGTCTGTTTTCTCTAGGAGACCGGACCACATTTCAAACTGCCTGCTTCGTTGTCTATACTTTGTGCAGTCTCTCCCCTTGGCATTTTCTGTGGGTTCTTTTCTACACAAAGCTAAGGCATAGTCTGGTGTATTCTAGCCTGAGAAACGGGAAGACTTACCAAGGAGCTGGCTTGACATGACTTCGAATGAGGTTAGGGCAAGTTGAGAGTTGCTGTAACTTGTTCCTTTGATCACTAAAAGGGTTGGGGTCTAATGAAAGCACATTGCTTTTCATGTGATTTCACCAGAACATGCTGCCCTTTACTTCACAGGGTGGATCTTACCACAAAGAAGATGAGCTATGTTTGTCTTTAGAAGAGATAAATTCAATGGTTACTTTTGTAAAGGAACTGAAGAGTCTTGGACAATTTGAGCTGGTAAAATAAACAAGGTTTTGTTGTATTGGATACCTGTTTTATGTAAATCTTTTAACATTTCTCCATTATCACTCTTTGCTATCTGTTACACACATTGGATTGGATGGACAGGGTAGCAGGGAAGTACAGGTTATTCTGACTTTGATTTGGAGGATTGTTTGAATTTTAATAAAAAAAGAGAAAGAAATGAAACGGGGAATTTGAGTTGAGGATTCACTGAAAAAGACAATGTCATGGTTTAACCCCAGCTGGCAACTAAGCCCCATACAGCTGCTCACTCACTTCCCCCAGTGGGATGGGGGAGAGAATCAGAAGAGTAGAAGTGAGAAAACTCATGGGTTGCAATAAAGGCAGTTTAATAGGTAAAGTAAAAGCCACATGCACAGGCAAAGAAAGACAAGGAATTAATTCCCCACTTACTGTGGGCAGGCAGGTATTCAGCCATCTCCAGGAAAGCAGGGCTCCATCAAGTGTAATGGTTACTTGGGAAGACAAACACCATCACTCTGAACATCCCCCTCTTCCTTCTTCTTGCCCCAGCCTTATAAGCTAAGCATGATGTCATATGGTATAGGATATCCCTTTGGTCAGTTGGGGTCAGCTGTCCTGGTTGTTTTGCCTCCCAACTTTTTGTGCAACCCTAGTCTACCTGCTGGCAGGGCAGTGTGGTACAACCTAAAAGTCCTTGTCTTGTAAGCACTGCTCAGCAGTATGGAAAACATCTTTGTATTATCAACACCGTTTCCAGCGCAAATACAAAATACAGCCCTGTAGTAGCTACTATGAAGAAAATCAACTCCCAACCAAAACCAGCACAGCTAGCTAAAGCAGAAACAGAGATCAGAAAATAGAATGAAAGGAAAAAGAGGAAAATTATGTGAATAACTAATCAGTTGATAAGAAAATAGAATTCTAATTCAGCAAAGCGGGTGTGAATGGGAGAACTGGAGATGGCACAACATTGAGATCATGACTGGAGAATACATATAAATGAAAAAGTGGCAAAACCCCCCAGGTGGTATATGTAATATGTCATCATCTTCACACTTCAAGTGAATTCATTTTTGGAAAGCAACAGAGATGGAGGAATAACAGTCAGTGAATAGGCATGACAGTTAATGATGGAAATTATGAGTATTGGGGAAATAAAAGATCTGCCACTGGTTCTGTTGTTCAGAAAGTCTGTGTGATAATCAGGCTTTCTTCTAGACCTCCTGGATGAGTATGAAGGTTGGATCCTGAGGAGGCTTTCTGAGGCATCATTGAGTTGCATAGGTCTGGAAGTCGAATCAGACAAAGGAGTTAGACTTCCATGTCAATACTAGTAATCCTGATTTGCAAGGCTGGGGAAAACAGTTGTTTTCTACACATGTGAAAGACCATTAATATAAATCCACCTGTATGATACATACATTGTCTTCTGATCGTTTCTTGTTCCTTTGCATTGTACAAACTTGATAACATGGAATCTGTAATCAATGTCTGTCTTCTCAGCTTTTCCCTTCTGCTGCACCCAAGATTCAAACTTTACTGCGTGACCTTTATCACATGGTAGACCCAATGAGGCGGCTTGGTTCAGTCCTGACTCTGCATTGGTTGCTTTCCAGTTTACTTGAACAATTCCAGTTCATGACTAAAGAGGCACATGCAAACCTTTCTGAATGGTAAGAATTATATTTTATGAAGCCTTCGGGAGTAGTTTCTTAAATATTAATTGCAGTAGCTCCAGTGAGCATCATAAAACGTAATCCTTTAGTAGATGTAATGTAATTGTGAAGAAGATCCATCACCCTGTCATGGTGCACTGTCAACCATTCTGCCATTAGAGTTGCAGCTAGCTTTCTACATAGGACAATTTTGGCCATTAGTACAGAGGACTCTAGGTTAAAAATTTAATTGAGGTCATTTTTTTCTAAAAAATATGAGGTCAATAAAGTAGGTTGTTTCTGAGCAATTGTAAACTCAAAATTAGGAGTACCAACCAGGGTTAAGACCAACTTTTAATTTATTCACTAATTATAAGCAAAACTGCAAAGAAAATACAAAATTTTAAGCGAAGGTTCTTCCAAAAGGGATGAATACTTTTTAGTGGCTCTGAATTTCCTGTCCAACAAGAGAGAGATCAAAGATCAACACACTCTGAGATTCTCATTATAACTGTTTTTGAAAAGGTGGGAAAATATTGTCATGACAATGTTGGATCTATTGAGCTTCTGTAAAGATATTTTAACTTTTAGAAGGAGAGAAGGAGGGAGAGAGAAAGGAAGTTAGAAAGGGAGAAAAGAAAAAGGAGTAAAGAATGAATGAAAGGAAGGAGAAAAGTTGTGGTAGACCGTAAATTTCATATAAAATTAATTAAAAATGTGTATTCTGTGCTCATTCTGTCCTAGCTAATGACACTTCATACACATGTATGCCATACTTCTTTACTGACTAAAGCATTTATTATTTTGCAAACAAGGGCTTGGGAACAAAGGCACATTAGAAAGCGTGTGTGCTCAATTCCCCCGAGTCTCATGTAAGATGGGCAAATGACATTGTTTTGTACATTTTGCAGAGACGATATCATAGTGATTATATAAGGCATCTGTAAAATTTCTTAAGCTTTAATTTTGTTCCTCATTGAACTGGGTGTGGCTTTCAGCAAGTCAATCGTCATCTGCATCTTTGTTTGCTTAGCTATAAAGTGCAGCTTATACTTTACCGCTGTGCTAGGTAACTGTTTATTAGTGTTTTGAAAATACACAGTTCCACGAATGTGCTAAGTATTATTGTTGTTCCTACAGGCCACCCCATGAAAAGTAACTCAAAGATGCAGCTGTTTGCATTCATGTGTAAGCCTTTGCCCTTTTGCCAAAATATTTAGGTTTGCATATCAAAGCATACCAGTCTTGAGCAGCTTTCTGTTCTAATCTAAGCTGTGCCACTCACGCACTTTGAGCAAGCCCCTTGGCCTCCTTTTTTCTTTTTTCCCCCTTCAAGCTGAACTTTATTGTATGTGTATAAATATGTAGAAGCACCATGACCTTTCTGTAGGGCATAGGCCAATCTGCTTCTTTGCACTGTATTTTTCTGCAATGGCTAAGTTAGTAACGCCATTCTGTTCATTCCCTGTATAAAACCCCGTGTGTTTTGACATTGCTAAATCATAATCTTCCACTCCTATAGCTACATGCATATGACGGTGATGCATGTGTCAGATATGCATGTAATTATACTTAATTGCAAGGAAGAAAGAGCTTAGTAGAGCTCACTCCCCAAATAATTCAGGTATGCATTTTCTTTGAGCTTTGATTAATCTTTTTTGAGATTCCCAGCTTTGATGAGTTTGTATATCAGAACACTTTAATTTCTGAACTTAAGGCCAGATAGTTCCATTGATTTTACAGTTCTTATTTCTCTGGCTATGCAAAATTGGTATTTCCATTTACAAAATTCAGTGATTTGCATAGCTGACTGTCAAACCTGACAAGCGTAAATACTTGTGGGGAAAAAAAAGGCTTCTCACTTCGGTCTTATACAGTTGTGCTGTTCACTGCTCATGAATCCATCCATAGGATGGAAAGTCACCAATCTGGTGACTTTCTATGATGGAGTGACAGCATCGGTAGATAAAGGGAAGGCAACCGATGCCATCTACATGGACTTGTGCAAGGCCTTTGACACAGTCCCCCACCACATCCTTATCTCTAAATTGGAGAGATGTGGATTTGATGGGTGGACCATCCAGAGGATAAGAAACTGGTTAACAGACCGTAGCCAAAGGGTGGTGGTCAATGGGTCTATGTCCAGGTGGAGGCCGGTGACAAGCGGTGTCCCCCAGGGGTCTGTCTCGGGACCGGTGCTCTTTAACATCTTTATCAATGACATTGATGATGGAATTGAGTACACCCTCAGCAAGTTTGCGGATGACACCAAGCTGAGTGGCGTGGTCGACACCCTAGAAGGAAAGGAAGCCATCCAGAGGGATCTTGACAGGCTGGAAAGATGGGCCCGGGGGAACCTAATGAGGTTCAACACTGCCAAGTGTAAGGTGTTGCACTTGGGTCGGAAGAATCCCAGACATAGATACAGACTGGGAGAAGAGCTTCTTGAGAGTAGCCCTGCTGAGAAGGACTTGGGGATTGTGGTGGATGAGAGACTTAACATGAGCCAGCAGTGTGCTCTTGCAGCTCGCAAGGCCAATGGGATCCTGGGCTCCATTAGAAGAGGGGTGGCCAGCAGGGACAGGGAGGTGATTGTCCCTCTCTACTCTGCCCTCGTGAGGCCCCATCTGGAGTACTGTGTCCAGATCTGGGGCCCCCAATACAAGAAAGATGTGGAACTGTTGGAGAGGGTTCAGAGGAGGGCCACAAGGATGATTAGAGGGCTGGAGCACCTGCCCTACAAAGAGAGGCTGAGGGAGCTGGGCTTGTTCAGCCTGGAGAAGAGAAGGCTGCGGGGGGACCTCATTGCAGCCTTCCAGTACCTGAAGGGAGCTTATAAGCAGGAGGGGATTCAACTTTTTAAAAGGGTAGATAATGGCAGGACAAGGGGGAATGGATTAAAACTAAAGGAAGGAAGATTTAGATTAGATATTAAGGGAAAGTTTTTTACAGAAAGAGTGGTGAGGTGCTGGAACAGGCTGCCCAGAGAAGTAGTGGATGCCCTGTCCCTGGAGGTGTTCAAGGCCAGGTTGGATGGGGCCCTGAGCAACCTTGTGTAGATCCAGACCTGGAGGTTGGTGGCCCTGCCTGTGGCAGGGGGGTTGGAGCTCTATAATCCATGGGGCCCCTTCCAACCCAGACCATTCTATGATTCTATGACAGGATTTGAAGACGATTCCCAATGTACTTTTCTTAACCCATTTCATCCATATGACTGGCATTGAAACCTTAAATGGTATTAGTGAACTCTCTGAATTCCCTCCACAGGGGAAGCGAGAGGAACTCTAGAAACTCATCTCAAACTATGATAAAATGGTTACAGCCTAGGTGAGAATGTCAATCTTAGGTATATTGGTATAACATGACAAAGTTCTTTGCAAGTGATGGAGTGGTATTACCTAACGTGTGCACTGAAATAAATTCTCTTCATAGTCTGTGCATTGTTTTTCAACTCTGTGCAGTTTCAACTTGTGATAAGACCAAGCCATACATCATTAATGTCTTTCAGAATACAGGCTATGAAGTACTGTGGCAAGTATGTCTGGCTGTGTCAGACAGCAGAGTAGCATGGGAGAATCAGATTAGTGAGAAAGGCTTACCCTTTCATATTTACATAAGACAAAAGCAGCTCAATAGGGTTGCAAATGCTTTTATGAAATCAACAGATGTATTTGGAACAGTGTTACTAGTTTGCCCTATGCAGTCTTCTGTTAGGTCAAAGTAGAAGCAGCAGCCCTCAAACTGAATTGGGATTGAAAATAATTTCTTGGGAGTTTAACTTGGTCGTGCTCATCACCTTGGCAGATTGAGAAACAAGCATGGTTTGGACTATGAAGCAGAAGAAGACAACAATCACAGATCTGCAATGGGAAGGAAGGAAGGAAGGAAGGAAGGAAGGAAGGAAGGAAAGGA